>CM050917.1:31937833-32537833 GCA_027742785.1 Vigna reflexopilosa
TAACACCACAATTAATAGTCAGTATTGCTTATAAAAAAAATAATACATGATATTTTAAAAATTCAAATACACAAGCACCATGCATATCCAACCCAGTCATCAGAGGAGTATGCAAGGACACCTCACATAAGAGGATTCAAATTATTAGTCGAGGTAGAAATCATGGTTGAGGTATAGAATTAAAAACTGACCTGATGAGTGGAACTGATAGTTGAGGAAGAAATAGGAGCATATACAATTGGCCCCCCTGATTTAATCCTGTAATAAAGTTGCCTGATATGATCACGTGAGTTTCTATAACAGGAACCATAGTACCCTTGATTCTGCAGAAAATAGAATATTATGAGGCGCATGGAATTCCTAATGCATAAAGAATAAAATCAATCCACGATAGCTGACCTTTAGAAATGAACGATAGCTGAAGAACAGCACAGCACAAAATGGTAACAGAAAAAGAAAGTTTACAAGAAAATAATCCTTAGGATTTTGGCCCCCTTTAGTTCCAGGAAGGGATTCCTCCAGCTGTTCCCTTACATTCTGCAGCACAAACAAGGTAAAAGCAAATTGTTTGCATTACTTTTTGTCACAAACTTCAACATACTCACATGACTACTTAAGCAAGATGGCCTTTCAAAAATTTACAGGAAGAAACATTTGAGATATTGATAAAATACGATAATAAGTAGCACAAGTACCTGCCAGACATCAACAGGTTTCACAAGCCAAGATGTCCACCAGTCCCAAGGTTTCAGAGGGCCAAGTGTATAGTGAATCACGCGGAGTTCATTCTCATCTACCATCCACTGGACAAGTCAGCATGAATAGTTATATAACTGAAGTAAAAGATGCAATGTAAAGGAACACCAAGATATTTAAATGCATATATTTGGTGTACGTGAGAAGATCTATGAAATATTAATAGCAGCTAACGCAAACTAGGAAAATAAGTACAAGTCTACAACCAATATGAGTTGCAACAGCTGAAATGCTGAAATGTTCATTCACCTCCCACCATTTTTAAAATCATTTTGAATTGATTGAAAGGAAAAGGTTTCCAACAGACCAAATGGTAGAACACCAAAGTATTTGAAAGGAGTAACATTAAATCACACAGAATACGCAAAACACGGCCGAATTTTCTGTCCCGGGGTCATAGACTCCTTCAGAGAAGTTTTCTCTGTCCAACTGGAAAACGTTACACAAGTATCCCCAAATTAGATACATATTTAAAAAATATGTAACTTCTACAAACTTTTTGCCCTAAACAGTCAGCATTACGGCTACTGTTCATGATATTGTAATAATACATCTACAATCTATAACAATTGTGGGATTCTACACAACTTTCTTTTCTTCAAAATTACTTTTAAGTATAATTATTTCCTTTGTATACAAGCTACATAACTGTTATCTTTCCTGTCATTGTTCTTTCAATATTTTTTTTCAATATCTCTTGCATCGAACAGAGAAGAACAATAAAAATATATTTCAAAGATTTCGTGCATATTACGCCTGTGATTTCACTAGTAATTGCTAATGACAATTATTATTACACCTATTTTAATATACAACTGATGCTACTTTCAGCCAATAACTGTCTCAGTTCCCATCATTTACCACCTACTGAAAAATCATCCTTGAATGTAGAAATTGGTTTTTCCGCACTATCTTTATCCACTTGATTTCACTCTGTGCTTAATTCTGCCAATTTAATCTTCACTAATACCTTGAACTTCAATTTGCCCTAATGGCCAGCCAATAATGTCATCTCCGTTGAAAGATGGAAAATCTACGTTCTTAACAACCAAACAGACTACGATTCTCATCCTGCCATTTTTTTATTGAATTTGATCCCTTCTCTTCTGTAATCTACTAAAAAAATCTCTAAATCTACTCAAAATTTGCCAATGTCTTGTCCACACAGACCGAAGCCTCAGTTCTCGCTTCCATCCCCTCCAAATTTCTCTTTCAATTCATTCTACCCTATCAAATGCATCATGATATTACTCTTAACTGGTCAAAAGAATTCCCTCCTTTTAATCTGGCACGTTGGACACCAAAAATGATAAAACACCAATTGACATATTGGAGAAGTGTAATATTAAATCACACAGAATACACAATAGTACAGCAGAATTTGATATCCTAAAGTCATTGACTTCTACAGAGAAGAGTTTTCTGTCCAAAATACTATAAAATAATACACAAGTGTCTCCCTGTTACGCACATTTTTAATATGTAACTTCTCCTAACTTTTAACCCTAAATTATCAACATTACAGTTATTATTCAACTTAAAAATGCATTGATGCTAATGACAGTGAGTATTACACCTATCTTGAAATGTAACAGATCCTACTTTCTGCCAATGTTGTCATAAGAACCCCTAACTCATTCCCCGCCACACATGCCCCAAAACCCAGATTCTAACAGGAATTAAAGAAGTTTAAAATGTTAACATCATGGAAAAGTCCTAGGCCTTCCTTCTACATCGTCACCTTGACCCATCTATATATCAAAATTAACAAGTGCAGATTCTAACTGCCAAAATTTCCATGCCAACAGTAAAATTTGAATACAACAGCAGTAGCACAGCACTAAATAATTCCTTTAAGCAGTCTTCTAATATATTAATATTGGTCACACTGCAATGCCATAACTATTAAAGATCTACATCAGCACTCATTCCAATTTCTTCCACAACAATCAGCTCCTAAGCCAACAAAAAGGAATTCGTCACAAAATAAATTTCCCTGCCATCATTGGGTTGGCAGTTTCATCTTCTCGGTCATTCCATCAATTTACATGCAAATTTTACAAAAGATTTATTCAATTCTTCCTTTAACGTATCCAGAAAGGCTTTAATTATTTGGTACATTAATTAAAAATGTACTATTCCCACAACGAATATATGTTGTTCAGACAATAGGTGATAAACTAATTGCATCATGTGAATTGGAACATTAACTAAACATCAATACATGAACACGTAAAACTTTTACAAGTTAAATATGAAGCAAATAAGGCAACTGAATCTAGCAGGCGTCCATCTGAACTCAAAACTCGAATAAGGAGGTAAAGCATCATACTTAAGTTACGAAGGAAAGAAACAAAACGGGAGATGTATTATGTCTTGCCCCTAAATACTTATAAGGAAGGAACCATCCTCTTATTTACCTATATTCCAGTACCTTGTTAGCCAGCATGTAAAGACCAACATCTGCATTATAAAGAGTGGAAAGTCGCTCCATTTCAGGAACTGGTCTATTTTCCAACATTTCGGGGGTCAAATTTGACTCAAAAATATGTGCGTTGGGAAATCCAGAGTAATATGAATTGAGAAATCCCTGATCCCCTGTGAAAGAAGGAATATACATGAAGACAGTTGTTCAACCCTATTAGGTCCAAATCCACATCTGATACAAGTTTCTTCAAGAAAAGAATAAAATAATTGCAAATAATTATTTAAAAAAGAAAAATCTAATACCTCCAGTGTAAGATGGCAGAGTGTTTACTTTACTCATCATGTCATTGAAAACGGCAGCAGATGGTTGGACCACCATGACTCCCGAATTCAACCTCTCAGAATGTTTTAAATTAGCACAGAATTTCCCACATTTGAATAGGTCTTCAATATTCTTAACCACAATAGTGTCAGCATCAAGATAAACAACTGCACGCACACATTCAAGAAACCCAATAAATCATACTTCATAAACACGGCAAACTACATGCTATAGGAAATGCAAAACCCCAAATGGAAAGTTTATAGTGTCCTCTACAACTTCCATAACCAGACTCAAGAAACAACACAAGAATCATAAACACTAGACCTTTCTTGTAGTCAGTCATGTTAAATATTTTGAGCTTTGTATAGACACCCCAAAATCTCGTTGGACGTACTTGATTAGGATTGGCCAGCAAACTAATCTTCTCAATTATCCACCCATCAGCCTACACACACATAAAAAAAAAAAAAAAAAAAACATACCCACCATACATGAATTCATAACCGCCAAAATTTACGATTCACGTCAAATGAAACAGTAATATCAAATTTAATATAAAGTGGCAGTCTAAGTAAAACTGAATAAAAAATTTCATTTCTTGTTCCGCACTAATACAACTCGCATAGGAAAGCAGTACCTCAAGAACATTATTGGCATAATCAGAGACACCATCAGAGACCAAAACGACCATGTCTTTGTTGGATCCAGTGTCCCGTATAGATTTTCCCAGAACTCGAATGCCCAACAAGAATTCATCTCCGTACAATAGAGTCACGTATGCCACGTCAGTCCTCTCAGATCCCAAAGATTGAACTGAAAACAACAAAACTGTGAGCCATAACCATATACTTGTACACGATTTCATTCTAACTCGATTTTTCACGTTAAACATTTTCTCCGTAAAAATCCCTTCTCGCTCAGAATTCGAACCGTTGAAGGGATTTGAATTTGCTGTGCATGCTGTGGCCTACTGTGTTTTGATACCGAGTTTGCATGATATCGTGGGCCAGAAAAAATTAATAAAAAATTACCTCATTACACACATTTTTAATTAAAATAAATCAAGTATTGTAGTTATTTAATTTAATTAATACTGGTGGAAACTGCATGTCCACATTTCCTTGTAATAATAATATAATAATAATAATTCATAGAATAATTAAACTTGTTATACTTAATATTATAACTAGCAGAAACACAATCCGGATTACATTGTGTAACATCAAATATACTATTAAAACCATAAAAAAAAACATCATGCACTAAATAAAATAGATCAGTTAATAAACTCGAAAAGAAAGATAAAGTTATTTTTACAGTAATTTAAAACAACCATAAAATTGACTTTATACGTACAAATATTAAAATTATGTACAAGAACGGTGTATCAAAACCATTAAAGGACAACTACTAAAGAGAATAAACTACTATAACCACTACAAACAACTAAAAAACATATAAGGTAAACTAATTGTAAATCAATTATACATGGTAAAGTAAATTTAGTATACAATTTTAATCACACAAATAGTAGAATATCATTTTCATTCACACCACTCAATTTGGCCAAACCCTTTACAATATAGTATACATGTCAAACCATAGAAGGTTTTGCACTTGTATGATGGAAGAGCTGACTCACTAGAAGTTGTCACACAAGGTTAGTCCTTAAAAACGCCCTTTGCCATTACGAAGAAAGATCCACAGGCTAGGACCTCCTGCTCCACTCATGACATGACTCGTTACTCTCTAATTAAGCATGGATGATTATTAGAGTGTCGTGATAACCCATATCGAGCTTCTTACATTTATACTATTCACATATGAATCCCCCAATAAAAAATTACTTCTTGGAATTCTTTTTTCCACAACATTTCATTCACACTTTGATCATCTCATAATACTTTGCATCCAAACATATGAATCCATGAAACATACACAAAAGAACCAAAAACAACCCCATTAAGTATCATACAGTAGTTGATAATAACATTGATTCTCTATTACACCATGAAATTGATAATAAAATAGCTTAGGATCATAAGAGAACAATGAAATACATAAACCATATGTGTACAAGTGAATCTAGTTTAGATTGGTCAAAGTTGCACATCATTGGTAGTATTAATCGATTAGATTGACAATCTAATCTATTAAGGCAAACCAGAATTCACATAAAGCAAAACAAAGCAAAAATGTCTGTTTTAATCGATTATGATCGATTACATTAGTGAAATAATTGATTAAAACAAAAACTTTGACTTAATCGATTATACTTTTAATCTAATCTATTAAAGTAAGTCAAAAGAAGCAAAACAAGACATAATTGGCATTTTAATCGATTACATTACTAATATAATCAATTAAAATATAAACTATTGCCTAATCTATTAGTATGACTTTGGATACTTTCCCCACAACTTTGATTGATCCATAAGACCCTCTAGACATTGAGAAACTTCAGAAAACACACATCTAACTCAAATTGACCACTTCAAACCAACTTAACTTCTTTAAGTCCCCCAAACTCTATGATAGTACTTCTACTCTAAATCTTTGAAGTTAGAAGTCTAAACTAGTTTGAAGAGACTTAACAACTCACTTCAATCCCTCTAATTCAACCCAGATATACTCCTTTAGAAATTCACTACTCAAAACCCCTTTCTCTGTATCAAAAGTCATGTAAAAACATACTAACAAACCCTCTACTGCATTTTACACCAGATTTTACTGGTTTTAAAGCTTCAATAAGTCTTAAATGACTTCAAAACAGTCCTTAAACTTTTGTTTTACCCAACCAACCATTTTCTCAAAAACTCTCCTATCCAAACCTTTAATTTCACTCTAAAACCAAAGTAAAATGAACTCAGATTATTTCCCTTAACTTAACTTCACACTTTACCCATTTAAAGACATAAAACAATTACCAAAGACTCTATAAAATTGACAAAGATGCAGGTTCTCTTTAAACTCCTTATACTAACAATTAATATATCAACACCCATCAAATTGAACCACAAAGTAGTACTTCAACCCCTTTCTCTTCACTAATATCTTCTTTATCATAGTTTTGCATTTAATATCATTCCAATTTTATCATATATATATATATATATATATATATATACACTTGCACAACATTCATATATTCATACAATCTTAAGACACATCATGAATCATACACAATGGCTATTTTTATCAATCCAACACATGCAAGCTATCATATAATCACAAGCACACCAAATAATCAAATCTTCATATATATATATATATATATATAACTGAATTAGTTTCCCTTACCCTAGGAAGAACTGCTATGATTCTAAGAACTCCTCAGTTATTGCTTCTATCACAAGAAACTTTAGAAAAACTTACAAATCACCAATTCGTGATCGAAAACAAACTTTAGAACCTCAAATTGATCAAGAACCAAGGGAGAAACACTTTCAATACATACAAAATTGATTTTTATGCATGATCAAAGACTTGGTCATTAGTGAATTTTTAAAAAAATATAAGACGACTTTGAACACAACGTCCCCATACTAAGGACCAAATGATGTATTAAGACAATAAATAAAAGAGGTTATCAACTAATAAAACAATAATAATAAAATAATAAGATTATAATCACCTCACCAACAAAATAAAAATAATAAATAAATAAATGAGGTTATAACATCTTACTAAATAATAACAAAATAATTAATTAATTAATGAGGTTATAATTACCTCATTAATAAAATAAAAATAACAATAATAAATAAATAAAACAAAAATAAAGACACTAAAATAAAATGAATAAATCAATAAACATAAATAAATGGAATATATAAAATTATAAATGTCTAACTTTTCTTACCTCAAACAATTTGTCAAAGTAAAATTCTACTTTTCAATAGAATAAATAGATTTTCCAAACTACTTTAAAATCTTGATCAATAGAAAAAGAATATTGAAATGGAGAAAAATGAAGAAGAAAGATTGATTAATACAACTCTCGTTATATAAAAGTTTTATATTATTATTATTATTATATTATTTTTTCCTATAGATAGACAAGATTAGTAAAGTGATCCTTCACTGTTAAATATTTTAAAATGTAATAATAAAGTTATTATTCACTATTTAAATATTTTAATATGTACCGGTAAAGTTATTATTTATTATTTAAATATTTTAACATTTATTCATGGTATTTCATTCCTTATCCCAAATGCAAAAGTTATATTTTTTACTACAGATTTCTAGATCTCTAAATGTAAATATGAACGATCAAAATAAAAAACATCATTGGATATGTTGTAAAATTTTGAGTTTAATCTAACAATTAATAAAATTAAAATCAAATAGTTACTAAAGTAACTCAAAATAAAAAAATAGGTAATGTTAGTTCAACTGCAAAAATTATTTCTCTAACTACAAACATCTAAATGAAACCCCTAATAATCAAAATAAAATACTATGTTTTAAGAACCCTTGATAAAAAATTTATTGTCATCCAACATTTAACTAATTGACACCTCAAAATATAAAATTTAAATCTGATTAATAATTAATATGTAAATAAAGGATGTTACACTCTTTTTAATGAAAATGGAAAATATAATAACAATAACGATGATGATGATTAATGTAAGTGTTTCATATGTAGTTAGTAATAATAAGTAGTGAATTATGATTAAATACAAAATTTCTAATCATGTATACCAAAGGTTGCTTCATGATAAATTATAACTATTGTGTAGTTGGCTTTCTATCATAAAGAATTAAATATGTTTGAAAGGAACAATACCATAACGAATTTTCAACTCATCGAAAATCTGCTGGCGAGTGGTATAAGTGACCTTTCTACACCGTTGAAGAACTACAAACCCTATTATAAACCAAAAATAATTATATGTTTAGAATACAATAAAAGCATATAAATGTAGCTTTACTAAATATTAAATTTGATCAGATTTATTATTCATTTAGTTCTTTTAATTTATACATACTTAAAAATGATTGTACACATTTTTTTTAATCTTTTCTATTTTACAAAGACATTATTTCAATAATATTTAAAATTTATAGAAAATAAAATAATAAAAATAATGAAATTTACAGATATGTTTCATTAAAAAAAAAAAAAACTGACAGGAATTAAGAAAAATGAAATCTATCAATTTGGTTGAATTCGTTGTGTATAAATAGAGGTTAACTTTTTGTAAACTTCCAGTCCTCCTTCTTATTCTTTCTTTGGTTTGTTTCTCTCAGTCTCCATGCTTTACTCATTATTACAACGTCAAAGTATGAATAGGAAGGAGCGCATCAAATCCCAACTTACCTGAAATTCATTCGGCAAGTCTGCTTCTTGGCTCTTTTTAATCACAAATTTCTCATAAATATCTTAGTTTTCAGCCTTCGTTGTTGGTTACTTTTTATGTACATCAGATGTTTCTCTAGTTATAACTTTTATTCATCTACTTAATTTCACTGTTGTTGCATATTCCATACATATGAAGTAAACATAAGAAGAAGAAAAAGAATCAACAATTGAGAAATGAGTTAAGCCAGAACAAATCGGCTCTTTCACATTACAACAAAATTATTTGAGAAAATTTAGTATTTTAATTGATATTTAGTTTACTATTTTCGTTTATAGAAAGTAATAATTAATTACGTGTTATATAAACATTGATCTATATATAATATCTAACATAGTGTCCCTATCCAAAGCTACTAGAATTTTAAATCATATGAAACTCAGCTGTCACCTTGTTTACCAATATGGATAAGTTCGCCACGCTTTTACCAACATCCATCTACTCATTCATACCTATCTCCAAAACTCCTTTAAAGAGATCAATCATATGTATGTCCAGTGGGAATCTCCGTCTTGATTCATATTTAAATTTTATTTAATTTTTCATAAAATTGTATTATATCATCGTCTAATTAACTATTGATCAAATGAATAAAAAAACTCTCATCCGAACGTCTTAAATCACTATAGTTAAGGTTAAGTATACTTATTGATTATTGGATCATGATTAAGTTTGTACCGTTATAAGCTTATCTCAAGACCTATATATGAGTTTTCTGACCATGATTAAGTATGTGTTAATTATAAATTTATCTCGAAACCTATAAACATGAAACTCTTAACATTAAGTTTGTGCTAATTATAAATTAATCTTAAAACTTATAAATACAAGTATATTTAAAGAGGTAGATAATTACATTTATTAAGAATTTAAGACTTTATTACGATAACCTAACCCTATGACGTGAAGTGTTTTCATCTAATCCCCACATTCAAAAAAATAATAAATTAATATTAACTTATACATTTTTTTAATATCTTATATAAATTAGAGATAAGTACTAGAAATCTTGCATCAACAAAATAATGTCAATTTACACTATATAGATAAATATAAATCTTATGTTAGAACCAGTTTTATATAATTAAATTAAACTTAAAATTCTTAAAATTCACTTCTTAACAAGTCTAAACTACAAATTATAATATATAAATTGATATAAATTTCATTTTACAAATTAATTTCATAATATTAAATTCAATTTAAAATTAACTTCCTAATATATTTATTTAGTTAATATCAGTTCTCTATTCTATCTCTTTTGCTATGAAAATTAGTTAAAAATAGTTATGTATAAGACATTGTTGAGGAATGAATAAAATACATTACTTTTTTTCTTTTCACTTAGAAGATGTCAATTCTAACAAAATTTTCTTGTTACGTGCCATGAATGAAGCAAAATTTTGAACAAGTCTTACCCTTATCCTTGTTTAAGGACTATGACTTTTTCCTAACCTACATTTTTTTTATTCTATCTATTTATTTATTATAGAAATATATTCATTAGTATAATTTTATTTTAAAAATATAAAAAATCTAATCTAACTCATCCAGTCATGATGACTAAAATTAAAAGTTGTTTAGTAGTAATATCAAAAATTTATTTACACTTTAATTATTATATTTTTTTTACACTCATATATATCACAAGTATACAAATTTTAAATTATGTGAATTTAGGTTTGTCAAATATGTAAAATTTTGATATTATATATTATATTTTTTTTATACAATATTTAATGTGTGCAAGGGTGAATTAGTTAACTAAATGTAAAATTCTCATTCACCAGTGCAGAACATACCTTCTCTCATTCTACATATAATAATTGATTTTTATTATGAGACAGTGTAAAAGCTCGAAATTTACAAACTTTATGAACAACAATGAAATATGTACAAAGAAATAATATGTAACAATTTATTAATATTTGAAGCTGAGAGATTAAGAAAATGCAAATTATGTTTTAGATTTATGTGATTCAACTATAAAGTTAGATACATTAGGAAGAAAAGTGTTCGTATTAGCTAACCCTAACTTGAATTTGAAATTAACCATATTTATCATATAAACTAGGAAAGAAGGGACAAGGTTTAAAGTTAATCTCAATCATAATACACCAAAATATGTGTCTATGTAAATATGTAACTTTCGGTACTTGTACTTTTAAATTTAGTTCCTAATAATGTCACTACGATATTCACACAACATTATAATATATATATATATATATATATATATATATATATATATATATATATATATATATATATATTAACGTTTTTGTGACGAATTAATTTACAAAAATAAAATCCATAGGAGTAAAAAAAAATATTAATATTACTTATAGAAAAATTACTCACCTTTTATTATTTTCTTTTCTTTTCCTTCTGGACCTATTACAAGAAAACACAAATTTTAACTTTTAAGTGATAATAATAACTACTTTAATGTTACTGGTGACAATGTTTCCCACAAACACTTGTAAATAGTAAGAAAATAAAATAAAAATAAAATTGTATGTAAATTAAAATTAATTTATACAGAGTAAGAATAAAAATTTAGAGAAATTATGTGAAAATTTTATTAAATTTAGGTTATCAACAAGTTTATGTCACTTTCTTGATTATTTTTTTCTAAAAATACTTATGGAAAATAATTATTTAAATATAGTTTTAGAATAATATTTATGCAAAAAAAACTCAAAGTTCTCTGAAAAAGTTGTTAAACGGAAAGAAATTATAAATAACGTAAGGCATGAAATATATACATTTCAAGAATATGAATTATAATTTGAGTAAATAGTAAAAGGTTTTTCACCTAAGTAATATGAGGTTTGAATTATTTAATGATGTTTTTAAGTATGTGTTTATTTTCACGCAAGTACTATTCACAAAAAAGGAAAAGCTAAGATGAAGAGTGTTAATTTCTGTTGATAGTAGAGAATTTGAAAAGCTGCAAGAGTGAACATCATTAGTGATATTTTTAGAAACTCTAAGGTAGAGATTAGGGCTTGTTTCTATAGTCCTCTTCAAGAGCTTGTGGGAGAGATATATGAATGAAAAGGTAACAAGTTAAAAATGATGAAATTCTATTTAACATTCAAACAAATTCTTTATACTTTTCTAAAATATATTGGGTGCCCATAAATAATAAATTGTTGGGTCTGAAATATGATTAATGGCGGTGGTGGGCCTGTGTCTTGGTCGTGGAGCCATGTGGGGAACCTAATCTTTCACCCTATCAAGATTCGAAATTGGGTAGAAAAAATAATAGTGTGTGACGTAGTTGTAAGCATTAAGCAGCTTCTTTTTTTTCTCGTGGTGGAATCACTTCCAATAATGAGGAATCAAATACTGTTTCTCTTCTCCCAGGAAGTTCCCCAATTCACATGCCTTCCAGCCCTTTCCCTTTTATTGTTTATGCCTCCAATTATTAATCTTTCATCTTATAGCTTCATTAAATTTTATATGTATCACAACACAATCTATAATAATTAGCATAGAGCCAGATGTACCCATGTGGTGGCCATAGAATGGGATACAATTGCTTTATGAAAGGGAATGGGGCTTGGTTGGTGCAGACAATCATTGTCACATAACACATTCCCTATTAAAATACACTTCTCTACCTTCTTTACACACTCCACACCACAAACTTCCAAACCCTCTTCTTTCCGCCCTGCTTTTACATACTCAATACCTACTTTGGAACTGCTTAATCATACAATTTGGCACATAATAAAGCAACATGATTCTTAATTTCTTGCACTTCTGCTATGTGTGACTTCTTATGATAAAATTAAACTCCAAAACCCTATTTCGTAGGTTCAAATCCAACACCAGAGATAAAAGACGCTATATACCTACCTTAGTTATATAGATCGTTTACCTAGGTACAGAATGAGACCCCAGGTCCAATCTTTGATTAAAACCAAAAGTTGTGGTGTTACCATTAGCAATAAAGAACACTTGGATCAGTTAAACTACTCGCTTGGGTTGACATTATAAGCAATTCTGGAACACATTCTGTGCATGTTATGATGTCTAGGGGATTTCAAATGAGTCCAAAGATTGACAGTGATCAGTTGCACATGATTAGGTGGTTCAGATCCCAAGTACCCACGTATATCCAATAAAATAATTGCCTTTTGGCTTATCATTTATCTCTCACTCATTAGATTAACTATAAACTAATTTGTCTCTCAGAACTTCCTATAACCTTCTCTTCTTTCTCCTTCCCTTCACTCCTTGTTCCCTGATATGCAAAATGCAACAAGATTAAGAGGATCCAACACCAAGAGAGCAACCACCAAAATGCAAACCCACCTGCTGTTCTTTTATTGTTACATTGGCATCTCACTGGCTTTTACTGAAGCTGCAGCAGATGGTGAACTGTCAAGTCTTCTCTCAATCAAAGCCACTCTCATTGACCCAATGAGGCATCTGAAGGATTGGCAAATTCCAAGCAATGTGTTACAATCAGGAACTCCCCATTGTAACTGGACTGGAGTTGGTTGCAACTTTAAAGGCTATGTAGAGAGTCTTGACCTCTCCAACATGAACCTCAGCGGTCGTGTTTCGGACCACATTCAATCTCTTTCAAGTCTGTCTTATTTCAACATAAGCTGTAACAACTTTGCTTCATCACTGCCCAAGTCACTGTCCAACCTCACCTCTCTCGAGAATTTTGATGTGAGCCAGAACTACTTCACTGGCAGCTTCCCCACTGGTCTTGGAAGAGCTGCAGGCTTGAGATTAATCAATGCATCGAGCAATGATTTTTCTGGTTTTCTTCCTGAGGATATTGGAAATGCAACCTTTCTTGAGAGCCTTGATTTTCGAGGTAGCTACTTCGTGAGTCCAATCCCCAGGAGCTTTAAGAATTTGCAGAAACTCAAATTTCTGGGCCTTTCAGGCAATAACTTCACAGGGAGGATTCCAGGATATCTCAGTGATCTAACTTCTCTGGAGACATTGATTATCGGATACAATTTATTTGAAGGAGAGATCCCTGCAGAGTTTGGGAACCTGACCAGTCTTCAATACCTTGACTTGGCTGTAGGAAGTCTCAGTGGACAAATTCCAGCTGAATTGGGTAAGCTGACAAAGCTCAACACAATTTACTTGTACCATAACAACTTCACAGGAAAAATTCCTCCTGAACTTGGAGACGTAACTTCACTGGCATTTTTGGACCTCTCTGACAATCAGATCTCCGGAGAGATTCCGGAAGAACTTGCTAAATTGGAAAACCTGAAGCTCTTAAATCTGATGACGAACAAACTAACTGGACGAGTACCAGAGAAGCTTGGTGAATTGAAAAATTTACAGGTGCTTGAGCTCTGGAAAAATTCCTTACATGGTCCTTTGCCACCAAACCTTGGGCAGAACTCTCCTTTACAGTGGTTGGATGTATCCTCTAACGCACTATCTGGGGATATCCCTCCAGGTTTGTGTACAACTGGAAATCTCACTAAACTAATCCTCTTCAATAATTCCTTCACTGGCTCCATTCCAAGTGGACTTGCGAACTGTTTGTCTTTGGTACGTGTTCGGATTCAGAACAATCTTATTTCTGGAACTATTCCAGTTGGCTTTGGAAACCTCCTTCGCCTTCAACGGCTAGAATTCGCAAAGAACAACCTCACTGGGAAAATTCCCTCTGATATTACCTCATCCACATCGCTCTCTTTCATTGATGTATCTTGGAACAACTTTGAGTCATCTCTTCCGTCAGATATTCTTTCTATTCCAACCCTTCAAACCTTCATTGCCTCTCATAACAATTTTGGAGGAGATATCCCAGATGAGTTCCAGGACTGTCCATCTCTCTCTGTATTGGACCTTTCAAACACTCATATTTCTGGCACAATCCCCGAAAGTATTGCTTCTTGTCAAAAATTAGTCAACCTTAACCTTCGAAATAACCACTTGACAGGAGACATCCCAAAATCAATCACAAGCATGCCCACTTTATCTGTTCTTGATCTTTCCAACAACTCATTGACCGGTAGGATTCCTGACAACATTGGCAATTGCCCTGCTTTGGAATTGCTGAACTTGTCCTATAACAAACTTGAGGGTCCAGTACCCTCAAATGGGATGTTGGTGACCATAAATCCTAACGATCTTATTGGCAATGAAGGTCTTTGTGGAGGCATTCTCCCTCCATGTTCTCCAAGTATGGCTGTGACAAGCCATCGAAGGAGCTCACATGTCAGACACATCATAATCGGTTTTGTGACTGGCATTTCAGTGATTTTAGCTTTTGGTGCAGCATATTTTGGTGGTAGAAGTTTGTACAATAGATGGCACTTATATAACAACTTCTTCTATGATTGGTTCAAACAGAACAATGAAGATTGGCCCTGGAGACTAGTAGCATTCCAGAGGATCAGCTTCACCAGTATTGAGATTCTGACTTGCATGAAGGAATCAAATGTTATAGGAATGGGGAGCACTGGTATCGTTTACAAAGCTGAAATCCATAGACCTCACGTAACCGTAGCAGTGAAGAAATTGTGGAGGTCACGAACAGACATAGAAGAAGGAAATGATGTGTTGAGAGAAGTGGAACTCCTAGGGAGACTTAGGCACAGGAATATAGTAAGGCTGTTGGGGTATGTACACAACGAAAGAAATGTGATGATGGTTTACGAGTACATGCCTAACGGGAATCTTGGAACAGCACTACATGGTGAAGAATCTGCAAGGTTGCTTGTTGACTGGGTCTCAAGGTACAACATAGCTCTAGGAGTTGCACAAGGGCTTAACTACCTCCATCATGATTGCCACCCACCAGTTATTCACAGGGATATCAAGTCAAACAACATACTTCTTGACGCAAATTTAGAGGCGAGAATAGCAGACTTCGGGTTGGCAAGGATGATGATTCAAAAGAACGAGACAGTTTCCATGGTGGCTGGATCATATGGATACATCGCACCAGGTTAGTACTTAGCTCTCCTTATTTGATTAGTAATTAATTTATTTACCCATTATGTGGTGCAAGTTGAAACACGCTTATATTAACAACACCGAACGTAAGAAATCTGATCTAGCGTGGCAGTATATGCCCTGATTCCTGTTTTCGTAACTTCTATCTCAAACAAGTGAAAGTGAGAGACAATAGATGATTAACTTAATGATTATGTGTTATGGTTTTAGAATATGGATACACTCTGAAGGTTGACGAGAAGATTGACATATACAGCTATGGGGTGGTGCTTTTGGAGCTTCTAACTGGCAAAATGCCTTTAGACCCTTCGTTTGAAGAATCTATAGACATAGTCGAATGGATACGGAAGAAGAAAAGCAACAAATCCTTGTTAGAAGCACTGGATCCTGCCATAGCTAGTCAATGCAAACATGTCCAAGAAGAAATGTTGCTTGTACTCCGGATTGCACTTCTATGTACCGCAAAGCTTCCCAAGGAAAGACCACACATGAGAGACATCATCACAATGCTTGGTGAGGCAAAGCCAAGAAGGAAAAGTGTTTGCCATAATGGGGGTCAAGAAAGCAGTAGCATGGAAAAGTCCTCTGTCCTTACCACCTCCCCTGCTATAAGTCTTTTGTAGCAACAAGTTGTTTAGTAACGAGAAATATATTTTGAATTTGGTAGCCTCTGAATTTTTTATGTATGCTTTACCTGCGTCGACCAAATTTCTATCATATAGTAAATACATGTATTTTCGGTAAGATATTGATTCTTTTACTCCTTTTCAATTGAGGAAGGAAGGGCGATTTCAGAATCGCAATCAGATTATCAACAGCATAGTAAAATGTGCCTAAAGACTGTATACTGAGTCGTCGACTCTGACACCATTTTCATTACAGTTCACCATCTCATCAAAGTCATGTATAGCATTTCCAAACTTTTTCTGGCCATTTTCCACTATTAACTCGAGATTTCTCTTTCACTATTGTCTTAATGCACGCCGATCGTTTATCAACTCCAAATTCTTTCACTGGTTCTTTCCAGTTATGCTTTCATTTTCCCTAGTTCAGCAGTCGCATAGTAAATTAAGGAAGAGCTTCGGTGCCCCTAATGTCAATGTTGCAGCTTGACAAGTTAGAAACTATTCCGTAAACTTTATGCTGCACTCAAATTGTTTCTAAATAAAAAAAAGTGACAAATGATCTACTTTGTTTTCCACAATTACGAACGTGTCATCATAGATATTTCGAGTTATTCCAAGCAATTTGAAAGAAAATGCAATCACAACCAGTACACCATCCAGTTCTGCTGATTCGTTCTGGTATTCAAAGTAATAAAGAAATGTTAATCAAGCAGAAGTGTATTGGATAGGAAGTCCAATAACATTAAAATAAACAATTAACGTTACAATGGTAAGGAAAAAATATCGTGATCCAGTTGACATAAAGAAAAGAAGGCCGAGAAGGAAAACTGTTATCTCTTCTCATCCAGACGAACATAGGCATGATATTACTGTATTTTGTATCCTAAACTGTATACATTTATCGAAGTACAAAATGACAGATTGCCCTCCAAAAAATTCAGTCATAAAAAGAACAGTAGCCGCACCTCAAATTGTTCCGTACCCTACACTATCCCACTAATCTAGGATGCAAGTAGAGCACTTCCTGGTGCATTTCCTCTTTCAAGTAAGCTGACAGATGTTGGCTGGAAAACATTGATAGAAACAATAGTGAGATTAGTCCATTGCTAGATGAACACAGCAATTCGGATATTGACTAAATTATACATGTAATACCACTCTTTAGAAATAATATTACATGATGCATATAAAAAAAAAATTAAAGCCCCCTTGTACTGTGGATGTTGGTTTGAAACTCAAGATGACATGAATTTCAATCCATAAGACTACAATACATCCGAAGAACCAGAGGCTAAAGCTACTCATTACCAATAAAAGCAAAACCTTTACAAGGTTAATATTGGCTCCCTTTCATATAAAGTGACTTGCAGGGGTAAAAAAACCACTGCAGTAAGGTTGCCAGAATAGTAGGAAGATCAAGAGTATTCGGAATAAAGTTCTCCAAAATGAGTTTTGACGTTTTATTCATATCCTCTGTAAGAATAATTTTTTTCAACTTAAGAGATAATAATAAATACCTCACTAACTCGGATTTCACCAAGCGTAAATGGCTCTTTCTCCCTGATTACACCATTATCTTTAGTAATTCTTTCTAAGTCCTGCTAGAGGGAAGATTAAAAGTGTTATGAACAATTCAGAAATACCTTCCATCATGTCCAACATGAAATATAAAGTGAACTCGTTGCATAGGCACTTCAATACAAAACTGGAATTTTTTATCTGATGTCCACTTTCAGTATTTCATGCACAACACAACATAATCGATACTAAATGAAGATATGCACACAAATTGTAATAATAACCACAAAAATGGAACCAAGTGAGTTCATTAAACAAAAATTTTAATACCTTCTTTACTAAATGAAAAGAATATCTGCAATGAGTATCATAGGTTGGTAACACTCCCACCAAATATAAAAAATTACATTTAGCAAAAATAAATAAATGCAAGCTTAAAACCACATTAGTAGATTTTAAAAGGGGTAAGAGAATACAAAAAAACACATAAGATGAATTTAGGCTTTCAGATGGGTATTTTTCCTAAATTCACAAAAATTGTCCTTCATAGAAATCAGAATGAATCACAGTTTGCGGTAAAAGATTCAACCACTGTATTCTGTGTATTTGGAAGATAGTGATGCCTAACGTGAGTTTTACATTGTATTCTCTGTATTTGGAATGGCATACTGAATTTACAACCAAAAAAGTGCACTTTAATCAAAATTTAGAAAATATATAGTCAGGTTAGTTTAGGTATTAAAAGACACCGTATGACAGGCAAGTAGACAAAATACTAGATACAGCATCTCAAACACTGTATTACCTTCCCAGTCAAAATTTCAAACTCAAGCAACTCCTCCACTATCTTTTCTAGTAATGGGCGATTTTTCAGCAGCATTTCTCTTGCTTTGAGATATGCCAAATCAAACATCTAGGAACATCACAAAAGATTATATTAGATATTTTTTTATATAAGTTAAACTTCTGCTAATGCATGATACCTTTTCAACTTTAGCTGCCATCACATATTCATGGTCATCCCCCATACTTAATGCCGTGACCTATGCCAGTAGAAAAACATAAGAAATAGTCTATAATATACTAATATTAAAAACCAAGGTCAATAAATATGTAATCCTTTGCTACGCAGTTGCTACTGAAATCTTCCATTTGTTCATTTGATCAAAGACCCTCAAGCAATAGATTTGTTTATCAGATTCAAAGGGCAATGCTCTCCATTCATGAGAGGGACAGATTATCAAATCACAACCTCCACCAGGATTCTTAAAATAGCAGTTCGCAGATAATGGTTAAATATGTGTTTGAGGGAACCGGTTGACACTGGAATAAATTATGAAAAAAGTGTACCATCTTACACCAAATTATGGAAAATATAGTAGAACCATTGAGTTATAATGGGCTATCATTATTCATCACCATCTTACACCAAATTATGGAAAATATAAATGAAAACAAAGACTGTGCAATTTCGAAAGACGTCTTGATGGCACATGAAAAAATATAGGATCAATATGAGAAATTTGTTGGGAAATTAATGCATGACATGTACTACCAAGTGACTTATATACTCTAAATTGGCCTTATCTCTAATGTAGATTTCCAACACACCTCCCTCACGCCGAGATATATATATCTCGTATATGGGACTAGACATTAATGGGTGGTCTGATAGCAGCCCGATAGAGGGTGGAATGATATGTCCAACAAATAATAAATCTCACTATCATAAGCTCTAACAATAGCTCTGATACCATGTTAAGAAATGGACTTTAATTCTAATCCAATCCCATAAAACAGGCTTGAGGTTTGCACCCACATATATACTATAAATTGGTCTTATCTCTAGTTGATGTAGGACTTTGAACAAATTCAATTATGCTTCTATTATATGGAGAAAAATACTCTCATTTAATTGATATCAATAACAAAGAACACAACTTATACATATGGAGATCAAATCTGCTATAAATAAGGAAAATAAATCACACATTAACTGGAAACAAAGTAACAGAGAGATATTTCAAAAAAATAAATCTAATCTGATTCCAATATTCCCCACAACTTGACCATACAAATCAGGACAGGTATAACTTTCCTAATTTACTCATATATCCATAATTTATTTTGAATTATAAAATCCTAATGTTCGTAATTGATCCACATTCTATAACTCAGATTCCACATCTCATAGCTCTTTTGGGAGATTATCTATCCAACATTAAGTTATTTTTCCCCATTTATACAGTCGGGCAGTACTTGCTCTATTAGCAGATCAATAATTATTTTCATTAAAGATATAATAATCTTCTTAACCATACTTAATATTATTGATGCTATTGAGAAAGAAAGCAGGACATATTAGTGACCATATTGAATATTATTAACCCCATTTGAGAAAGAAAGATATATTAATGGTGTGCTATGTTAAAACTAAGCTTCAAGCCACACCTACAAAATAATTCAATCTAACTTTTCAACGATCACACAATCAACATCAAGAAAGAAAAAATAATTCAACAATAGTAGTTGAAATGCAGATAAGAAAGGTCTATACCGCATTACTGTGGTAGTAAATTGCAGGACTGTCGTCGGGTCCCCACCCATACTGAATGACCATTCGAGTAGCTATCTGTTGTAAAGAAAAGAATGGTCAGAGTTTATACTCACATCTTTTCGTTAATATTATCATTTTCCCAGAAATTAAAATATAAAAAATATTCGGATATTTTAGCTGACTGAATTAAGTCAAATATAAACCAACCTCTTGCGCCTGCCGTATTTCAGAAATGGAAAGTAAGTTTTCTTCCCCAAAAGGAAGCAACATTTGGGATGCAACATAAGAACCAAAACAAAATACAAGCTTCTTTTCGAGATATGATCTTGATTCTGAATTCCCATTGATGGAGCCCTCATTTCTTGCTTTTGTGATTTTTGTACATCCAATTCCCTGTATAATTGTCAATAATCTATCATTAAACAAATATATATGACAAGTCAGTTTTTTTAGTAATAAAATAAGTCAGCTAATTTTCCTCTATTGGCCTTTCCTAACAGAATTGTAACTACAACAATGACTAGGAAGCAAGTTTGAAAAATACAAGCTACCAAGAGTTGGCTTCATATTCATCAAAAATCAGGTTACTGCAGTCTTGACTGTGTTGGTATACAGCAACAGATGGCAGTCTAGACAAGCCAAAGTAAACATACTAGGCCCGAGTCAAGAAACCATATTTTACATTTGAAACACACATATACACATTAGCAATGTTATAGAAGCATAAGAGGAATGGAGAAAAACGTAGAATTTGAGAGAAACTTTCTCTTTGGGAATCTTTAAATTTAAAGGTCAGTATAGGAATCCATAAGCCAACTCTTTATCAGAAATACTTCTTTAAAATTCTACCTAGAAATTCAGTCTTCCAAAATCAATCTATTTACTTTCAAAGCATTGTCCAGTCAAGGAATGCTACTAAACATTCTTTATACATTCTTATTATTGTGTGAAATTCATGCAGCCCCTCTAAAAAAAGACTAAAATAGAGGGTGGCTCACAGATTAGAACACCTCAGATGAATTTTACCCAATAATCAGTGTGTTTGACAGTAGTTCTCTAGGCTGGTTGTCCAGATTATACACATATAATGTAAAACTCATGGCCTTGTATACATCCAGTCGTCATACTTGGCAAATAACAGAAGCCAACATTAGATAACTAGAAAGCCTTGCTACAACAGCAGTTGAAATGGCCTTTGAAACACGGACTAGAAAGTTTGATAACTAAAACGCATTGCTATGATATTGACAGGTAATATATACCAGTCTAATAAGTGAGACTAACCTGCCATGATTGAGGTTCAAGCCAAAGATTATCAACGACATCAAAATTGGGTAATAAAAGAGCAGTGAGACCACGACCAGCTGCCCAGACAGCATGTGGAAACTTCGTTTCCTTTGTCCACTGAACAACAAAGAAACATCATTTTAGATATATTTGTAGCAAGTCAACTATTTTTCAACTTCTAAAATAGAGAAAAACTCAGACTGCAACTACTTGTAAATAAGTGGAAGAAGAAACTCGGTGATAATACAAATGAAAATATGTACAAGGCAAAGCCTTGCTTTGACATCATAATAGCCATTATGTGGAGATGACAGTTTCGTACATCAAGTGGAGGGCTCAAAAACTCTATCCCATTGCTTATTTGGCCATATGGTTCCATCAAATCAACAACATTCTGCATATCTTGTTTTGTCAATGTCAGTCCAAGATGATTCACCATCGCTTTGCTAAACTTATTGAAAACTTTGGTCTTCCGCAACCATGAGGGAACCATAGAGCTGAAAGTCTAAGAAAAAATAATAAATATATTTCACTTCATACAGGAAAAACTATCACACACTATGACTATAAAAATAAAGTGATCAATATGAAGTGATGCAATAATGTTTTCAATTTTCTTGTTCATTCTATCTCTTGATAAAAATGAACTATATGAAAATTTGCAACAAAGAAAGAGACAATAACACGTCAAATGAATTGTATTATTCATTATCTTATTATTGCTATTATTAAGTTTGAATTCAGTATGTTTAAAGCAGGTCACACACCCCTGTAAATGTAGTATTTTTAGAAAAACTATAAACAAATGTGATTGCAAAATTGATAATCAACAACTAATCAGGGATGATACAGATAAATATTATGTTAATGTGACAAAATCTAATAGCTAAAAATAAATTTAAGATTTGTCTCCTCTTAGCTGGATAAGGAAATTCAGGAGAATAAACTCCTGCTTGTAACCCGTACTGATGGACCCAAGTAGTGTGTAACCAGATGTTTCTCTTGGAATTAGATAAAGACTACCATTTCCATTGTCAGTTAGATATAACTGCCAGTAAGTTATTCTGACAGCTGTCAGTTTGTTACACTAGTCATATGTACTCTATAAATATTGTATTGTATCATTTCTTTTTAGACATGAATGAATAGTATTCCGACCACTTTTTCTCTCTGAATTCTTTCCATATTATAGTATCTAGAGCTTGAGAAAGTTTCACATGGCTATCAATCCTATGCCTCCAAGCTCGCTGTTGACATTGTAAACTCTCAAATTTAGAAGGAATATTATTTCTTTCTTATTATCATTATGAGGTTATTAACCTCTATAAATATACATGGGTTAGCTGCATATTTTAGGAAATGCAAACTGTTAATTCTAAGAAACAGATCCCTATGATTACAGGATCAATCATACATAAATAAACCTAATAAATGCAGCACATAACTGTTGCATAAATACAGCCCATCAAATATAAAAACATCCTAAAATATATCACGACAATTACTACCGCGTCAATCATGGTTTTTGACATAAACAAGCCAACTTTTTTGCCAACATCACCTCTATAGGAAGAGCCATACTTTCTAAGCCTCCTGCTTTGACCTTAGGCTAACCTCAGAGCCCACCACAAAGTTCTAACAATTTGTTAGGATCAATGAACCCTGTTATAACTTCATAACTTCCAATTCACTTCTATCCAATTACAGAAGCATTGGATGATCAGAACTATGCTGTGTGCAGAAGAAACCTGTGCTTCATAGTCACAAGCTTCATAAGTTTCTTCTAAATCGACAAGTCCCATCAATGTATCTAAAGCAAACTGTAATGCTGATTTGACATTAGATATTGATGATAAACGTTTCACATTTAGTGCCTGTGTCTTTCTGGAGCTAGCCTTTATTTCATGGTGGTCCGAAGAGCAATTTGACCATAGCTGCTGCTGAACTCTAATGGTGAAATCTCTGCTCAGTGAGCTTCAAGTTCAACTCTCTACACCTTCCATATTTTGTGAGAAAGAAATGTTGCTCTTGTCCACAATCCTTTGTTACATGCATGCATGCACCAAACATGATTAAGCCTCTTCAAGTTTTTGGTATTGCTGCCTAAGACCGGATCAGTGAGTGCTAACCATATAGCTTTCAAAGACCAGATTCTGCTTTCTTGCAGACAAATTCAGAGGGCTCGGAATCCCCTACAACTTCATCCACCGAGTTTGAGGTAGGAATAATATACATAAATAGGTGATAACCAAAACAATATTTAGAATGCTCAGTACCATACATTTTTCATTCATATTGTTAGAGATCTCACATTGATTGGAGATATAACAAAATAGTATAAGTAAGTGGTAGCTAAACCTACCATTTTAAGTTAGATTTTGAGGTTGATTTGGCTCCAAGCCCAAACTATAAAGTGGAATCGAAGTCAATCTATGCAATTATTATTGGGCCTATCGACCCAACGCAGCCACAAATGTCCAATACTACCATCTTATGCTCAAGATGTCCAATGATCCACACACGAGGGTATTAAAATCTGACATTAAAATCTGACATTGACTAGTAATATAACCAAAATAGTGTATATAAATAAAGGACAATTCTCATCGCTTTAACTAGTTTAACTGCGGGTGAGTTAAGTTAAAATCGAAACTACAAGGTATATCATATATCTCTAATAGAGTCTTTTTGACGATAGATGTCAACCCTCAACTGAAAACTATCTTGATACAATCACAGGGATAGAGTGGAAGAAAACCCCAATCTTGAAGAACATGCTGTGTCTCTAAGTAGCAGCCATCACATTGAAATTAGTGGTGGATATCTCTTCAAATTTCATGCCAAATTTGGAATTTCATGGCTGCTAAAGCTATCTTCAAGTCGAACTTAAAAATAAAACTCTTAAAAAAATGTTGCTTTTTAGGGAGCATTTCACTTGTGGTGCTAGCTAACATAGAAATGGTGGATCCGGTCCTAGTTAGGGTTCAAGTAGTTTTTCTCTATTTTTATTTCCTGGAGTTATTCCTATTTGAGTCCAATCTTTTGTGGTGGATTTACTTAAACCGATTAATATGAAAGAAAGAAAATTTGTATTCAAATTTATTAATTTGAAATAGTATATTAACCTCTATATATAAAGAACTTTAACCCTAAAGTAATAATTACAAAGAGATCTCTAGAATTTTCAAACAACTTATATCAACTTCCAAGTAATGCATTTAATATCCTACTAACAGCACTCCCCTCAAGTTGGTAACTGGTATCCATCATTCTCATCTTGCGTATGAGATCATGAAATTGCTTAGTGGGAAGATCTTCTGTATAAAGATTTGCTAATTGAAGTCCAAGTAGGACGTAAGTAGTAGTGATGAGGTCACTATCCAATTTCTCTTTAATAAAGTGTCGATCTATTTGTGTTTGGTCCTATCATGTTGAGATGGATTGTAAGCAATGCTAATAGTTGGCTTATTATCACAATAAAGGATCATAGGTTCTTTGCATGTCACTTTAAGATCATATAGAATACTTCTCAACCATAACAATTCACCAAATTTATACCCAAGGACATGCAATATCATGTGATGGATTTCCTATCTGTGACAGACCTTGCATGATTTGCATCAATATACACTTCCATTTTTTATTTTTCATTTCTTTTGAATAATAATCCCCTTCTTGAACTTGTCTTCAAATATTGAAGGATTCTGTTGTAAGCTTTTAAATGTCTTTCCCTTGGATCATGCATGAGCATAGGTTATGTCTGATTTGTTGACCTATGTAAAAGAGTTTTCCAACAAGTCTTTGATATTAACCTTTATTCACCGTAGAGCTGCCTTCATCACTCCCTACTCTATGGTTTTGTTCTATAGGAAATCCAATGGTCTTGCAATTTATTAGTGTTATATGTTTGCCTATAGTGTTGTAATTTTTTGTACTCTGTTTTTATTTATTTTTCCGGAGTCTTTGTCTATTTTATTTCATAGATTAGTTACAGTTCTAGGAAATTACATTGGTCTGTAACTGCTCCAACCCTCTCTCAACTGCTATGTAACTTCCTCTCCTCTTTTATATGTTCTGCTACAGAACAGAACTGTAATAATCTTTTAGAGACTGTTAATACAGCCTGCACCTTTCCAGTCACATGACTGCCTTTTCTATTAACTAATTCTTCAGTTCATCATAAAATTCTATTATGGTATCAGAGCTAGTTCATGATTGTTGGACTTCTTAAATCAAGAAATCAAATTAGCAAGTAAATCCCACCGAAGAGACACACTCCTCTGAATATACTTGTATCATTCAATGAAACCAAGAATACAATTGTATAGAAATCACTTCTAAGAAAGCCTGATCTCCCTCCACTGGACTAATGTTCCAGTCAACAAACAATTTACTAAATCTCCTCCTACCGCCCTTTACAATTAACACCTTATTTATACTCCCCTTTCCCTCTAACTAACTTCTAACATAAACTCTCGGTTTCCCGCCTTTATTTTTCCTCACCTATACATATACTTTTATTTCCCTATCAATACCTCCCTCCATCTCAACAACCTTGTCCTCAAGGTTGAAATTTGGATAGTGCTGCCGAATGTACATCTCCACTTCCCAGGTTGCTCCTTCCACTCCTCTCTCTTTAACAAAACTGTTCTTACCGTTTTCCAATTCAGGTCTGGAGGTTTGGATGGTGGTCTATATGAGAGAATTATTGACTCCTTTGGTTTCATTAATAAGAACTGCTTCTTTTCCAAGATTCTCCTAGACCATATGACTGTTGTATATTGCTTTCCGACCTGAGACCTCTTACCTTGTGGAGCACAAGTATTACAGTTTGCTTTTGAAACTGTCTGCACTACTCCACGTGCTGAAGTTTCTTTCCTACCATCTTTACCTTTCACCGCTGTAAGTAATATAAGATGGCTAATTAATAAAGATTCTGCAAGCAACCTGGAAATTCCTTTATGGCTAATGCTAGAAGCTAAATCTGCAGGTTTTATAACCTCAGTAGTTTCAAAAAATGGACTTGTAACAGTCCTAGTGGATGCACCCCTGGACCTCCAAAGCACAGCTGGGTCACTTCTTGATAAAACTTTTTTAACCCCAGGGGTCAACAATTCTTCTTCTTTCTTCACTGTGGTGACATACCCCCCCAACCTACCACTCTGTCTTCATTAAAAACAGTAGTTTTACTGGAAAATGGGCTGATTGGGCCTAATAATGCCCAAGCCCAACATTTCCTGGACCAGCTTCTTTATTTCAGCCTTCATTAAGTGGAGATACTTGAAGGGTCTCTCGTTCACTTGTTTAGTGCCTTCTTTAATGGTTATATGGTGGTCCACTCTTCTGACAGGAGGAAGTCCTTGTGGCCCCTCAAACACCTTCTCAAACTTCCCAAAAATCTTCTCCAGATTCTCCTCCTGCATGGGCGTTAATTCCTCTGCAATTTCAGATTTACTCAGACCCCACCCCACTGCCATTGTATCGATCTCGGTTTCCTTCTGCAACCCTTCAGGGGTAATCATTTTCCTCATTAATGTGTTGTCCCCCCTTATCACTACCTCAGCATCTGTCGGCCCATACTTCAACGTCATCTTCTTCCAGTCCACCCTAATCTCCCCTAATTTCGCCAGCCACTCAACTCCCAAAACTACATCAGCTCCTCCTAACTCAAAAAGATAAAAGTTCTCTCTAATCTCCCCTCCCTCCAGTGTCAAGGATAGCCCCATGCAACATCCTTGTGTCTCCTTTCTCTTGCCATCCCCCAAACATACCCAATACGGTGCCGTCTTCTCTTTCTCTAACTTTAGCTCTTTGACCAAGTGCGTCGAAATGAAATTCTGACTCGCCCCGCTGTCGATCAGCACTGCGATTTTCCGGTCCCGAATCCAACCGGGCAACTTCATGGTGTTGGATTGCGTTACTCCTCCAGCTGAATACATCGACAATGCCATGCAAAGTTGTTCCGCCTCCTCTCGTGTCTTCGCCTCTTCCTCGTCGTCATCCACCCCCGTGATCATTACCTTTAAACTTCTCTCCGCACAACGATGGCCTGGGCTATAAGGACCCCCACAGTGGAAACAACGACCCTCTTCTCTCCTCTTTAGGTATTCCGGATATGGTAGAGTTCGCACTCCGCGACTCGGCCCGCCTCCGTCTGCATTGCTTTCTACTTTTGAACCAGCGGTCCTAGTTGTCACTTCTTTCTTTGGACCAAGACCTCCGCCACTACTCCCATGCCCCTCCGATGACCCACGATAGATCTCCGTTCTCGCTACCCTGCCCGTGCTGGCCGCATATTTCCCCCACGTTGATTCTCCTTTACTCACCGCACCGCCTCCGACCACCCTTGTCACCAATCCCGATTGCTCTACGTCTCGAGCCCTTTCCATCGCGGTTAACAGGTTGCGAGGATCGTAAGGCCGAACGAGATCCCTCAATTCTTCTCGGAGTCCCGCAAAGAAATACCCAAGCAACTGTTCCTCCATCACGCCATCCGCCTGAGCCACCAGGATTTCGAACTCCCAAACATATTCCGCCACCGGTTCCCATTGTCTCACCGCCGCTAATTTTTCGAAGATCATTCCTCGGTGTCTACCTCCGAATCTCCTGACCATCGCCTCCGTTAACGTCGCCCAGGTATGTTTCTTAACTTTTTTCCGCCAAAAGCGAAACCAGTAGTTCGCTTCCCCTTCCATACAGATGTACACCAGCTTCATCTTCTCCTGTTCGGTTACACTCTGTATTTCGAAAAACTTCTCTGCTCTCGCGATCCATCCGACGGATCGGTCCCTTTGAAAGTGGGTAATTCCACTCTCTTCATCCAACTCTTCTGTATGTCAGCGCTTTCTTCCTCCGATTCATCCACCGATTCCTCCTCCTCCGTCTCTCGACTTCCATTAACCGAATGACTGCTCTCTGAACTCCTCCCCTGGTTCCTTCTTCTCTCGCGTTTAACCAATCGTCTTCCATGGTCGCAATTCCCGTCTCGAGCCCTTCCTCTCATCTCCGCTCGAATCTCTTCCAACATGGCTTCCATGGACTCGAACTTTCCTTCCCACCTTTCCTCCAGTGCATTCATCCTGTTCTCCATCGCGCAACTCCTCCGATCTGGATCCAGCAGGTCAGACCAATATTGTTGGACTTCTTAAATCAAGAAATCAAATTAGCAAGTAAATCCCACCGAAGAGACACACTCCCCTGAATATACTTGTATTATTCAATGAAACCAAGAATACAATTGTATAGAAATCACTCCTAAGGAAGCCTGATCTCCCTCCACTGGACTAATGTTCCAGTCAACAAACAATTTACTAAATCTCCTCCTACCGCCCTTTACAATTAACACCTTATTTATACTCCCCTGTCCCTCTAACTAACTTCTAACATAAACTCTCTGTTTCCCGCCTTTATTTTTCCTCACCTATACATATACTTTTATTTCCCTATCAATGATCTCTAATGGCCACTCCCAGTCCCAATTCCCTCCCTTCTCCCTCCCAACATTTTTCCACCACTGTTGCTGAAAAGCTTGATGATTCTGATTATCTTCAATGGAAACAAGAAGTTGAACCTGTTATCAAGGCTCATAAACTCCATCCTATGAAGCCCGAATACAGCTCTCGTCCTCCGCTTCCCCACTTCGGAAGCGTCTCCAACACAGACATGCATATGATACGTGTACAATGTGGTCGTCTGACACAGTGCGTCAATCCAGATACAGTCCACTCTTTTGATGCGGCAACAGTGACGCGGCAACCCTTATGATACGCTTAGGACACACGTAGCAGATTCATACTAGTTAGAATCATTTGAATTCTTCGATTCGAATCGTGAATTGACTCAAAAATCTTCCTCTACGATACATTCATTGAGTGTATCACTTTATAGCTTAGTGGAGCTGTCATGTTTAAATAAAAATAGAGATTACTTAGCTCCCTCTTAATTAAAAGAGAACAATAAGACAAAGAGCTAGTGGCAACACCAACAATACAATTCCCACGATGGCAATCCCAGTAGCTCCAACAACAAGTCCTACAAAAGATCAGAAGACAACTCCCACAAAGGTCCAACAATATATTTGACGACAGCTCCAACAAAGGTCTGACAACAACTCTGATGAAGGTCAGGCAACAGCTCTGGTGGCGGTTCCAACAAAGGTCTAGCGGCAACTCTGCTGGACAGCAAATGGGGTGTGGCAGCAGTGATAGAACCACAAGTTGGGTGCGACATGGGTGCCTTTCAGGCAACCCTGAAGGAAACTGTAACTAAGATGGTAAAGAAGAAATGTAGAAGCAGGGCTACTAAGATCAAGAGCTTTGATACCAACTTGAAAGGATTAATATGAAAAAGAAGATTTTTATTCAAATTTATTAATTTGGAACCGTACATCAGCCTCTATGTATAGAGAACTCTAACCCTAAAGTAATAATTCAAAAGAGATCCCTAGAATCTTCTAACAACTTCTATCACCTTCTAGTAATACATTTAATATTATACCCACAACTTTTAGTAATGCATTTAATATCCTACTAACATGTTTGTTGAACAAAAGAGAAAATTGGAAGAGCATAACTTGTTAATTGCGAACTTTATTTATTTTATAATATAATAAGTGAAATAATAATAATAATAATTTAATAGTAATAAAAACATAATGTATGATATAATAAACTATATTTATATATACATATATATATATATATATTTATGGTTGCTGCTATGCGATGTGGACAACTATGCTCTAGGCCAATTATGTTAGTCACTCAGATAAGACTCTCAGTTTGTTATTCTGAGTAGTTAGCCTGCCCATTTTGTTACATAAGACATCTACACTATAAATACTATGTCATTGCTCTTGAAAATATATGGATAAAGAATACTCAGATCACATTTTCACTCAATTCTCTTTGCATATAAACTCTATTAAGAGGCAACAAAGGAAAGTTAACCTTTTCCTATTTAAGCTATTGTGAAAATTAAGTACCCCGATTTGCAAATACTTACCGCAAAGAAACCACAGTAGCCCATCAATTCATCTGTGTCAAGAACTTTGCCCCGGAAGGCACTTCCCTCCAAAGCCATTGGAACAATTTTTAATTCAATAGGCCGTAAAAGAGCTGTCTTCTCAGCAACCTGAAAATTTAGTGAACAGTTTTTTAAGTCCAAAGGTAGAAACAAACAGTAATTATAATAGGAGACTTTAACAAACTAGTTATCAGTTAAGTAACTCGTTAAGCTATCCGGTTTCACTACTCTTGGTATCCTCCATTTCCATTGTAATTGTTCATTTCCAATATATAATTGCATTTTTAGGCTCACATAAAGCATCATCATTCAATAAGCTATCACCAAATCCCCACCTCCTCACCTCTCTTTCTGCCCGTCATTTATTAGCTTTACCACTAATCCTATATATTTTAAGGGGGGAAACCAACCACTTAAATACTCCACCAAACATCTCATACTAGTCAATGAGACTTAAGCACCTCATAACACCAGGTCCCTATCAATTATAAATGACAGTTATTGTAGATTCAATGGCATCAAACACACTCTCCCAAAATACATTATGAGTATTTCTAGTTCAGAAACAGAAGACTAGTTATTTTAATAATGTGAGGCAGTTACTTTCTTATTGAAAAGAATTTTGGTTTCTTGGTAGGCACTAGAGTCCGGGCAGTGTTCCTCTTCATTGGTTTATTTCATAAAGGTTTCCAGTAAGAACAATGAGGATCAAATCTTTTGGTGTAGTAAGTTGGAGAAAACTGTTCAAACCTCCAACAATGTCCTTGTTCCTTTAACTTGTTACAGTATAGGATTTTATTTATTACTTATATGATTTTTTGTGCTCTACTCATGGCTGTTTCGGTAGAATCACCATTTCGTTCGCAGAGACTGAGAACTCAGTCTTGCAGCATAAAACATGTTTCTTGTTCTTTGTTGTACCTTGCTTTCACCCTTTGTGGGATATCTTACCATCCCCCTAGTTGAAACTTCCACCATATTTTTGGTGGAGCAGGGTTGTATTTGAAAAAGAGAAGGTAGGATAAACCTTTTTCCAGTCAACATAATCAATAAGCTGATCATCCATGGTTTCCTTTGCTGCCAAGTACAATATTTTTTCTCTCTCAGCTTGTGTCGGTCTTTGAAGATGAAATATTCTATCCATGCGACCTGGCCTCTGCAAGGCCTCGTCAATTTGCTTGAGATTTCTTGTTGTAGCCATCAAAACAACTCCATCTTGTTTCTCAAATCTGCATTGTATCAACCGGTTGTTAGTTACTCCTTACATATGAGCATATCTTCATTCTCAGACAGTCAAAAGAAGCAAAGACTAATGGTTACCCATCAAGTTCCACGAGCAGTTGATTGATGAAAGTTTCATGGTCTTGATTTTTGGTATGAATATATGTACCACGTACACCAGCAAACAGATCAAAATCTTCCACAAATATTATCACAGGAGCCTACAAAAAGCAACAAATAAATCAGGAAATGAAGAGACACAAAAAAGCGACATCAATACAGGGAGAAAAAGTGGACGAGAAGTTGTAAAACATTATCATACATTTATAAGGTAGGTAAACGTGTTTGATAACAATGTTAATTTTTTTTAGCATACAAATTCACATTTTGAAAATAAAGATTATATGATAATTTGAGAAAGAGTTCAAAATATAAATATTTTACTATTATTTCCAATTCCTGTCTTTGACAAGGTTTTGAGTCACCTCAGGTTTGGAGAAAACCAAACCAGAGGTGGGGCCAGTTGATGGTTGGCCAGCCATTCCAGTCCAATTCCAAGATTGCTGGAATGAACATATAAACATAATTTGACTAAGATAACTATCACAACAAATGTATGACGCATAAATTGACTGAATCAAGTGTATCAAGGCACAGTCAAAGGCCAAATGAAACTGAACCATGTGATGTTCATATAGATTTACTTATAATTAATAACTTATTTGGTTCATAATTATAGAGTTAAAAATAGTGAAAGATAAGAAAATAGAAAATAGATATTGTGGTTTAAAGAGGATAACCAGATCTCTTGCTGTCTGAAACAATTCACGAACGTTGGAGGCACTTTGTCCAACCCACAGCCCAGCCTCCAATTGCTGGGCCTTAATTTCAACAACGGGCACCTTAGCCTCAGCAGCAATAGCCAATGCTAGAGATGTCTTACCGGTACCCCTCTCACCTACAATAAGAACACCCTGCAATACAGAAAACAGTTCCCAGTAGTTGACATGGGCATTTCAAACCAAAGTGTATAAGACTTTAGTTATATAATGAAAGGGTAAGCAAAAATGTTGGAAAGGCAGTCAACTACAAATTTATATTGCTACAAATATGATTATTAGAATTGAGAACAAATTATGTCTAATTCAACCCAAAAGCTAGCTGAAAAGTGGAGGACGACCAAAGACTGGACATCAAGAATGAGATTTGAAGGATTAGACAACTATATACATGGCCCAATAGCAATACCAGTGTGAGCTAAGATAGCATGTCAAAGTTTAATTCAGAACAAAACGATTCAATTAAATGCCAAAAGCTAGACAAAGGGAGAGGAGTAAATACAAATATTTTAAAACTTAACCAGTCAAGAAACAAATTCAAAGTTCAATGGTTTGACTATAGTTGAACTTGAATAGGCATAAATAAAATAGTATAAAAAATAAATTAGCATAAATTTATAAGCTTAAAACCTTGAAATGAAAGATAATTTTATAGGTTCTTAACATTCAAAGTATAGACGAAAGTTCAAATCAAATATATCATAATGTTTGCGTCTAAGTATCAACAACACACAATAATATCTATTAAGAATGACTAGTTTTCATTTAGAACAAAAAAGAAAATGAGAAATTTCTTTAGGTTGAACTTTTTCTCTTTCAAGAAAAAAATCAAAATTATTTCTTGGAGACTTACAAGCTTTACATCAACTATAGATATGACAAAAATTGTGTTTATAAGTAAGGACAATTCTCACCCTATAACTCATCTTTTGAGTTGAGTTTCACTCAAATTCTACGATGACATTAGAGTCGATATAAGTCATTGTTGTTAGCCTATCAGATCATCATTATTGAATTGTTGTCAAACCCTTCAAATATGTGCTATTGTGCAACCTTTATGTTGGAGATATCCAGTCCTCAAGTAGGGATATATCTTACTAAATATTTCCCCTTATTAAGAATTAATTTTGTTACTTATTATTGTATATCTTCTTCATTACCAATAAGAGTACTCAAGGTGTAATTATTTACTTAAAATCTCAGAGCTTTTTTTTCTCACCATTAACTGAACTAAATAAATAAGGTTAACTTAAGCTGGTTTAAGTAATTTCAAGGTTGCTTTTATTCAAAACAAGTTCTTTTTGTGCATCAATTTGCAAGGGAGCAGCAAGAACCTAAAAATTGATAAAGAAAGTTGTCACATCCCAATTTTGAAAGAATATAAAGAATGAGAAAAAAGAATCTTCATGAAATATCATACCCTAGGCGCCTGTGCACCCATTTCCTGGAATGCCCGTGGATTTTGCAAAAATGCCACAACTTCATTGATTTCCTCTTTCATAGACTCGACGCTAGCAAAGTTCTTCAATGGTATTGGTGGTTTCTTCACCCTCTGCATAACAGCTATAAGTTTCAGACATTTTCTTGATGAGGTATTATCCAGTAATAAAACAGAATAAAAAGTTGTCCAGTTTTAACCTTCATCTGTTCAAATGCAGTCTTTATGGGATCAACGCCATCCTTTCTCCTCTGCTTGATTTTTTTTATTTTTTGACCTATGTAATACTTCTGCAAGATGGCCAAAAACAGAGAAATAATACTTTGTTAAATCTTGCACCATGGTAACATAAATTTGTGTACTGGTCCTCATTCCATCTAATATAGGTACATTAACGAAACTGACAACTACAAACTAGACTGGCTTTGGCCCACCCAAATTTTATATTTTAGGTGTGACTGGAGCAAGAAAATTTATTATCATATTTGATGATCTAACAACCACGTGTTTTCCACATTAGAGAACTTGCTAAAAATGAAATTGTCAAGAACCAATTCTCCGAAAAGCTTAAGCAGTAACATGCCCAGTCACACAAGAGTTCATATGAATTAAAGTGCTCACAACTAAACCCAATTTTATCTTCTGAAACTTTAATTCAATAGATAAGGGTAATCTAGATCAAAATCACTTGGTGTGTGTGTGTGTGCATGTGTGTATTTGTGTTCTGAGCAAAAATACAAAAGGGGTAAAAACCCACACTCCACGAGGACCCTATAGACTGAGATGCAACAAAGATAAGATTTTATAAAGTTGTACAATAGTTAGCAAAAGAACTTCTCCTGACATTCCACCTCAAGTTAGACCATACAAATTATATGCACCAATATATATATATATATATATATATATATATATATAAAATAGAATTTCATCACATGCTAAGGTGTACATGAGAAAGAATAAGAAAAAGAGGATTGACTTGGGTTCCATGTATGGCATGAATGATAGCAGCTGCTTCTGTGACTAACTTTACGAAATGGCAAAGTTAGAGAGGGAGTGTAAGGAAATATTGATTCTGCTCTGGACTGCATGGGGGGAATATAGGTTTGGGAAGATGTGTGAAAAGTGGAGAGCAATTGGGAAATAAACTTTTGGGAGAGCGATAGGTCAGTTGAATACCTAGTAAATAATTTTTTTTATCAGTCCACTCAGAAAAATTGAAATAGAATCCAAAATGATAGTGGCTTCTGCAGAACTTTTTAAGACTTTGATTTTCCACAGAAAGTGATATGATTAAATAGAGTATAATATTAGTGACATAATATGAATCCACAATGCAGTATAAACTCAGAATTAGTGATAGGCACATAAACTAGGAGCAGGGTTTTAGGGATTCTCCAAACAATGATAAGATAACCATCAGAAAATTATGCAGAAATCTAAAAAATAACATACACAAGATGCAAGAACAAACTTATACCACTCGCCGCAACTTCCGTCTATTTGGATCTCTTCGCAAAGGCCCAAACCCGAGAAGTCTAGGAAGTTTTCTCCTCATAAATTTGACCACATGAAACAAAACAAATCCATATATAGAAGCTCTGACAAAAAACCAAAAAGACCATGAACTTTCTTCATCTTCGTCTGTTGATTGTCGGGATTTAAAATTTGATTCTGCCTCTGATTGCCATTTCAAGTACCATGTGGTGTCAACCGTCTGGTATATTTCCTCTGGCCAAGCCATTCCCAATTGTATCCTCACCTGTAACATAATGACAATAATGGCTTAAATTTATTAGTTAAAACTAATAACCTCAATTGCAAATAACAAGCACTGAGTTCAACAATACCGGGTATGGGACTAAAAATTCCACAATAGGAAACACCATCACCACCATTATGTCATCAGTGGTATCCTTAATTTGGGTAAAGATCCAATTTTTTGCCTGTGTGACAACTCTAGAATTCCACAAGCCACTAACAATCCCATTACACACTCTTAATATCAAGAGAAGCTGTTGGCGAATATTCAATTCAGAGAAAGGAATCCACATGAGATGAACCACTGTTGGAATATCACATGCAAGCATTTTCATATACAGCCCATCAAATCCCCCCAAATCTTCAAAAAGCATTTCAAATTCCTGAAAAAAGAAAGCTTATTTAATAATCACCATACAAGAAATAAAGCCAAAAAAAAACTTAACAATAAGAAATAGAATATATACAATAATTACCTTTATGTCTACATAAAATTGTTTGTCCTCCCCCTTTAATTCGATATACATGGCACCCCAATCATGCCTAATGCGAACATACTCTATTAGCTTTTTTGAAACAGCATAAGGAACAGCCACTGGATCCATCTCCCATCTCTTCTTCTCTTCATTATACCAAGTCCTTGAAACTACTCTGTCGCGGTCCAAAAGAATCCGTTCCTGTAATAGAGAAGGAGGAAGTAGGAATTAGTCAATGCCAGATGACAATCAAGCATTTTCCCACTTAATGCCTAATAACAAAAGGCCAAAAATAAGTTCAAATCAACATCTTGCACAAAATTATATGAACAAAAACTTATCCACCATTAACACCTCACAAAAATACACACTTCTGCTTTATGTTACTCCGTTGATATGACTAGAGAAAAGTCACATGAAAAGAACCACTGCAACATACAAGATAATTATTAAAAAATATGATCCTCAAACTGCAAATCATCTATTTTTTTAGCTTGCCCTTTTGCAATTATATTATGGACTTGGCTTCAAAAAGTATCACGGGTCAGCAGCTGGACACTTCAACAATTAAGACAATTATACAACCCAATAGGAATTGGAATAATTTGGTGGCAGCAATGATGCTATTTGTTTTTACTCATACAGCTTCAAAAATTTGGCATAGCATTAACAAGATTAATTTGAGGGGCTTCAAATACAGTATCAACGTATTAAGAATAAATATTACTGCTGTAAATCCTTCTGGATCAATAGCAGCAGGTAATTTGAAATCTAACATAGTTGAGTTTAAAATTCTTAAGGCTTTTACTATTACTTGCATGTCAAGGAAAGCAGATATTGGTCTCCTCTAGATGCAAGTTGGATCAAATGTAATACATATGGAGCTTACAATGGTAATGGCAAAAAAGAACCATGTGAAATTTTATGAAATAAAAAGGTGAGAACGTGGGTTGTTATGCGAAATTTATACAAGCAAATTAAGCTTTTGATGGGTGTTATTCAAGCTATTGACATTGCAATTCAGAAAGGTTTTTAGAGTTCTTTGGATGGAGATGGATTCTTTGATTACTGTGAAAGCTTTGTCTAATAGTTCTTTAGTTAGTTGGAAATCAATGAATAGATGGAATAATGGTTTGAAGTCTATTATGGGTAGGAAGTTTACATTTTCACACATTTTTAGAGAGGGAAATAGGTGTGCAAATAGGTTATGTTAGAAGTCTCACATCCATTAGAGATAAATCCATTTTACAGTATACAAATGAATGCAAACCTAACTTTACAAACTGGTTCTGTGAGATTGAGTTAGACTTAAAATTTACCTTTTAAGAGGTTAACTACTTCTGGTCCTAGAACTTTAGATTTTACTTGGTGGGATGGAGTGCCTCCTTGTTTTGTCATCAATCTTTTTAGTGATAGTGGTCTCCCACATTACAGATTTTTATAGTTGGCTTTGGTTTGGTCTCCCACTACTGTATTTCTTTTTTCTTTTAATTCTACTAACGTTGCATTCGATCGACTCAAGTTGGAGTGTTAACCTTGCAACTTCTATAATGATGCAATAACATTCTTTACTTCTTATTTAGGAAAGGATAATGACTACTGATAATTAATAAACAAGTGAATGAATCACGTCTCAATTTGAGATGTTCAATCCCATTCTATTGAATCAAAAGTATTTATCTGAGTTTTGAAAATGGTCTAAAGCAATTCATTTAAAATTATTTAATAATAATTATTTTAACTTTTTTAAAAATAAAAAACAACCAAAAATATTTGTCCTTTTCTTTTTATTCTACATATAACTTACTTTTATCAATAAATATTGATGAGTAATACTATTGAAATTGTAATTTAAGCATGACAATATATTTTATTTTAATTTTTATATTTTTTAAAATTCTGGAAACCTATAAATTTATGTTTTATTTCAGCTTTTAGCATCATTATGATGCTATATTTTCTATCTTACTGTATATATTATTTAATTATGATAATAATTTCATTAATATTTTTCCAACTCCAATTCTACCTTGGCTGAACCATTGAACCTTGATTCAGTGCCTTGACTGGTTCGATGACTTGTCTGATTTTAGAAACATTGGTATATGATACACGTATGCTTCTACAATTCCAGTGAATAATTCAAAGATACAAAAACAACTAACCCTTAGTATTATTGACATTTTGAGTGAACTTTCACATGTAGCTTTCCTAAAATAATGTATGCCAATAATATTACTCAAGATGTCCTTGACGAGAACAGACATCAAATCTTAAAATAATTGACTCGATTATTTAAAGTTTGAACCCATGATAAGGTCTATTTTACTATCTAAGCTACCAGATAAAAAAACAGAAATTGGCAAGCATGCATAATAAACATATTGATGGGATTACAGAGTCTAATAATCCATCTATATGGAAGGTATACTCTATATGGAGGCATAGGATGTAGAAATAAGATCGTGTGGTTGTTCTGTAGGACAGTTATGCCTTTAGTTGTGCAGAATGGCAGCGTAATAGCTATATTTAACTCTGCCAGACAGTTATTTAGCAGTTTTGTCTAATGCAGTGTAGTTATGTAGCAGCTATGTATCCTAATATATGGTCTGAGTAGGATCACAAGGCAGTGTAGTTTGGAAAGGGTGAATTTTTGTAGGAGTTTCTCAACCCTGGGACATAATTCTTGCTGTAGTTTCTGTAACTCTGTTCAATAATAACAAACATCACTTTATTTGGTATTCTATTGCATCAATAAAGAAATACAATGAAAAAGTGAAATGGAACCTCCGAACCTGTCTTTCAGCCACATATTGTCTACCAAACTCAGCATCTTTTATCAAATTCTGTTTTAAATTTGCCTTAGCTTCTTCACGCCATTTCTTCCAACCATGGTATAGATGGAGACCAACAGCTTTGGGAAGCACAACCTCCTTATTTCCAAACATCCACTTTAACTCAACTTCAGGAAAGCCCTTAACCACATCTTCGTGTGGTGAGTAAATAATACTACGCTTTTCCTTGCCAAACTTCTTCATTTTTTTTCTTATCTGAGCCTCTAAATTCCTTTGCTTCTCCCTGGAATCTTTAAGAACTCTTTTCAAACGTTGGGCAAAATAAATAGACTCTTGTTGAAAGAATGGTCCAAGATCTTCAACATCCAAAATGCTAGGAAGAATTACTTGTTCAGCATGTTTTCTATGCACAGTTTCCAAATCTTTTTGAATGACAGATTTTGAGAGCCTGGTAACTGAGCCAGTAGGCAAACTGCAACCACATGACAAGATGTTTGCATAATGACATACAAATTCAATGGTATTACGCTAAAACTAACTCACAGGACATACAATTGATAATACTTTAACACTGAGAAGAAGAAAATTTATTCAATTGCATTGATAATAAACCAGTACAAGAGAGAGTATTATATATGTTGAATATAGAGAAAAACTATGTATGAGATTAATATCTCTTGTGTTGAATATATATATATATATATATATATATATATATAGGATCTTCTATTTATAATAGAAAAAATATGGATTAAGTCCAAAATACAAATAAGAAATAATAATAAATTAACTAAAGATAAAAGATAAAAATAAGATAAAAACAATATATTTAACAATATAAAAATCTACAACCCTATAATAACAGTAATTAATAAAAACTATTTGCATCCTTATTGTAATCAATAACTACAGTAACTGATAATATCTCTCATAACTCAACATTCCCCATCTAGCAAATGAATGAATATTTATCCTTCGAGACTGCATATAACATCATCAAACCATTTTGTGGGAAGCCTTTTAGTAAACAAATATGCCAATTGGATTCTGGATTCGACATAGGAAGTCATTATGAGACCATTATCTACGTTTTCTTTTACAAAGAATTAGTCTATCTCTATGTGCTTAGTCCACTCTTGTAAACTTGGATTGTAAGAAATACCAATAGTTGATTTATTATCACAAAATAGTTATAGCTTCTTCACATTTCACTTTAAGGTCACTCAAAACAATTTTCAACAACAACAATTCACACACCCCTTGTGTCGTAGCTCAAAATTCAACCTCCATAGTGGACCTTGCAACTACATATTGTTTTTTACTTCTCCAAGTCATCAAGTTCCCACACAAGAACATGCTATACCTTGAGAAGCATCTCCTATATTTAATTTCCCATCTTCTCCAACAAGTCTTCAAATATTGAAATACTCAACTCAAAAAGTCTGTATAGATCACTCTCTTGGATCATGCACGAATTACTTGACAACACTCACAACATAAGCTATGTAAAGTCTAGTCTAGACTAAGTATATAAGCTTCCCTAAAAGTATATAGCTTTGTAGTATAGGAGCTTTGGTGGCTCACAATCAATCTTACCGATTTCTCTAGGGTCTAGACCATATTTCCTATAGGAGATAAAGATGTCCCTTTTTGAGTAGGTAACTTCTATCTCAAGTAAGTACTTCAATTTTCTTAGATCCTTCATCTCAAACTGAATGGCAAACTTTTCTTTCAATATCAGTTTTACATATGTCCATCATCCCCTACAACAATCACGTCACCTACATAAACCAATAGAAGAGTAAGTTCCCCTATTAAGAAATGTTTGATAAATAGTGGAAGGTCACCTTTGCTTTTTTAAGGCAATTATAGCTTAAGTCTCCCAAACCAAGTATGGGATGATTGTTTGAGTCCATACACGGTTTTGTTCAACATGAACACTTTATTCTTTTCTCCAATAGACTTAAAACCTGGTGGAATCTCCACGTAGACTTCTTCCTCTAGATGCCCAAGAAAAACTACATTTTTTTTAATTCAAATTGTTGCAGCTCCCAACCACAATGTGTAGCTAATGAAAGGATGATCCTAGATGTATTCAACTTTGTCACTGGAGCAAATATATCCTCATAAGCAATGTCGTAAGTCTGAGTATATCCTTATGCAACTAACCTTCCTTTGAAACAATCAAGGGTGCTATTAGATTGATACTTCATGATGTAGATTCACCCGCATCCTAAACCATTTTTATCATGTGACCTGTCAACAATCTCCCAATTTTGATTATTTAACGCATCCATTTGTTCACTCATGGCTTGAACCAAAATTTTAACCTTCAATGCATCTTGCATTGATAGCAAAGAGAAAATTAGAGTGTTGCCCACGAAGGTATTTAGTGGACACAAATAGAAACTTAGAAAATGTGGCACAAAACCATTTTCCTTTTCTCAAGGCAATAAGCTATCAAGGTTAGGCTCGTAGTTATTATTCAAGGAATTTTCTAAAGGTTATGAACACTTACCTTCAACATTAGACAATTGGACTTATACTTGGATCAAGTTAGATTCCTTTTGTTTCCTCTGGTATTAAGCATAGAAGAGACTCCCTAAACCACTAATACTTAGCGTTAATCCTGACACAGTAACATATTTGTCCTTAATAGAAGCATCTTTGTGAGGTGTACAAGAGTAGTATCGATATGATAAGATTTTTGCAACAAAGAGACAAAAGACAACTCAAGTGACTCAAACGACTTAGCTTCTATAGAATTCTTTCCCAAAAGCTCAGCACACATGTCAAAAGATTTTGTTTCTTGAAAAGCAACATCCACATAGGTATAAACTTATCAACTTAAAGGATGGTAAAAATTATATATATTTTAAGGACATGAAATGACAAACGTCCAAGATGATAAAGGAGAAACCAAATTTGAAAGGGTAAGAACTAGCAAAGACTAAAAACAAGAGAAAATTCCTTCTTTCCTGATACTAGTTCCCAAGCCTTGGAGATTATATAACCTTCCTAGTTCCTTTCAATCAACCCCCCCAAGCACAACAAAGAAAAAAACACAAGGGAAAGAATGTTACTTGGTAGTTTAGAGCATGAGTGAGCTCATCAAGAGAAATAAGGTTATCAAAAAGCTTTGGAACATGAAGGATATATTAAGGGTAAGAGATGGTAGATGAGACATGGTGTCATCTCTACCTATTGGGACATGAAACCCATTAGCAATAGTAGTGTAGTTACCAAAAAAGAGGAACATAAAGATAAGTATGGAAAATAAGGATTCATATGGCTAGTAACACCAAAGTCGACAATCCAAGAATGCTCACATACAATTTTATAAACATTAAAAGAGAAATTGGAATTATTACTATCATGATTAGAGAGCAAAAGAGGGCTCGGCTCTTTGAGATAATCCATTAGTCTTTAATTATTCAATTTTAGCTTGAAGGGAAGGCACTCCTTCAACTAACAAAGATAAAGAAGTCTTCCTAGAACCTTCAAAATTAGAAATTGCCTTCATCAATGACTAGCCCTTTAATGATGAATGAGAACCTTCTCCTTTCCATGTAGCTTGAAGGAAGTCTCCTTGAAATGCCAAGATTTCTTCCATGAGAGCATCAATCGTCCTCCTTGCCTCCTGTGTTCAGCTTCAAATACCCAGGGATTGAGGTCCTAGGTTTGAATGCCTTCCCATAAAACAAGGCAATTCCTTCAGTGAGCAGTTAATTAATCATGACAATTCTCCAAGTCTCATTACCTGAAAATTATAAAAGACTTCAAAACAAGAAGTCTTTCCTTGCCAAAAATTTGTGCCCTAACAAGAACTTAAAAATATGAGACCGTTCAACAAACTAAGCCAAAGTAAAAACATATTTAAAGTTTCAAATTTTTATACTATTCCAATTCTATCCATAACCCCTTCAAGATTCTATAATACTTTGCAATAGAGAGAGCACCTTGTTTCACATTGAAGATCTTACCATCTAAGTCATAACATGAAGAGATATCTTGCCTCAGAGTAGGTATCTAAAAGATTAATCAAATGTCTCAGGAACTAGAGTAGAACATGTAGGTTTTACTAATCTTTGTGGTCATGGAACCCCATTGCCATGTTATGATGCAAGAGTCATCATTGTCCCAAGTTGGAAAATAATGATTATTCTAGGATATTACCCCTCCTTCGATACAATTAAGCATCCCCATACCATTCAATGTGCTCCTAATGAAGAGGACCCATTAGAGGTAGTTTCGTCCATTGAGATGATTATCTTCAAGTAGATGCAGAAGATCAGCGTTACTTCGTAGGGAAATTTTAAAGGAGGAACTAAATGTCATGCTAGAAGATTAATACACACACGTGTGTGTGTGTGTGTATATATATATATATAAAAGAAAAAACCAGGAGCCTGATAAATCAGGAGCCTAAAAGGAAATAAAACAACTCACAAGAAAAAGAAAAGTATCAGCCACGTGAACAATGGTGTCAATTGTGGCGTGATCAATAGCATGAACAAAGACGAGGCTCAAATCAAGTCAAATAGACTAAACAGAGGCAGATCAGAAACCACCATCTCAAGGTAACTTTGACAGCATAAACAGGGTCAAGAACAGCAGTTGAATGTGCCCTAACGCACCATCAAACAGTGGCACGTGAAACTTGCATGCTCAGGAAAAGGATGTGCGTGAGTGGGCATGGGACGTCCTCCAGCTGTGCAACTCAGGAACAAGCCGATTTGGGGAAGATGAACCTCTTGGTATAGTCGTTGGCCATAACATAAACACTATGGCAGAAAAAGTGGCAACAGTGATAGAAAAACAATGACAAACAACTTGTTCGGACAACTAAGGCACCTAGGGTTTAAGGAGAAGCATAGTCCCAAAATACGAAGCTTTTATACTAAGTTGATAATACTTGATCACTAAGAAGAAGAAAAATGGTTCAATTTAATTGATACTAAACCAGTACAAGGGAGTACATTATATACAAGTCTAACACCCTATAAATAATAACAAGAATTAATAAATGCCTTTCATAGCCGTACAATATATTTATTGAAATAATTACAATAATTGATAATACTCTGTAACTCAACAAGAACATTATGCAACCAATAAAGTTGTTCCATCCAAAATTGACAACAAATTCCAGCACAATCGAATAGATTAAGCTGACAACATTGTTATATGCTTTAAGCAGATTTGCCAATTCAAAAAAAAAAATCAAGAGATAAAATCCCATCATTGTCAAAATTTATCGGCATCCCCTCTTCTATTGAGTCCATCAGTCAAGTAAAATCAAATATAGAAAAGAAAACAACAACAATAATAATAATGTTAGTTTTAGTAGCAGGAGCATGAAGAGTAGGCAAACAACCCAAAATCTTCAAACGTACAGAAGTTGCACCCTGAAAATTCTAATATCCATCCTTGCACAAGTAACACAAAAAACCTCACCTGCATCCTACCTTGATCTCCTCTATGAAGACAAAACCAGAACATAAAATCGCTCTCAGAATAAACGCATAAACGTACAAAAACATCACAATACAAAACGCATTCATTCAAGTTATCAAGAGATGTGACCTTTCGAAGTCCTTGCGCCTAATTTCCTGTTTAAACCTCTCCACCAGCTGTTCACACTCCCTCTCTATGAAATTGATTTCCCTCACCCCATAACTCAACGCCACCGTCTCCTCCCTCGAAATCTGGTCCTCGATTTCCCCAACTCTCTCCCACAACTCATTGTACTCATTCTCCATCTCTCCAACAATCTCCTCCAACTCCATCATCCTTGCCTTCTCTTTCTCATTTGCCGCCACCTTCGCTTTCAATCTATCGTACTCCGCCGTCGCCTTCAATATATCGCCGAGAATCTCCGCGGACCGTTTCCACAACGCCTTCTTTTCATTCCTCAGCTTCTTCAACGCCGGGTAGAGCCTCCTGTCAATCTCTTTCTTCATCTCTTGCTTCTTCGATTTCACGGCCTTCAACGCCGCCTCCACCTCGCTCGCGTCACCATTCCCCTTCCTAGCTTCATCTACGGCTCCCAACAAAAGCGACACCGTCTCCAACAACTTATCGGTACAGTCCGAATACTTGTGACTCTTCGCTTTCTCTTTTTCTTTCTCGGCGCCTCTCGTTCCGAATACATTCCACGGAACTGCAATTGCAAATGCGAGAGGTGGAGCGCGGAATGCGCCGAGCGCGGAGAAACCAACTGCGAAGCAGAAGAGCGCACGAACGAGTTGTTTCAAGAAAACGTCGTCGCTCGGAGAGGGTGCGAGTGTGGTGGACTTGGCGGCGGAAGTGATTGGTGGAGTAAAAGCGATGGGAGCGAGTGAGAGTGGGGTTCTTGGTGTTCGGCGGGAATTGGAGATAAGAGTTCGGATAGGAATGGGCCGAATGGAAGTGAAAAGAGGGCGGTGGGGAAATTGAAGTGGCGAGGAAGCGATGATGGAGTCCATGAATATGGTTGGTTTAAAGAAGAGGGACGAGGGAGGATGATGTAGACATTGAATTCAAAGAAGTGAAAATGCGCTGTCCTGCCAGAGCTGCAGGAACAGCGAAGGGGACTGATGAATTGGTTATTGGGTTTTAGCCAATATTTCCGTTCCCAGGCTTAAGACAAAAATATGTAGCTATTGGATAAAGTAATTCCTCTTAATAATTTATTATCGTTAATAAACCGAATTTGTATTTCAACTTGCAATTGCAAGACGTTCATATGAAATTTTAGTTGTGGATGAGTTAAACATCAATTTACCATTTTAGTGTTATAGTTCATAATTTAAATACTTATAAGTATGTATTTGATTATGACTCGTTTTCACACCACATAATCTTATGCACTTAACATTATTCTCAATAGGAATCGTGATGTTTTTTAATGTCAAAGATTTACAAATAATTATATTGAGAGGTTTTTCCTTTAATTTTGTATAATTATTATTGTCAGTTAATAAATATATTATTAAATTATTAATATTCTTTAATAAAATTAAAATTTTAAAATATTATTAAATATGTTTTTAATTTATAAATTCTGATACAAAATTAAAATTTGTCTAAAAAGTTTAATACAATTTTGATTCTCAAATTTTAATAAAATTAAAACTTTTACAACTTATTAAATATGTTAATTCTTCTTATATGTTCATGTAAAAATAATAATACCATTAAAATAAAATATTATATATACTTATTTATAAAGTTTTGAATCGATATATATCAAAATTTTGAATATAAATAAATTTTAATTTTGTGTCAAAATTAAAAAATAAAACATATTTAATCTTTTAAAAAATCACATTCAAGAGATAATTTTATGACTATAAAATAACTTACAATATTCATCTATTTAATTAAATCAATTATATTTCTCAATGTTTTTTTTTTCTCAAAGCCATAGTCTTTTTATTAAACAAGTGATCTCATTTTTTTCTTCAAACTCACTCAAAATCAATTATTCATTTTTCACTGAACCAAACAAAAAAAAAATCATTAGAATTTGTCTCTAAATAAAAATCATTACAGTTTGTCAAACTCACTCAAAATCAATTATATTTCGTAAGGTTTATTATCTCATGTTTTTTTACTGTCTTTTTTCTATTTTTATGTTATTTTTACATTTCATTGGAGGTTAAATCTTTAGGATTAATTTTGATATAATTTTTTAACTGGATTGTGAGATTAGATGAATAAATTTGTTTTTTGTCTTTTAATTCTTATTGTGATTTATTTTTATGTATGTCTTTTACTTTTTAATCAAGTAAGAATAGTGATTTTTACACTATAACAAGTTAGCATAGTATTAAATTTACATAACATATCAATCATATAAGTCTAAGGTTTTTTTTAATTTTATTTTGATTAAAGTTGTAAATTTTCATATGATTGAATATGTTTTTGCGAATTGATAATGTACTTTGATTAAGGTTTAAAAATTTAACAATAATTAATGAAGAACATACTTTGGTTAATTAGTTATTTACTTGATATAAGAGGTAAAGAAATACACATTATTAAACATAATGTATCTTGGTTAATTAATTATTTTCTTGATATAATAAGTAAAGGTATACAGCTTATTAGTAATATTTAATTAAAAATGTATTATTTTTATATTTATTTTATTAATTAATAAAATTTTTGTTTTTAATTGATAATATTTTTTTGTTAATAATGAAAACCTCAACAAATTAATTCAGAATTTATATTAATTAATTTTAAAATATAGGATAATAATTAATTCCACAATATCTTTAGATATTAAATTCTATTTTGAAAAAGGGATCAGTCAACCTATTTTGTTGATCATTGTTTAAATCTTTTATTTATCTTTATATTCTTTCTTGTTTTTATTTTATTAACCATTTTTATAGCTTTTATAAAAACTGATTTCTTAAAAGTCAATTATGTAATTGTTGGGAGACGATTTATAGATAAATTTATCATTTTAATTTGTTGGCCACTGTGGAGTTATGTTAACAATACTAAAATTATTATAATTTAATAGTATTAATTTGACCATATCAATCAGAGCATTATTAAATTTGAAAAGTTTTTTTTTATGTATTATGGTTGTTATCATTATATTACTTTTTTACCAATGATTTAAATAAAAATATTTTCTCATAAAGATAATTATACAAATTTTTCCATAAAGGATGAATTTATCTTTGTATGTCAAAATCAATTTAAGGAAACATCTCTTATTAGAGAAAAAAACAAGATTAAAGTTAAAAAGAATTAATTGTATTATTATGTGTGTGTGCATGTGTTAAAATAAATTTATTATCTATTTATCTTTTATTATTTATGTAATATGTGTATCTTTTTACTTCTCATAACTCTTTTCTACATTACTTTTAAAGTTGTTTTGCATTTCCTTTTATTTTTTTTAAGTCATGACTTTAGGATAATTATAAGGTTTAATTATTTTTGAGATCCCTATTTATGAAGAAACGTCTTAAATGGATCCTTTTATTGTTTTTTATCTTAATTAGATCCCTATTCATGTAATTGTGTCAATTACACTCTTGCCGTTAATTTTAACATTTCAGTCACGTGACATATTAAGTTTACAAATGTTAACCACGTGGCACATTGAAGTTGCGTTGATTGGTATAATATGTCTTACTTTATGGCATTGTTTTAAGTTTTAAGAAAGTAAAACTTAATTAAAAAAGATATGTTATGCTAAACTGGGGATTATTTAGAAAATTTTGCACATATTATGTTCATTGTGCGAAAATAGCAAAATAAGGGTTTGAGGAGTTGTGCATGGAGTTTAAGTATGAAGCTAGATTTGGGGAATATTCACACCTTTCCACGCAAGAAAATGTGTTTCAAGCTATCATGTTTCTCTTTTTAACGTAAATAATCGATTATTTTGAGCTTAAAGACCCAAAAACGTGTTTTTCTCTCGAGAATAATCGATTTTTAAGGTTAATAGTTGATTATTTAGGTATTAGAATCATTGAGAAAGTTTTTAAGAAATATGGGTTTTATGACTTTAAACCAGTGAGTACCACTTATTATGTTAATTATAAATTAATGAAAAATAAAGGAGAATTTATATCTCAGCCTTAGTATGCCTAGATAATTAGAAACTTACTACACTTAATGAACTTTTCTAAACTTGATATTGCTTATGCAGCAGGTAGACTGAGTCGGTACACTCAATGTCCAAATTAGGAACATTGGGATGCACTTGCAAGACTTATGAGATACTTAAAAAGTTCAATGGATTATGCCATTGAATACAATGGAATTCTCGTTGTACTATAAGGGTACAATGATGTTAATTGAATCTTTTATTCAAATGAGACAAAATCCACTAGTAGTTGTATATTCACACTTGGGGTTGGTGAGATTACATGGAAATCAGTTAGACAAACAATCATTGCAAGACAATAATGGAATCTGAGTTTGTTGCTCTTGAGACGATTGGTAGTGAGGTTGAGTGGTTGAAAAACTTATTAGCAAACATTCCACTAGAAACGAAACCAACCTCATTGGTGTCAATTCACTGTGATTGCTAATCGACAATAACTATAGCTAAAACCAAAAATTACAATGGAAAGAATAAACATATACAATTGAGACACAATTTGGTGAAGTAGCACTAGTGGAAAAACGTTGTTTAACGTCGGTTATTTTGGGCTTTTAACGTCACATATCGAACCGACGTCTATTCGGATGACGTTAAATACACATCGTTCAAGATATGACCGATGTCTATGTAGACGTCGGACTATATAGGTCAGACGTCTATGTAGACGTCGGACTCTATACGTCAGACGTCTAAAATGTCGCCGTATTTGATTGGATATTTCTCCGCTTGAGGCCTATCGAGTTGCTCTTGGCTTATGGTGATTCGAGTTTAAAACTTTATATTTTAGTTGAAGAGAATGGATTGTACGTTTTTTTTTTGTATTGGATGGTTTTATAATGTATTGGAGGGAATTAGAGGAGTGCAAAACGCAAGAAATCGTCGTTCAAGAACGTTGCCCAATGACACAAGAAAAACTGGACAAAACTCAACGAAAACGCATTTTAATCTAGGGTTTAGACGTTGGTTCCTCCAATAACTGACGTCTAAAGTGCTTTAGAAGTCGGAGTGGCTGGATCAGATGTCTATATGGAGTCAAAAAATGACTTTTTAAATTTTTGGATTTAAGGTTTAGACGTCGGTTTCCCCCATAACAGACGTCTATAATATTTTAGACGTTGGGGCTCTTCCTAACTAACGTCTATATGACTAAAAGAAATGACTTTTCACCCACCTGTCAGACATATAGACGTCAGTTAGGAGGGGGCCTGATGTCTAAAATATCATAGACCTCGGGGCACCTTCTAACTGACGTCTATATGGCCAACTTATTTATGAAAATGTCACCGGTTATCAATATACGTCGTGCTTACCCTTAAACGACGTCTAAGGGGTGACATTAAATAGCGTTTTTGCACTAGTGTAGCTAACAAGTGGAACTATTTCCATTGATTATGTGAAGTCAAAACAAAATCTAGCAGATCCTTTGAGAAAACCCTTGGGAAGACAAATGATATTAGAAACATCGAGGGGAATGTGACTTAAGTCACTTACAAACAAACAAGTGATGATAACCTAACTTCTATGACTATAGATCCCATGAATAAGGTTTGTATAGGTAAAAATAAATCACTTGTTAGTTCTAATAGCACTAAATTAGTTTTAATCAATTATGTCCATTTCTATGATTGGTGTGAAAGTGCTAGAGACTGCATTATGAGAGGTTAAACTTTGTAATTAAAATTCTATGTGGTGTGAGAATTTTAACTTAAACAATTTTTTTAATGATTTTCATATCCCTTACTGGTGGTGTATGATTTGCAGTATACACTTGATGAAATCACCTATATGAGTGTCGAGTGAGGCTGCTTGCATGAGATATTGACATAATCTCTAGAGCACTCATGAATACCGAACACGCGCATGGCCTAATAAGCGTAACTCAATGATAACAATAAGGATTGTAGGGGTGTATTATGATTGATAAACCTCTAATACACGCCAATTGTCTTTGGTTCGTATAACTTATTATACCAACTACATTGTGTTAAGTTTCTCAATGTAAAACTATAGTTCATATAGCTTGTTATTCCAGTTCTGATGCATTACATGAGACCTACCTAAGATAAAAAATTTCTTATTTTTCTTTTAATCTTTGTTTACTCACCAAAACAAAGATTTGCGTTATTACTTTATATACAATCATAAAAAAAAGTTTACAAGAAGATGACATGTTTGGAAAAAAGGATTATCTGCAAAGTGAGAGATTGTTTGGGTCAAAGACATTTTTTTCTTTCTTATTCTTTGCATTTTTTCAATATGTGGGAGATTGTTATAAAAAGTAGTGCTTTTATAAAATATTGCAAAAATGTTACTTTTTCGTTTGTTTGCCATTTTATGCATATGTTCACTGGTGCAAAAATCCTACTTTCCTTCGTGATTGGCCAAACGTTTTGCATGTGACCACTTTATACAAATGCACAAGCCACTGTTAGAGCCTTTTTCACCAAAACACGGAAAAAGTGTTTTCCACGAAATGCATCTTACTGGCTAGAAGATTCAACAACAATGTGAGTTTCCCTCCTTAGTTCACTATTATATTTTTGGCAGCTTTGATTCCTCTCCATCTATAGAAACGGACTTTTATTCTTTCCTTAAAAAACATTGAAAATCAACCGCACAAAAACACAATTTTCCAACATTTTGAAATTCCTCTTTGGTACACAACATATTTCAGAAGTTCTTTGGTTTTCTTATTTTCTCATCTCTATCGTTTATATTTTGAGTATAAACTCTTTTAAGAATTTATTGCTAATTCTAAGATACTCAAATACTTTTGAGAAGTTTTTGTTATATCACGATGAATTTTTACAACACAGGTAAGTTCTTAACGACATTGAACTACACGTTTCAAAAAATACTATTCGGTGATTTTATCAGCATATTTACAACAGTGAATTGCTCTAATCGATGACATCCTCCAATTGCATTTGCAACGATGTCAGATAAGGTGAAAGGTGTAAGGGGAGGGGGAAGGGGTTTATGATCAGAGACAGTGTGCGATGCCCGTGACAACGATGATGAAGGGCTCGCTCTGGCAGGATTTGCTGAGATCTCGATCTGTCCTTTTGGATTTCGTATTTCACAAGCACAAAGGAAGGAGATTGACACTCAAAGGCCATTAGAAGGAGGAAAAACAAAAAGCATTTTTCATGGGAAGAATGACAAAGAAATAAATGAATGGTCAAAATAAAAAGCATTATGATCTATGAGAAAAGAGGGAAAACGAAAAGGTGGGAAATTTCAAATTGGTATTGGGATTTTTTGGATACTTACCAGGAGTTTTTAAAGCCTCCGTTATGTTTTACTTTTTTACTGAGTTTATTATATCCCTTCAAACTAGGGATTTCAACGGATTAGGTTGGATACAAATAGTGTCTATTTGTAACTCGATCCGTCGGATAAAATTGGAACCGTAACCTAACTTGCTACTCGCTGATATCCACATAAAAAAATTTGCGATTTTTTTTCAGCCCGCGGATACCCATTAAATACCCGTTTTTAACCTGCGAATATTTAAAAAAATATATATTTTATAATTTTTTAAATGAAATCCAAATTAAATTGCAAAAGAAATACAAATAATATTTAAAACATATATCTAAATAAAGTCAATGCATAAGTAAAGTGACTGTTGCACAGATGCAGAAAAGAAGCAAAAGAGTAAAACTTAATTGGGTTAAATATGTTTTTAGTCTCTATACTATCAAGCGGTTTTGGATTTAGTCATTCTTTCAAAGTAAGGTACATTTTAGTCCTCCTCCTTAAGAAAACTTTGATTTTAGTCCTCCAAAACTAACAACGTTAACTTTTTGCTGAGCTGGCTAACGGGGAATGAAACGCCTTTTTTTTTCCTGATACTGGGTATTTTTTCCTCTCTCATCCAACACTTCTCCACTACCCATACGTCACCCACCTTCCCACCATATCCTCCGACGACTCTTCATCCGTCATCCCCACCCTTATTGCCACCGTCACCGGCTTCCTCTGAAGCAATGGATGCAAAAAGAGAACTTAAGCCAAAAACCTTCCTCTTTAAAACCTCACCATTCAATTTGACAACAAAATAGCAACACCTCTCATTCGATTCTCCAACTTTGTCAAGCTCAAGTATGTCAAACTTGGCTACCAATACCTCGTCAACCACAATCTCACCCTCACTCTCATTCCCATTATCATTGCCATCTCCGTTGAGGTACCTACTTCTCTTTCTCTTCTCTTATCCCCCATCTTCATATACTCATTTCCTTCACTTTCTCCTTTCGTTTGTCCTCTCACCTCTTCCACTCTTCTCCACCATTTCAGATTCGCTCACATCCCACCACCACCGCCATCGATCTAGATCTCCGTCCTCCAAACGTTGTCGATTTTTCAAGATTTCCTCGCGGCCACCACCATCATGACAACCAACGAAGGTTTCGCCATAAATTACTTCTTTCTATCTTTTTAATTACTTAATTCATTGCATGAACTGTTCTGGAATTTAGTTTCATATTTCTTTCCTTTCATTTTCCAGTTTTGATCTTTGTAGTCCCTAGTTTCATCGAAATTTTGTACCGGTTGAGTGAGATATTGAAACTCAATTTTGTTGTTAAGGAGGAACGAGAGTTTTGTTGCCTTATGCTCCTGTGTGAGAACGGTTTGTAATAAGATTAGTGTGCTAAGAAGTTGCGAGAAATGAATGAATTAGGTTTGTGTTTCGTTGACTTGCATCGATCTTATTCGCATTTTTACCTGTGAAAATACAGGGAGTTGTCTGAAGACTTATGATTTCCTGCAGCCACTAAGCGGCTAGAGACGAAGGGGAGTGCGAAGGAAGAAGCCACAGATGAAATATCATGGGTCGTTGAGAAGGCAGGACCTTTGGTTGAGCACCTCTTACCTGGAGGAATTGGGACTTACAACATTAACCACATTTTGTATGTTAATAATAACAATAATAATAATGACTAAAGGCTTCCCAAAGCAAAGACGTCTCTTTTTGCGTGTTAGCAACTAGTACGGACAAGAACGATGAGAACTCCAATTGTAGTTCGTATACTACTTTGAGCGGTTTCACTTTGTGGGAAAACTCATCGGGAAATAGGGGCAAGACAGGAAAGGAGAATAATTCGGGCAACAGACCCTCTACTGGAGGTAAACCATAAATTTTCTCTCTTTCTCTCTCCCTGTTTTTTTCTCTCTATCCAGGAAAAACTTCATACCAAATTGCTTGTTCCGAATGGGGGGTGCTGCTATTTTGTTGTCAAACCGAATGGTGAGGTAGCCAGTGACAGTGGCGAGAAGGGTGGGGACGGCAGATGAAGAGTCGTCAGAGGATGTGGTGGGAAAGTGGGTGACGTAGGGGAAGTGGAGAAGTGCTGGATGAGGGAGGAAAAAAATACCTAGTATCAGAAAAAAAAAAAAAGGCGTGGCATTCCTCGTTAGCCAGCTCAGCAAAAAGTTAACGCTGTTAGTTTTGGAGGACTAAAATAAGAGTTTTCTTAAGAAGGAAGACTAAAATGTACTTTACTTTGAAAGAGGGACTAAAACCAAATTCTATTTTTTAATAGGTAACGAATATTCGTGGGTCGGATAGTATAATACCCACACCTGCGAATAGTAAATCTCCGTAAATACTAATTACCAGTTGTGGATTTTATATGTGAATATTCGCTGTCACGAGTTTTTTTACCATTTCTATTTCAAGCCTTCATTAAAATGAAATATTTTTATAGTGTTTGAGATTCCTTTCAATGATTCTAGACTTGTTTTTAAAAAAAATACGAGACTGAATTGAATGAAAATAATAATTATAGAAATTAAATTAAATTTAATGAACCTCTATTAAAATTTTTATAATGTTTGAGATTTCTCGTTAAGTGAATGTTTAATGATTTTAGAGTTGTTTTTTAAAAAAATTAAGATTGAATTAAATAAAATTAATAAATATAAAAATAAAATAAAATAAATCTTTATTAGTGTTTGAGACTCTCTCACGTGAATGTTCAATAATTCTATAATTGTTTTTAAAAAAGTTTATTGACGGAAAATAATAAATATAGGTATTAAATTGAATTTAAGAGAATGTTAATAATAATAATTATTGTTATTATAATGTTGACTTAATACATATACGGTCTTTTTTATAAATTAAAAAAATTAAATTGACACATCAGAATATACTGACATACTCTTAACTATTTAATAATATAAAATAAAAATAATATAAAATTGTAATTATTAATATTATATATTATTATTATTATTACCGTGGGAAACAGTATGAACTAATACTCTTATTTTTCAATAACACATTAAAAATAATTAGATAAGAAAATAATTAGTTGGAAATAATATTGTAAAATACTATTTCTCCTCTCATCAAAGAGATGCTAACCTAAAAGAACCGTCTTGCTTGAATCTTTACTCTATATAATTTCAAAGACTTTTTTCATGACTCACTTTTACACGCACAGGCAAATATTTGGACCGAGTCTGGAGTTAGATAAAATTATTTAAGAAATTATTAGGTAAAATTAAATTCTATCCATAAATTATTAGTTTAATTAATTATATATTCATTATAATCACTTTTATATTTTTTATTTCTGTGTATTTTAATTTTCGGGCTAAATGTCAACAACTACTTCATTTTTATAACTTACAGTATTATTATTCTGTTCCACCTTACATCACAAAAATGATTTTCTTTACTGTCCTTTTTTAATTAAAAAATACAATAGTATTCTAGTGTAATTCTAAAATAATACATTTCTTGATGCATATATGGTGATTATCGTAATTAATGATAATTTGTAACTGAGCATATATGTATAACAGTTTTAAATTCATAAAAAAAATTTATTACGAATTTGTATTCCTCCAAAAAGAGATGGTTAAGAATTAACAAACTGATTTCAGTATTTTTTTATCAGCAATAATTAGATTTAAGTATAGAAAAAAAATGAGGGAAAAAAAATATCTAGGACCGGTGAATGGATCGAGTCGATCCTGGTTTCATTCCAAGAAAAGAAAACAAGAGATAAAAGGGAACCATTTTTATTTTTGTATCTTTTTTCTCCTCTCCCTCCTTTCAATTCACGGCGCGTCATGTTGCCTCTTCAAATTTCGCCCCAAACATCGAACAGTGTAACTCGTAAGAACACACACTATACTTGACTCATATAAGAACCTTTTCCTTTCCGTGCCCTTATTCTGAAGGAAAATCGAATCATCTTGATTTTCGGAGGAGGTTCCTACCTAATTCCCTTTCTTTCTCTGTCTCTGTCTCTCTCTCTCTCTCTCATAATCAATGCGAACGTAGAGATCTAGAAGCCATTTGTCGCAACTACATCCCTGCTTACCTTTGTTTCCACGATTAAGGTACTACGCTTCGTTTTTAGTTTGATTCAGGATATATGTATTTAATCAATTAATAAATAAATTGCATTGCACAAATGCGGGTTCTTTTGGTGGTTTCATAGTTAACTATTTGCTTTACTTAATTAGGTTTAGGATTTAGTTCCAACAGCTGACCTGTTGTTGTTTGACGTTAGAGTGAAATTGGAGATGGACAAAATTTTTTCACGTGTACTTAGTCTTTTCATGTGCGACGAGAAAATTTGATATGATTACCCTAGGGCTTGGCCGCGATTTTTGGACTGCTTATTTGAAACTTGAGGGTACTTTAACTCATTTTGACAGGGTTCTATTTCTGTTTTCGAGGCAGATTTCGTGAAAAGGCAGGTCAATTGTACTTATATAGTGTACAACATTGACGTTAGTTCTTGAAATCAGGGTGGTGATATTTATTAGAACGTGGCAGTCTGTCTTTTTCGTGATAGCGAGTTCACGTTTATGTTTCCTATCTCAGAATTTGAAGAAGCTTGATGGTTTTCCATGTTCATGAGGAATGGTAGGAAGTTAGAGGAATAAGATGATTTGGATGTTGGTGCTAAACACACTGTCAACTAAACAATATTGGTTCTTTACTTTTATTAATTTGGAAATTAATTTTTTTTTGGGGCTATAGGCATTGGGGGATAGATGACTTAGGCAGATGTAGTTTAGATTCTATTTGAAAGCTCCTGTAGGTGGTAGTCCAGCACTGGCATAGTTTTGCGGGAACATTGTTTTCCTGTTTTCAGTATGTAAATAAAAATCAGTAGATAAAATTAGGCTTTCTATGCAGGTATATGGTACAGTTATTGCTCGTGAATTTGGTGGTTATCAGTGACTTTTGCCTTCACCTTTTCAAAGATTAAGGTATTTGAAATAATGGATTCAAAAGCAACTGGGTTAATTTATCTCGTCTAACTGTAATAAAAAGAGAAACTATTATCTTTAGAAATGGAATTATTAATTTAACATATTTTTAATTGAATACTGTGAGTTGTTCGGTTATTTGCCACTCTTGTGCTTTTCCTCCACATTGCCGGTGGCCTCTTTGTCATTATCTGAAGAAGTTGTACAGTTACAAGTTCCATATATAGTTCATCTTATTTAATGTGCTGTCTTGTATGTTTGTTTGTCCTCACCTTGTAACCGTTGCTAGAGATGGAGGGAAAAACTGAGGATGAAGTGGTGGATATCGAGAGTGCTTCCAGTGGTTCTTTCAATGACGATTCAGATGATGATGAATCTTTGGTTCCCGAAATAGATGATGGAGTGCATCTTGAGGTTTGTGATGAAGATATTTTCTTTCACTCTCTCTTTGTTTATTGATGAGTCTTTTTATGCTCTTAAAAGCCTAGCTGTCTATATTTGCTTTTCTTATATAAACTTTTGTGTGCTTTATTTCCATTTTTATGTGTATCATGTAGGAGCCGTTAACAGAAGAGGAAATCCAAGATCTTATTTCTGAGTTGTTAGAAGTTGAGAGTAAGGTACTTTAATTATACCGACACAAACATGCAATGTGCTAGATAGGTACCGCACATCACCACACACACACACACACTAACACTAACACATACTATTTAAGCCTTTCATAATCTCTTATATGGTATTATTCCACATTATAAATTGTATCTTTACCTTATGTTGCTTTAATTACAATTTAATTTTAATATGTTTGCTACTTTTTAATAACTGTCTACTTATTGTAATATTTTAGTTTATTTAATTGTTTATGGAAATTACAAAAGTAATATTTCTACTTTATGAATAATTAATCAAATTAGCATAACTCCTCTGTGAAATTATCTAGTGGAGCTGTTATTTTTTTAAATACGTTAAATATCTTAAGTTGATTATCTTTATATATTTTCACTAAATATTATATCATTATAGTAGTCAATCATTGATTGTTAGGCTAGAGTTTGATTTTTTTGTCAGCTGAGATTACTATCCAAGTGATTCTAAATATAGGACAAGTACCACAACATGGTTGTCTTTTGCCAGGGTTACCTGTATTACATAATATTGCTGCTATAGGGGTTTATTGTGGCCTCTGACAGCTTCCTTTGTACCAATAGTGTTTCATTTTTGCATTGTGCGAGTTTCACCGCCATAGCACAGCATATATCATGGAAAAATCCTGGCCATTTTTTCAAATATGTCACATTGAAATATTCCCCCTTTATTCCAATTTTGTACAGGTTGTATATATTTTTTGGGTTATTTTTATGATTTTTGGTTTATATCAGAAACAGTTTCTTGTTTCTAGTGTGATTTCCAGCAATCCCATGCCTGCAGGCATAGTTTCCTGTGAACCTACATTGTTTTTTGTCACATTAGTTTAGTTTTGTTTCTCCAACTCTTGTCTCTTCTAAGCAGAAAACAGTGAAGTTCTCACTCTGAGAAATTTCTGGCCGTTCTATTTATTGCATCATATTCAGTTCTGGCTGTGATAGAGTATATACCGTTCTCACATTTTTCATTGTAATATATTATAGTCATAATTAGTTAGTATTCCCTTAGGATGTAACAGTGGCTGCAACTGTCAGTCAGGGTTGTGCTGAACAAGCTGAAAGTAAATGAGAGTTTAAACTCCAAGTGTGTTTTGATGAGCGTTTTCAAAATTAGTTCTGAATGAGTTTGATTTTCATTAAAATTGAATTTGAAGTGATGTGATTTATGTATGTTTTTATCCAACATACCCTACATAAAGTTGCTTCAATGTAGAATCAATTTTGGATCCATAATCAATTTTTCAACATGAAATTAAACATGTGAAATTTACCTAAAATAATTTTTAAGTGATATTTTTTATTCTGGAGAACTCAACGGGAAATCAAACACACTAAGTCAGTGTATATAAAATCAACTTTATTTTCTCGAATACTTTTTTAGATTCTCTTTGTCTCACTTTTTATGGCGTCCAGAGCTTTAGAAGCTTAATCAATTGTTTCTGATCTGACTCCAATTCACCTTTACCATCACTTCTTCTCTTACGCCACTGAGCAGATCCTGTGAATTCACAGCCTCCTTTGACATTGTGTCACATGCACAACATCTGGTGACCTATGCTACAAATTCATATTCTCTAGGGACTCCCATGATTCCAGCAACAGTTTGGTGCAATTCTCCTGTGCAATCTTTGAAAAAATTGATGACAGTAATTTTGTTTGGAGAAAACAAATTTTGCAAATCTATATATTCCACCTTGATACCTCTCTCAAACCAATTTTGTTACGTTCCTGGGTTTGGAACCTAACTAAGAACACTCACAAACAACAGAAAATAGAAAATGAAAGAAAGAATTCTCTTATTTCAGAACGTATAGACACTGTACAATGAATGGGTTGGGAGCATAACCTCCCTGAGGGCATAACCTCTCTACACAAGCTAAATGTCTGGCTTTACACAAAATATATTCGATACTCCCTGGCACATAACCGGGTCTTATTTATAGAATTCCTCCACCTTCTATTCTAAACCATTAAGTCCTCTCACCCTGTATCCTATCAAATTTTGATACTGCCATCATAGTTATCATTCATGGCATCTTTTGAATCATACATTTCACAATTCTTATGATTTGTGACATTTCAGTACCATTGACTTGTATCATTAGATGACTCTGTATCATATCATACATGAATGAACACATACAATTTCATGTCAACAATGGAAGTTGTTGTAACATCTTTTTTAGGCTGCAGAGGCGCAAGAAGCTCTTGAAGAGGAGTCTCTTTCTAAAGTGGAGAGTGAAGTTAGACAAGAACTCAAGCAAAGTCTTCAAGGGGATGATGTTGGTTTTTCTCATTGCCCTGATTGTTTTTAACTTTCTGTATCTTTTACCTATGATTTCTGTGTCTTGTCTGTAGTTGGAAACTGCTGTTGATAATGAGATGGCTACTTTTAAAGAAGAATGGGAAGCTGTTCTGGATGACCTTGAAACCGAAAGTGCCCACTTACTGGTTTGATTTTATCTTTGTTTTTCAGTACATATTTTGGTTTGTAACATTTTCTTTTTGATTTGTGCTGTTATCAATTTTTGTTAATATCAATACCTGCTAATCTGATGTCTTTGTTATTGATTTAGATCTTGCTGTATATTTCTTTTTGCTATGATATTTAGAAAGTAAAATAACAACCCTCATAAATTTGTTCATACTGAACTTGATTTATGTATGTCTTGATTTGAAATTACCCAGATCACTGGTGACAGATCGAACTGTGAACTTAAACCTGCCATTTACTCATCTTTCATTCGAGCTGGGGGTGGGTTGGAGCTTGAGTGTTTTAAAAATGCTTTTGACTACTTGGCTTCATAGTTTTAAGTATAAAATACCATGTTTTGAATGGGAGTATGAATAAGTTCAATGTTTTGGATGATTCAGCAATGTGGTATGATTACTAACCTTGTTACCTATAGAAGTCTATGATTTTGATCTCAGCTTTTCTGGCTTGTAATTGATATTAATTGACATAATAATACATGCTGAAATTCATTCTTCTCCATAACGGCTTATTGCTTCCTGCGGTTATTTGCAATGCAAGTCCTAATTGTGAAAATAGCATCTCTGATATGAGTGAAAAGAAGAAATGGAAGCAAACCACACGTTGAATTCCATGTCTGACTTTCCATGAGCAAAACTTTTGAACCCAGTGTCGTGTGCATACCTGTGATACAAAATCTTGAAACTTCAAGCGTGTGGGTGTATTCACAAATCATTTCTAAGGAGTGGAATTTACTAAGAATTTGAACTTAAATCTTTATATTGTTCAGTAAAGGATTGTACAATTCCTAGGAAGAAAGTATTCTTCGACCTATGGAGAAGATAAGTTGAATTGTCCTTTTCAAAGTAATGATCAACTCCAAAGTTAACGTTCTTCACACCCAATAAAAGCTCAAAATCGTCAAATACAATTGGGTGTTAAGTACATGGCCAATATATGTATCTTTAAACTACCATTGAATTCGTGATGACTTATAAAATTATACCTTAACTATTACAATCCTGATTTAGGTTTTATTAAACCTGAAGTATCTATATGTATGCCAACTGGATATTAAGCTTTGTGGAACTTTTTAATCACCCAAAAGGCTCCATTTATATCTGTAACGTTCATTCAAGTAGACTGTTGGAAATCGGAATATTTTAGGGGATAAAAGCTTTTTTAGAGTTTATTTTAAGTAGCCTAGATACATGAAATGTATGTAGCCACATTTAATGCATATGAAGGAGTAGTGCAATGATGACTATGAAAATCAAAAGTGAATTCATAAACTCATGAGTTAATGTTTTTTCCATGAAGCTGTTTAACTCATCTCCAAACTTGTTTGAGTATGCTTGTGTTGTGTGGACTTGAAAACTCACAAGTTCAGTGACTATTATGAGTTTGGTTGATTCTTTTTTTGGATGTTGGTTTTGTGGTTTAGTCATGTCCTCCAACTTGATATATAACTGTGGAATACAATCGCAGCCATGAGGAGTAGAAAACACACAGTCTTGAAAACCAGTTGTGTTGCATGCCATCAACAGTCAAGACTATGCAGAATTGCATTGCAGAATGTGGATTTTGTGGCTTCTACAATTATTTCATGTGGAACTTTTAATATAAAAATAAAGAAGCAGTGTTATTCTGTCAAGTTAAGCTGCACTTGCGGCAATGGAAAGTAGGAAAGTGGTGGTGGGTCGGGTCATAATTAGGGTCTATGTGATATTTTCTCTTATATTTGTCGGGCCTTAACTTAATTAGGGTTGCATCATAATGACTCAGTATCTTATTTGAATCCAATATATTTTTCAGTACTAAACAAAAAGAAAAAGAATGGATGAATAGTTTTACTTGTTAGCCATGTATTATGTATAATATATAATATAATAATTTGCAAAAGAAAAAGAATATAACAATATTAAAATATAAAAATAATTAAAGCATACCATGTAAAGTATATAATACAATAACTAAATACAAATTATAAATTAAATATATAATAGTAAAGGTAAAAATTAAAATATAATAAACTAAATAATTTAGTGGTGTTCTTCCTTCAATTTTGATTGTAATGTATTAACTGTATTGAGATATAATAGTTTACTATTCTTGCTTTATTATGAATTAAAATATTGAATTATTATTTTTTGTTGGTATTTTAATATTTTTTAAATCAAGTAGACTCTTATGATTTTATGGAACCTCCACAAGTTTATGTAAACTATATTGACAATCTTGGTGATCTTAATTATTCTCTTGTAAATTATTTTGCATTGATTAACTTCTTTGTAGTGCTCTTAATTAAAAGCAGTCCATTATAGTGTGTGGAAAACAAACTCAAGCACATTCAGGACAAAATTTTTTTCTCAATTTCCCTCAGACTCAAGTTGGCGCCATGAGCAATTAGCAATTACGTTATAATTGCCTTTTTATGTCCCTTCACTTGTGCTCTTGACATTTTGCCACTACGAACCATTAACTTATCACTTGTATTCAATTTTGGTTCACGTCCTTCCTCAGTCTCTATTACTTACTTTTCATTCACCCTATTAAGAACATCTCCAACAGAAGATGCTTGAATAAAGTGGCAGTTGCTTGAAGCAACTTTCCACTGGATGAATATGAGTTGACAGTATAAGTTATCTAAAAATGAATTTAAACTTGCTTCATTAAGCAACTGTTGTGTCTGAATAAAAAAATAATATCTTGGGACATGGGAGAGAGAGACAGAGAGCAGTGATAGACAGAGAAGAAAAAGAGAGTAAAAAGAATATAACATAATGAGTTGCTTGGAGTTCCTTCACATTTTTCTATTAGAGCAAATTTGAGTATGAGTTACTTAAGAATGATGTGACATTGTTGATATCCACATTTTTACCTTTTTCAATGTGGGAAGCAACTCATGTGTGTTGCTCCCATTGAAGTTGCCCTAAGGTTGCTTGCATTTGAACTTTCTCAGATCCCACAATGGTCAAAGGTTTGTGTAATTGACCGCCCTTTGTTTGCTTCCATGTGTGCTTTTCTTTTCTCTCTCTTTTTTTTTTTCATTTGTAATGTGCTAGATTCTAACATTCCAAGTTGCTTATATTTTTGTTTGGTTGTAGGAATTTTCTTGGAGTAAATTCTGCCTCTTTTGAAATGTACTTGTGTTTTTCTTCTATTGATTGATATGATATTATGCAGGAACAACTTGATGGGGCTGGCATTGAACTTCCTAGCCTTTTTAAGTTGATTGAAAAAGAAGCTCCTAATGTCTGCTCCACTGAAGCGTGGAAAAAGAGGAATCACTGGGTTGGCTCTGTTGCAACTTCAGAAATTGCTGAGTCAATTGCTGATGCTGAGAAGCATCTACAAGTAAACAGACCTGTTAGAAGGTATGGTTCTTGTATGGTATTGTATCTGGAAACAATGAAATATGTCCTCTTATAGGTTTTGGGTGTTGATTCAGGCGACATGGTAAATTACTGGAAGAGGGTGCTAGTGGCTTTCTCCAAAAAAAACTTTGTGATGAAACCCAGGAACCAGTGAAAAATGAAACTGAGGGTGATTGGGATATGTTCAATAAAATAGTTTCTAATGGGAGCGGCATTGATGCTTCATTTGGCAGTAAGCACTGGGCTTCTGTTTATTTGGCCAGCACTCCGCAGCAAGCAGCCTTGATGGGACTGAAATTTCCTGGAGTTGATGAGGTGGAAAATATACTTTTGATTGTGCTTAATGCTTTTGTTTTTTTATTGAACATATATGTCAACAAAATCAAAGGGGAAGAAGGCATAATTACTGGAGCTAGCTGATGTTAGTGATTTTTTAATTTATCGTTCATTTCCCCTTACACCCCCGAATTTAAGATCCCCTGAATTTGAATTCTTGATGATTTTGCAATATGTCTCTCTCTCTCTCTATATATATGTATATATATATATATATATATAGTGCTGTACAAATACTTATAAATAATTTTCATGAAATAACCGGGGTAATATTAGCTATGCTATTTTATCCAATGAAAGATTACATTGTGTTAGGTTCCTTTACTCAAGGACCGTAACTGATGGAAATCCTCTCACACACACTCAACAAAAAGAAGCAATTGTTTGAATATAAACTTTATTATTCTGTAAAGTATAGAAGAACAAAAATAACAAGTATTCCCCCCAAGGAAGCCTCCCTTCCTCCACTGGAAAATGATCCAGTCTCTACCCAAAAGGTAAGTAATTATCTGATACCCCTCTCCCCCTATTCTGATTCTTATTTATACTATCTCTCTCTTCTAACAAACTGTAACAAACTATCTTCCTTACACGTGTCTGACTCACTCCCTACGTGTCTAGCATACTTCCTTTTTATTCTTCCTTATGTAAACCTTTAATGGTCTAACACATTGGCCCTTCCTTGGATCTCATGTTTCATTGTAAACATCGTTTGTTAAGTTTTACTCAGTTACTGTCCTAAACAATGCACAACTTTGCATGTGCTACCTTTTCTTTCCCTGCTACAAATTTAAATTCGGTTTGTTAATGTTTCTAAATTATATAGCATTGGGCTTTTGTGCATGAATTCTGCGATTGGTGAATTGTTGCTTGATGATTCATGAATATTCTTTTGTCCTGATTGTACCGTTTTTATTCTATATGTAGAAAATTGGTTAAGATTTTTTGTATTTGGTCTGGCATTTTTTGTAACTTTTCATGAATTTATCGTTGGCCTTTACATTACCTTTTTTTCTTTAGGTTGAGGAGATTGATGATGTTGATGGCAATTCTATGGATCCATTTATTGCAGCTGCCATTGCAAATGAAAGAGAATTAGATCTTTCTGATGAGCAAAGGAGACAATTTAAAAAGGTTAGTTAACAATTCATTATTTATTTATTGAGTAAAATGGGATGCTGGTCGCTGTAAATGTTTGATTTAGTGTGTTTTGGTATTAACTTATTTAGATTAAATGATCTTTTTTCTTGTTAGCCTCCTACGAGAGCTTTTAAAAAATATTTGTTTCCTAAAGTTATGATTTGGGCGAATTTTTTAGTCTTTAAATTGTGCAAACATGTTATGTTTGTTATCTTGGTATCAAAACCATGTTTGAATAATTTAAGAACTAACTAGTATAATTATGTAAATGAGAGATAAGTTGTAGTTGTAAATGCAGAATATTTTCAAGAACCAAAATGACTGTTTAGTACTTCTTGTTCATCAGTAATAATTGATTCTCAAACTAAGATGTTTGTTTTAGAAGACTTTTCTATTTTCCTTTATTTGTTGCAAAGTGGGATTCGTTTCCATTGTACCTAATATATTACTAATAATATATTTGGATGAAAAGGTTTTAATTCTTAATATAAAAAAATATTAAAATATCAATAAATTACATAATTAGTCAATGTTCTGATTTCATAGTTAAGCTAGCAAATTATATCTAAATTCATTATACTCAGAAGTTGAAGGAGCAAAACCATTGTATTATTTAGTTTATTATATTTTTAATTTTTATATCATATATTATGCTTTATTTAGTTATTATTCCTACATGTTATGATTTTAATATTTATTTGTTTTTAATACAATTGTACTCTTTATTATTCATCTTCTTTAATTTGTAATATTTTTTAATAATTATATAGTTAATAACAGTTCTTGATCAACAAGCATTCACGTGTTTTATTGGTCCAGTAAACCCAACAGAAATTTTGGACACAGATAAGATTTTAGTTGTGCCCCAATAAACCGAAAAAAGAAAAACATTCCCTAACCTAGTTAGGACCCTACCCACTAGTTCTCTGTTAGCCAGGGCCGCAAGTGAAGTTTTCCTAACAGAGATAGCCTTTCGGAGTGATTTGCGGCGTGGCTCAACGCGATCTTTAAAAGCGTAGCTGTGCTGTCGTACTTCACACCTCCACAATATTGCCATTGACATCTATGGAACAGATTAGGAAGAACCATGAAAACAACACAGAATGGAGACCCAAATGGAAAGAGCTGAACTGAACTCACAGTACTGCCTCTGAATTTGGCATTTTACATGAGTTTGAGTAAGTATGCTTTAGTCCACGTGAGCAATAGTCAAAGCCAAATTTGAAAATGAGTTAATTCGTTTCATGGATCTAAGACCGTAACCTTGTAGTCTACTACTTGGCTCATGATTTTTATTAGAGCGGTCAAAATGGGTAACTCGTCCCGATCCGGTTCGGCCCACCACGGGTTGGTCACTTAGTGAGCCAACCCAACCTGGCTCATTTATTAGTGAGTCAGAAAAATTCGAACCCGGCCTGACCCACCAAGGGTTGATGGGTAATCGGTTTGGCACACTGGCTCACTTAATTATAATTTTTTTTAAATAAAAAAAAATTACAAATTTTCTATAATTCAAATTTAAACAAATTTCACTCTCAAATCTCACTCCCAACATTAGTGTTTAATTCATTTTGAAAATAAGAAACTTAAATAATTTTTTCAAGGAAAAAAAAATATCTTTTTATAAAATTAAATTTTAATAAAATAAAATTAGGTAGGTGGGTTGGTGGGCCTACCCGGTCCACCACAGGTTCAACCCACATGAGCCGGGTTTAAATGAGACGGGTTGAAATCTGATATGCATAAAAAATATACAATTTTTTCAAACCCAACCCGGCTCGAATCCGTGGTGGGCCGGGGTGGCCCGCGGGTTGTGACCCATTTTGACAACTCTAATTTTTATAACAATGCATCTGTATAATTTTGTGTATTTGAAGAGCAGAAAAATTGAACTCTGGTAATTGACTTAGATGTCATTTTCTTGTTTAACTTTCTTTTTCTTTCTTTTCTTAAATTGTTTTGTGAATAATTCAATTTGAGATTTTATTAGTGAATTTAGATTCTTTGCTTTTGTTTTTTGGTTGTCTTGAGTTCTTTTGAACTTGGTACTTATTGAACAGCCTTTTTCTTCTTAATATTTCCAATTTGGAATAAACTCATTATTGGTTGATTTCTGTATAATTTTGTTTTTTAATTTATTCTGGTCTGTTCCAGGTAAGTAATTATGGTTCCATTTTTTAACATTACTATTACTTATTACAATCTTTAATTCTCTGCTTTCTTAATATAGTTGTCTATGATTAAAGTGCCTATTCTTGTCCTTGTTTCATGTCCTCCTTATTCTCAAAATTATCTTCACGGAATGAGCCTATGACTCAGTTATTGAATTATTGATTTCATGCAATAGAGGCACTATGACAATAGAGGTACAGAGTGGCAATGCTAGAGTAATAAATTTCAATATCCATATTTTTGCCCTCCTCCTTTTCATAATGCTGACAAACACTTAATGGACACTATTTTCCTCCCATTACTGTGACCAGCACCTAGCCATCTCTTTCAGTATTTTTCAGTGTTGATACTCACATTCCCTTATTTTCTATGTTCTGAAGTCTGAAAGGCCGTTGTTCTGAATTGAGTATTTTTTAAGCATTTATGTGTGTTTATTACAATTTATAATATATGCAATTCTTTTCTCTTTTCTGAACTCTTAATCTTGTTTTATTGGGTTTGGTGTCAGGTGCTATGCTCTGCTATGTGTGATTGATAACTATGATATGATTATACGATTGCCAAATTGGCATTCATTCTTGTGGCCATAACTTAATTGTCAAACTAATCATGGTGTTTGACATTACTAGTTTGACATTTGGCCTTTAGAATAATTATGCTTAATGTAAACAGATGAATACAAACACAAACTGATATGTTAACATATAGCAAACTGGTGTATTATACATCAATGTATGTAGAGGTATTCCATGTTAATCCATGTTATGCATTTCTATATATTTTCTTCTTCATGATGATATATTCTTGCCTGTGTTTAGGAAGTTGATTATTTTTTTGGCACACTTTCTTTTACAGGTCAAAGAAGAAGATGATGCAATTGTTGATAAGAAACTTCAAATCCGTTTGAAACATAGGAGGCATAAAAAGATAAGTAAACAAGTGAGTTTTTATAACTTCATTCTCCTTTTTTTACTTGAAACTGTTTGACAGTTGAATATAGTGAAAACTCCCTTGTGTTGAATATACACATAGGGTTCTCTATTTATAATAGAAGAAATATGGGCTAAGCCCAAAATACAAATAAGAAATATAAACAAACTAACTAAAGATAAGAGATAAATATAAACTAAATATAATATCTCTAACACTCCCCCTCAAGCTGGAGCATACAAATTGTATGAACCAAGCTTGAAATAAATAAACTCAATTTGAAATATATGATCTGTCTTCAAGAGTGTGCGGCAAACAGATGCGCAATCACATGTCGACGAACAACTAACAACAATTTATTAACAATAGTGGACAACTGCGAAACTTCAAATAGTACCATGAAACTTCAAGTAGGATGACTTTGACAAAGGAGGACAATGACAACCTCCAGGGACTGGATTGCCATCAAGTAAGGATGGGGCTTGCATCAAAACTACAGGGACTGCCATCACTGACTGATGGGGCCTGTAATGGCTAGAAGCGACAAAACTACAGGGACTGCCATCACTGACTAATGGGGCCTATAGTGGCTAGAAGCGACAAAACTACAGGAACTGCCATCACTGACTGATGGGGCCTGTAGTGGCTAGAAACGACAAAACTACAGGGACTGCCATCATTGACTGATGGGGCCTGTAGTGGCTAGAAGCGACAAACCTGCAAGGACTGCCATCATTGACTAGTGGAGTCTGAAAGCCTGAAACCTGAAAACTGAAACCTGGCTGGAAACATACTCCCCCTCACGATGAACGGCGGAAATGACGGCGCGCTGATTACAGACCGTGAAAGTGGAAGATCATAAGGAGCTCTTATTCATCAAAGCATCCAAAAAACAAATATGACAAATTTGACAAAGGGCTGGTGAAATTGTTTTAACCCATAACTTTGGTGTTGAAATTCCTTAGTGTTAACCACCGACTGTCCTTGGAGACCTTTCAGAATACAGAAGAAGATAGCGGAAGCAATAGAGGTAGGACTAGGTGTTGGTGCATCGGTGGCACAAGTGGCGGAGACGATGGTCGCGAAAGTGGTCGGAGACGGTGGCCGGAGGCGGCGACGGTGGCGGACGGCCGAAGACGGTGGCCGGCAGGTGGCAGCTGGTGGTGAGCGGCAACGGGCAGTGGCGGGCAGCAACACCGGACAAATGCGAGACAGAAACCAGAGATTGCCCATTGAAGTATAAAGGCACAGGTTGAAAAGGAGACTTTTTAAGGGGGCCGCCGGTGGCGGCGGCCACCGGCGGCAACAAAGACAAAGTAGAAAAGGATCAGAAAACGTGCTCTGATACCAAGTTGAATATAGTTAAAACTCTCTTGTGTTGAATATACACATAGGATCCTCTATTTATAATAGAAGAAATATGGGCTAAGCCCAAAATACAAATAAGAAATATAAACAAACTAACAAAAGATTAGAGATAAATATAAACTAAATATAATATCTCTAACAGACACCATTTCTATCTATTTTTATTATGGATGCAATTTTTTAGATTTTCAACATAAATGGGTCTTTTTTGGTATAAGTTACTGAAATTAATGATTTTATGTATGGGATAAGTAAAATGTTCTTTGTATTCATAATTGAGTGTTGGCATTGTTAATGATTTTGAATTGATTTGGTTCTATTCCTTTGCCATTGTTATATCTTGTAACTAATTCGGATTATAATTCAGCGAGAAATGAGCACACCTATCCTGTTGACAGACAGCCCTACACAAAAGCCTTCATATGCTGATCATTTAGACTCTGTTACAAAAGAAGGAACTAATGATAATGGGAAAATAGTCTCTGACAATGGCAATGATACATGTGTTCTTATCAAGACTGATAATATTAAAGGTTTGGATGTCAGTCATCATCATGACAAAGAAAAGCTTACAAGTAGTGATGGCTTGTCAGATCCACCCAAATCCTCAGGGGACAGTGTTATTGGACAGAGAGGAATCAAACGTCTAAGCAGTGGTGAGCTTGATGCTGAAAATAAAAAATCTCGGCTTGTTGTTATTGATAGTGATGATGAAGCAGGGGTCACTAAGGAGAAATTAGATTGCAATACTCAAGAAGTAAAAGATGAATTAGGTAACAATGGTACTGGTTCTCTTCCTTCAGAGTGTCTGGATGAAAAATTTTTGTGCACCGTTTGTGATAAAGTCGCTCTTGAAGTGCATCCACACCCTCTCTTGAAAGTAATTACTTGTGGAGATTGTAACCGCTTATTAAAAGAAAAGGTACATGAAAAGGTACTAGTCTAAATCTACTAATGTTTTGCTTTGAAATTGTACTAGATTGCGTATTCCTGTTTTAATATCAGTAAAACAGACTTTAATGTTAATAATATTCAGTAACAGTTTTTTTTTTCAGTTGGAAGCCATATGGTTTTGGTCACCCCATTTGTGCCAAGTATTTATTTTTATTGTGCTTTTTGGTAAACAATTCTGTGTTGTTTGCTTTGGAGGACGTAAGAGCTATTCTTTTAAGCAACCTGAATAAATCCTGTTGTTCAAATTAATATGCTTCATTAACCATTAACATGTGGCATTTCCCTCACCAATCTCTGCAGCATCTCAATCTGTAGTTAATATTTCTATATCCTTACAGGAGACTCACTTAATTTTAATGCTTACTTGTCACAGGATCTGGGACAAGATTGTTCGGAGGGTTACTGTACATGGTGTGGAGGAAACAGTGGATTAGTTAGTTGTAAATTATGCAATATTTTATTCTGCACCAAGTGTTTAAAGAAGAATATTGGTGTAGAATTGGTTTCTGAAACTCAGGCCACTAGCTGGCATTGTTGTTGTTGTCATCCAAATCTTTTGCAAAGACTGTCCTTGCAACTAGAGAAAGCTGTGGGGTCTGCTCGTATAGTAGTTTCTAGTTCTAGTAGTGATTCAGATGATTCAGACGATTCAGATGAATCAGACGATTCAGATGATTCAGATTATTCAGATGCTAAGATTAATGTTACAATGAGGTTAGTCATTGTTTCAGCTTAATTAATTGATTGCACTTGCTATGGATTGATTATATTCATGAATATGAAATTACATAACGCTCATGCTTTTATCCTGATATTGCTGATTGTCTTTTTGTGCTGCATAAGACTTCACTTCCTCCAGCGTCGCAACTTATACATATATTTTTATTATTATTCTTACTAACAGTTGATAATTTATATTATAGACTCAGGAATTAGTGGTATTCACTAAGGTTTAATGATTCTTACATCTGTACATACATTTTTCTTTTGACCATTCTTGTATTAATGGTTTCTTACGATGATTAAGGCAAGGTGGGTTGAAAAATATTTAACTATTTTGTTTTCTGGAATGTATGTCTTACTTGGAAAATTTATTTGATGGCTTATATGGGTTTCTGTGGAATATTATTATTTTCATTGTTGTTTCATCTTGGATATTCTTTGTCATTCCTTCTAACTATTCATGTAGCTGTCTGTTAGAGACTTAAGCATAAGAGGAGAGCCAATTTGAAAGACTTGTCCATTAGATGGGGAAATCTCATGACTTAAAGTACCATATTAAGTTTTTTATTCTATTCAATATGGGATTCCTAATGTTGCCCCCTACTTTGAGAGAGCATTCTCAAGATGGTTTTCACTCAGTAAAATTTATAGATAGTGAAAATATAGAATAGACTGAACTATTGTTATTCCATTTTTTTCAATCTGACTACAAGTAGTAGAGTATTTATAGTGTGTAATACAGAGTGCTAGCTCTAACAGACTGAAAGTTGTTGTGATTCTGTTGTTATCAACTCAGCAGTTGTCATAACTAACTGATGTGTGCAAAGATACCTGCAAGTTGTCATACTAACATTAAAGCCTATACACTATATTCACCATAACTTATCAACACTCACCCATTGGTAGCCATTTTTCACTTGACTGCTCCTGTCACATCAGTATTCAATATTGCTCCTTAATCCGACTTTTAGATAGCAAGTCATAGTCCACCTTTTAATGAAATAGGCAATTGTTGAGACTGTAGTACAAGAGGAGAACCCAATCAAAAGACCTGTCTAGTAGGTGGTAGAGCCTCATGGTTTAAGTACCACATTAAGTTATTCATTCTATTAAATGTAAGACTCCTAAAAGTCTCATTTGATATGAAATCATATGGATACATTTTTTATGGGTGCTATTCTAACTTTATACTAGTTATTGACAGCAGTCTCCCTGTTTTAATTGCCGAGATGTTCATTATCATATCTTATATTTTTTTACAGCTCGAAGCGAAGACCCAAAAAGAAGATTCGTAGGATACTTGATGATGCTGAATTAGGAGAAGAGACAAAAAGGAAAATAGCAATTGAAAAGGTGAGTTTTGTGAATTTTGTTTTGTTGAAAACTTGTTTTGCTAGGCCAAATTGTTCATTATCATCCTCACTTTTATAGGAACGTCAGGAACGCCTGAAGTCTTTGAGAGGACAGTTTTCTGTTTCGTCAATTGAGATGAGCCCTGACGGATGTAATGGGAATTTATCAGAAGGTGCAACTGTTGAAGTTCTTGGTGATGCTCCAGCAGGTTACATAGTGAATGTTGTGAGGGAAAAAGGTGAAGAAGCTGTTAGAATTCCTCCTAGCATTTCAGCTAAACTGAAGGCGCATCAGGTATTTTATTTTTTATGGATTGATTCTCTGGATAGAAATTCTCAATTTTCTTTTTTTAAATTTCCATTATACCTAGTTCTTTCTCTGTATTAATTTTGATTTATATATTTTGGGACAGTTGAATGTAGTGGATACTCCCTTGTATTGAATATACACATAGGTCCTCTATTTATAATAGAAGAAATATGGGCTAAGTCCAAAATACACATAAGAAATATAAACAAACAAACTAAAGATAAGAGATAAATATAAACTAAATATAATATCTGTAACACTCCCCCTCAATCTGGAACATACATATTGTATGGACCAAACTTGGAATAAATAAACTCAATTTGAAATATGTAATCTGTCTTCAAGAGTGTGCGGCAAACAAATACGCAATCACAGGTCGACGAACAACTATTGGCTTATGGATTGGACAGTGGTGGACAACTGCGAAACTTCAACTAGCACCATGAAACTTCAAGTAGGATGACTTTGACAGAGGAGGACAATGACAAACTGAAGGGACTGGATTGCCATCAAGTAAGGATGGTGGCTGCAGTGGCTGAAAGCGACAAAGGGATTGCCATCACTGACTGATGGAGTAATGGGGCCTATAGTGGCTGAAAGCGACAAAACTGCAGGGATTGCCATCTTTGACTGGTGGAGTAATGGGCCTGTATTGGTTGAAAGCGACAATATTGCAGGGATTGCCATCTCAGACTGGTGGGGCCTGTAATGGCTGGAAACATACTCCCCCTCACGGCGAACAGTGGAGATGACGGCGCGCCGATGACAAACCGTGAAAGTGGAAGATCATAATGAGCTCTTATTTATCAAAACACCTAAAAACAAATCTGACAGATTTGACAAAGGGCTAGTGAAATTGTTTCAACCCATAACTTTGGTGTTGAAATTCCTTAGTGTTAACCACCGACTGCCCTTGGAGACCTTTCAAGATAGAGAAGAAGATAGCGGAAGCAATAGAGGTAGGACTAGGTGTCGGTGCATCAGTGGCACAAGCGGCGAAGACGACGACCGGAGACGGTGGCCGACGATGGTGGACAGCGACACCGGTGAAACAACCAGGGATCGCTCATTGAAGTATAAAGACACAGGTTGAAAAAAAGACTTTTAGTGGGCCGCCGGTGGATAAGAAAAGGATAATAAAGACAAAGTAGAAAAGGATAAGAAAACCCGTTCTGATACCAAGTTGAATGTAGTGGATACTCCCTTGTATTGAATATACTCATAGGGTCCTTTATTTATAATAGAAGAAATATGGGCTAAGCCCAAAATACACATAAGAAATATAAACAAACTAACTAAAGATAAGAGATAAATATAAACTAAATATAATATCTCTAAGAGGGACAATGAACCTTATTAGGATTCAATTTAGTTCATTTTAAGTATGCTTGTTTCTGTTTGAGCTTTCGAATGTTATTTGCATATTGCCTAGCCTTGGAAACAAGGGAAAAATATTAAGTGTATGTTTCATGTCAACATGTGGATTTTGCATAAATTGACTTAACTCCCATCAGATAAGAAAGATCAGGTCTTGTCTTATTATGATAAGAAAAGTTCTACTTGGTCTTTCATTAACTTTTGATTTGAGTCCATAGGACTATCAATGAGCTTGCAATTTGTTAGGCCTGTTTCCTCCAAAATATCAAGAGCATATTTTCTTTGTGAAATGATGACACCTTTTGATCGTTCTACTTCAATACCAAGGAGGTATTTTAGCCGACCCAGATCTTTGGTTCGAAAGTGGTTGAACAAATGATTCTTTAATTTAGCAATTCTAGTGATGTCATTTCCTGTAATGACAATATCATCAACATAAACCATAAGATAAACACATTTAGGAGAAGAGTGACCATAAAATACTGAATGATCCGTCTCACATCGTTTCAATTCAAAATTCTGCACAACCCGACTAAATTTACCAAACCATGCACGAGGTGATTGCTTCAAGCCATAGGGTGAACGCTGTAATTTACAAACTAACCCATACTCCCCTGAGCAACAAACCCAGGAGGTTGCTCCATGTATATGTCTTATTTTAGATTGCCATGAAGAAAGACATTTTTAATGTCTAGTAGGTAAAAAGGGGCTAGTGGCGAATGACAACCATAGCAAGCAAACTACGAATAGTACTGGTTTTAACCACAGGAGAAAAGGTATCACAATAGTCGAGGCCATAGACTTGAGTATATCCGTTAGCTATTAGAGACCTTTGAGACAATTGATTGCACCAGTAGGACCAACCTTAATAGCATAGACCCATCTACAACCAACATGCTTCTTACCAGGAGAAAGAGGGACAAGGTCCTAAGTGTCATTGTGTTCAAGTGCCTGCATTTCATCAATCATGACTTGTCGCCATCTAAGATGACCAAGTGGCTCATGAACATTATTGTGAACTTTAATGGAAGATAAGGAGGAAGAAAAGGAGAAATATGGAGGAGACAAACGATGATAACTCAAACAATTATGAAAAAGATAAGGATTACGAGTAGAGCGAATACCTTTTTGAAGGGAAATAGGCCAATTATTATCTGAATCAAGAGAGGGTGAGGAGGATGAAGGATCCATGGTTTGGGGATTTGATGGAAGAGGATCTGAGTCTCGAGGATCTTCAGTGTTCTGAGTTTGAGATTGTGTCTGACATTGATATGTGAGAAGAGGTGAAGGAACAATGTCATTTGCATTTTGAGTTTGAGGTAAAGAAGTAGGAGTAACCAAGGGATCGCATGATGGTAGAGGAAACATTTGTTGACAGATGAACGATCCTCCATGGAGGACAAGGAAAAAGGTGTATCCTCAAAGAATGTGACATCAGTTGACATATAATACCTCTTGGTTAAGGGAGAATAACATTTATACCCTTTTTGAAGACAAGAGTATCCCCAAAAGACACTTAATAGCTTTTGTAGAGAGTTTATCAAGACCTGGAGAAACATTATGAACAAAACAAGTAAACCCAAATATACGAGGAGAGACATGGTATAGAGGGTCATTTGGAAAAATGACAAAGTGATGGCTTTTTTTCTCAAGAGAGGAAGAATGCATCTTATTGATTAGAAAACAGGCAGTGAGGACTGCATCACCCCAATGATGAACAAGAACATTGGTATTCAACATTAGGAAACGTGTAGTTTCAATGAGATGTCTATTCTTTCTCTCTGCAATGCCATTTTGTTGTGGAGTGTGGGGACATTGACAGGTGCAAAATTCCTTGGGAAGATAAGAATGAAGAAAATGCTACAGAAAAATATTCCTTAGCATTATCACTTTTGAGGATTTTAATTCTCTTCCCAAATTGGTTCTTAATTTCATTAGAAAAGGACACAAATATGGCCAAAATTTCAGATCTCTCTTTCATTAAATAAACCCAAGTACATCGAGAGAATTCATTACTGAAGGTTACAAAATAATTAAAACCAAAAGAAGTAACACAAATTGGTCTTCAAATATCAGAGTGAATAGTTGAAAAGGCAAAATACATTGCATCTCAGACTTTTTAGGATAGGAAGATCTATCATGTTTTCTCAATTGGCAAGATTCACAATCTAAGACTTGAATGTGTTTGAGACTTGGAACCTTCATCTTCAACTTGGATAAGCTTGGGTGACCCAACCAATCATGCAAAAGTTTTGGGGATGAAGTTTCGAAACAGGAAACTGAGGAGTTAGGTTTTAGGAAATAAAGTCCTCGTGACTCATGTCCTTCTCCAATCAAACGACCTGTACCATGTTACTGTATAACAAAGGAATTAGCAGAAAAAGTTACAAAACAATTTAAGGAATGAGTTAATTGACTTAAAGAGATTAAATTGGAAGAACAATGAGGAATATACAAAACAGAATTCAAATTTAGTGAATTAATTGGTTGCCGTGGGCAAAATTGTGGTTTAACACCACTTACCATGAATCTATAGGGACTACACCCTTTGAGGCAGTTTATGGGAGGCCTCCTCCAAGAATTATTCTAGTTGTAAGAGGAGAGGTGAAAGTAGAGGCGGTTCAGTAGGAACTAATTGACAGAGATGAAGCCATTCGTCAGTTGAAAGGACATTTGGTGCGTTCCCAGGATCGTATGAAGACACAGGTGAACAAACACCAACAGGAGAGAAGTTTTGAGATAGGGGACATGGTGTTTCTTAAATTGAAACCTCATAGGAAACACTCTGTTATATCTCACATCAGTCCTAAGCTTAGCACAAGGTACTACAGACCTTTTGAAGTCATTGAAAGGGTTGGAGAAGTAGCTTAACGGTTGCAGTTACCACCAAATTTGAAAATACACCCTGTGTTTCATGTTTCTTTGCTCAAGAAGGCCATTGGGGGTATAAAACAGCAGAAGGACTGCCAACAGTGTTGGAAGAGGACCAATCAAATATGTTGTTACCCCAGAATGTGTTGGCTACTCGAAGCATACTCAAGGAGGGAGAAAGGATTAACCAATGGCTGGTGCATTGGCTGGTAAAAACAGTAGAAGAAGCAACGTGGGAGGATGAAATGTCAATAAAGGCTCAATTTCCAACCCTTAGTCTTGAGGACAAGACTATCTTTCAAGAGGGCGGTATTGATACAGCCCAAATATCTGTTGGGCCAGAAAATATGTTGGGCCAAGAAACGAAGGAGCAAAGGAAATGGGGACAAGTTTATGTTAGGAGAAAAAGTAAGGGGGCTGAGGTGGACACAGATTAATAGTAGATTAGTTAGGGAGAGAGAAATTGGAGGATCTTAGAAGATTTCCCTTTTTGTGAGGTTTTCCGTTTTCGCCTTTATAGTGTCAGAGGAGTGTGTGTGAACATTCTGTTTTTTGACAAAATCAGTAGTGGAGAGTACTCTTTGGGTCTCTTGAGGAGCCTAGCTCTGGGCAGTAGGTTTATCCCTTCTGAATTTGCCTTTATTCCATAGTAATAAAGAGTATGAATAAGTCATACTTTTCACCAGTCTTAGGTTTTCCATTTCTTCATTTGCATTTTAATTCTCATTTATTGAAGCATCTTTGAAGTTATTACATGGAGTTTGTTGGTCTTTTTTAGATTTATTATTTTTCTATAATATAATTTGTTGGACATTTGCAGATATCTGGAATAAGATTCATGTGGGAAAATATCATACAGTCAATCAGAAAAGTGAAGTCTGGGGATAAAGGTCTTGGATGTATTTTAGCTCATACCATGGGCCTTGGTAAAACATTTCAGGTATTTTACTAAATATGGAGATTTTACTACATATATAGAATGGATAAGTGGATTATTTTTTGTTGAAAATAAATGTGAGATCAAGGTTTTTCCTGTGAAACTGTAATTTTTTTAGTACTTGGTACATATCTTTTCTTCTTTCGATCACTTTTAAGAAATTGTCATCATCTACTATAATATTTGATCATGATAATCTGTTCTTTTCCGAATTGATGTTTAAATCAAATTGAACAAATATTAACCAACAATGTGAATCTGTTCGTGTCTTTTACAGGATATTTGGTCTTCAATTAACTATTATACTTACTTTTTATCCCTGTTACTGTTTCTATATTTATAATTGTAGTATCATGCTTCTTTTTTGTCTGGTTCTGTTTCTTCTTGTTAAGCCAGAGAAATCTTGTTCTAATTGTGTGCATTCAATACATACTCAGAGCATTGGGTGATATATAGGAATATATCAAAATACTCCTCCTGTATATTTTGCTGTATGGCAGCAACCTTCACAACATGGTGGATTAGGGATCATTTACCACCAACACACGGATATATACCCAGTGAGAGATTAGGGTGTGAGAGAAGTTAAAAAAAAAATTAAGAAATACAATTTAATCCAATCCATTCGATAAGAATCTTTCTATTAACAATCTTTTCATGGATGAATTTCCAATCCATCCAAAAAAATAATAATAATACCTTAGGTTTTACATGTAAGTAACAAATATCTAAGTATTAATAAATGTAGTTAAATTACTTATAGTCTTTTTTATAAGCACATCTTAGGTTTTACATACAAATAACAGGTTTCTAGTTGCGAAAACTAATAGAAGTAGTTATAGCTTTGATTAATAATTTCGCAAATATAAATTTTATTTTAAAGATAGACATAAATTTAAGAATTAAATATGTTTTTGGTCCCTAAACTTAAATGTGAAATTGGAATTTGTCTCAACGTTAATTTTTTTGTGTGTTAGACGGTATTCCAGTCTGAAATTTGAGTTGGAATGTGTCAAATGATGTAAACAGCTTAAATGTCAGCCTAAAACATGGTTTATAACACAACTAAAAGTGACTTAAATCCATCAGCCATCTTTGGATTCTGAACTAGCCTATTTTTCTTTTCAACCACATGTTTTTTCAAGACAAAAATTGAACTTTAATGAGACATACTTTAAGTAAATTTAATAGTGTTTACAATGACAATAGGAAGGTAATCAGTATTTATATTGTATTATTTTTAATAGCAACAACATTGGAGTAGGAACAAGGCTCTCTGTTGTATAATAATGCACATAAGTGAGAAGTTACATGGCATCTGCATGCAATTATAACATATTAGGAAGTGAGTTTAAGCTTAACTCATCCTCATAAAACTGACTTGTAAGGTGAGGATTGTTCATGCTTAAATATTATAAATTGACTTCATCTTAAATGGATGTGGGATCTCTAACATATCCACTCCTGACGTCTTGTGTGTGAGATTAGATATTTGCGAATGGTCCATTAATGATGCAATAGCAAGTGGCACGATAGGCCCAATATACTTTGTTAGGATATGCTCTAATACATATTAGGAAGTAGGTTTAAGTTTAATTTATCTTTATAAAACCGGCTTGTATAGTGAGGGTTGCTCCCATTTATATGCTATAAATTGATTTTATCTCTACTCGATGTGAGATATCTAACATTTTAACTATCATAATTGAACTTTGTGCGATATACTAGAGCTTAGGGGCAGGACAAAAAATAAATGAGAGGGAAATGGAAAGCAAGGATGGAGAAGTATAGGAGTGTTTGTGATGTATAAATATGAATAAGAAATCACAGTTAGAGTTTTTTGGCTGTTTGGTTGCTGCCTATTAAATAAGGTGGGGCAATTGTATTTTAGGGTGGATGACAATGCACAGGTCTTTGGTCTATCTCTTTCTCTCATCTTTCCCTCTATCCTCTCTATTCGTTTTCTTCTCTCCCCTATTTCTTTCTGGGTTTCTTTTTCTTTCTCGTTCTCTACAAAACTGTGTATAAGTTGGCCTCTCACTGATCTAGAGTTGGAGAGACTTTTGTAATACTTAATCATTTTTGTCACCTCCGTCAGGTCTTAGCAGCTATTTTCAGAGAATAAGACTCATTCTTTTACCTACCATTCTAACTGCCTCTTGTTTAGTTTACAAAACTGCCATTATTATGAAGGAATCTACTTACTATTCAAAGAATAAAACGATATTTAATTACAGTTTTCTGCATTATTTTCATGTTGTGAATAATTTTTTCAACATTTTGGATACCATCTCCTTTCTTTTCCTGTTTGATGGTTTTGGCCTGACAACCGATTGGGTTGAACCTTTTAGGTTATAGCTTTTTTGTACACTGCAATGAGATGTGTTGATCTGGGGTTAAGAACTGCACTTATAGTCACACCAGTTAACGTGCTACATAATTGGCGGCAAGAGTTCATTAAGTGGAGACCTTCTGAGTTAAAGCCACTCAGAGTCTTTATGCTGGAAGACGTACCAAGGTTTGCTTATTATTTTGTTGACATTGTTATGCTATTCACAAGAGTTAAAACATGTAGCAGCATATTCACATTGAAGTTAAAATAGGTTTTACGTGTACTTTCTTCTTGATCAAAGAATCTTTCAATTTAGCATTTATTTCTTGAAAATTTGAAGTACCTATTGAGTGTATGTTCAATTTGTATGTCTTGTATCTATGAGTGCTGTATCAATGCTTATTTCATTATTTTCTATAAAACTTTCGGATTTGCAAGTCAAGGGATATTGTATGGATATCTTATTAAATTTGCATTTTGCTCCGGTGTTTTATTTTCTTTCTATTATCATCTTTTTTTCTTATAGTCTATCTCTTGAATCTTAATTAATGGTTTTTATGATTTAATCAAAGTATATTAATCTTTTTACCATTTCATGAGATTATTTATCACAATTAGACACTGATAAGTACTCTTCTATTGCTAAATTCAATAAAAAGAAAAATGAAAGACGGTTGAGCAATTGACCTGTTGATGGCACATAGGTGGAAGGGATGGAGAATATGCTGGTAACTAACTGTCTGCATGTGTCAATGTAGGTGTGGGATTATCTGTTAATGAATAGTTAGGGGATTTACTGTAATTGATATATGGTGGAAAATTGGTTGCTTAGAAATGGGGGTTACGACCTGGCATGATACAGGTCCCTTGTTTGAACAGCCATTTAACTAGTGAATGTGGAGGATTCAAAATAGCTGAGCCGATGTTAAACTAGTAATTAAATCATCTTTAAAGTTTTAATAAGTAATATTAAACAGGAATAACATCATATTTATTAGTATGACATAAAGAAATTAAATTTCACTTATAGATGTTGTTTGTCTTAAGTGTCATAATTCAAATGTTATAACATAATGTTTAAGAAAACACAATAATATATTCATTCATATCTACAATGAAAAAGCTTAATTAATATAATTGATAAAGGCATCAATTATCATATAATTAGGGTACAATAATGTGTTTTTGAAATGTTAAAGATGTTTCTCCCCCGATGAACCGGTTTTGCAAATGTGCCTTTTAGACACCAAAGAACCTGTAATAACAACAGTTTAATTGCAATTCCACGTGGCTATTGCCCCCTTCAATTTTTCCATGCTTTCAGCACAAAATTCTTATTATATTTTTATTTTCTCAGGGATAAAAGGGCGGAATTGCTTAAAAAATGGAGAGCTAAAGGTGGTGTCTTTTTGATTGGTTACAGTGCTTTCCGAAATTTGTCTTTTGGGAAGCATGTGAAAGATCGGAACATGGCCAGAGAAATTTGCCATGCTTTGCAGGTAAGTTTATTTGTTGGTAATCAGTTTATTTATGCTTCATAGTGTTACATAATTATGCATTATATTAACTTGATTTTACTTGGGAAAAAGTATTTGAAATGTATGATATTCAAGTGAAAGTGAACATGTGAATTATGCATAATCTTATTGTTAGTACTTGTATTATGAGTGCCTTAAGTATAATAGCAAACAAAGGACTAATGACATTTTTAATGTTTAGATATTAACTACATTAATATAATTGACGAACATTCCAACATGTTACTAAATATAACCCAGTGAATCTAGAATTCATTTGCTTTTATTGTTTTTGAATAAAATGTTTTCTATTTTAAATTCAAAATGTATACAAAATTTCGTGACAATTAAATTAATTTCTTGTAGAACAAGCAATTAATAGCTCACGAAATATCTAACTTTTTCAAAGAATATACACCCTGAACTAATTGAAAACATCGACTATTTTCTGTTAACTAAAATGTAATTCAGATTTTTTTTGTCTACCCTGTTTTGAGTGAACATATAATTTAGGGACGAAGGTTGATTAATTGTTAAATCCCCAATTGTTAACTAAAGTGATACATAATGTAAACTTTAGCTTAAAACTAAAGTGAGGTTATAAACTATTTAGCATGGTTGGAGAGAAAACACAACTACATAAATTAGTCCAAACGTTGGATGACTGCTGGAGAGACCAATGAGCACTGTCTTGGAAGGATAATGCATCTGCAAGAGACAACCAGAAACACCAAACATGGACAATCACTTCTGAATCTTCAAGCTGCTTGGACTGAAGAACAGTGCAGAATGAACGGTTGGTGTGTGAGTAGTTTCTTGTGAACAAAATTGAAGACCTACAATTCTGATATCAGTGGCTTTTTCTATTTTCTATTTGGAAAAGTGAAATATGCTGGGAGTAGCAGATGAAATTTCCAGCAGCGAAGGTTATGGATTTCTTGCTAGAAAAATGGCTGAAATAGTGGAAAGATGTGTCCGCATTTCACCAGAAGGATGCTGGCGATGGTATATGTAGGTTGCACGTTGAAAGTGTTGCTTAAATTTCAAGGTCCTGAAGATCTACACCTTCTGGTTTTATTTGTGGGTGATGAATTGTGGACTGGGTAAAGTCAAGCTGAAATGGCAGCCACAGCACAGAGGACAAGAATGCTGAAAATTAACTCTGGGTGAAATCAGGACATTAAATATTGCAGTACCATAGTTGTATAATGCAGCAGTAGAATATTAAATGGATTTGTACTTGTATATCTTGAATAATCCTAATATTCAAATTTGTGTCATTTGCAATTGCATTCCTTTGACATTGTTGATATGTTACTGCAGGATGGTCCTGACATTCTTGTTTGTGATGAAGCCCATATGATAAAAAATACTAAGGCTGATGTAACACAAGCCTTGAAGCAAGTAAAGTGCCAGAGAAGAATTGCGCTTACTGGGTCGCCCCTTCAAAACAATGTCATGGAGTATTACTGTGTAAGTTTCTCTAAAAATTAAAAATTGTTTGACCATTAAGTTATTGCGTGCAGTCTTTTTGACTCTTGCATTTATATGAAATAGATGGTTGATTTTGTAAGAGAAGGTTTTCTTGGAAGCAGCCATGAATTTCGGAACCGGCAAGGCTTTCTTTTCTCATTGTTATGGTGTTTGCTGTAATTATATTAAAGGAACGTGTCTAACCAAATATTTTAATTTATATGCAGCTTCCAAAATCCTATAGAGAATGGACAACACACCAATTCAACTCTGACAGATGTGAAAATTATGAACCAGAGGTCTCATATCCTCTATGAAGAATTAAAAGGCTTTGTTCAAAGAATGGACATGAATGTAGTGAAGAAGGATCTACCACCCAAAACTGTCTTTGTGATAACTGTCAAGCTATCTCCCTTGCAGAGAAAATTGTATAAGAGATTCCTTGATGTACACGGGTTCACTACCCAGGAGCATCCTGAATTGTTAAGGAAGAGATGTTTTTTTGCTGGGTACCAAGCATTAGCACGGGTGAGTGTGCCTCCTTAGTTAATTTAATTTTCTGAGAAATATTTGTATATATTATAATCTGTGATAACTCGATAGGGTATGGGATATGATCCATAGTTTCCAACTACACCTGTATTTTTTATTTCAAGAGCTGATTTTGATGTACATAAATTCATAGCTGCTATTTTCTTAAATTGTGCTCTTCTTATTGCTGTTATTGCTTTTAAAAGGAGGTTAAGAAAGCTAAAAAACATTATTTTTTTTAAATATAAAATTATGCTAATTTCTACTTGGTACAATGCAAAGCTGTGTTAATGGCTTTTAACTTATTTTTCTTTTCTAAATACAGCCTGCATGTGACAGCTTTCTTATATACTAGAAGTGATATATATGATCTGAATGTAATGTAGTTTTTATTTGATTGTATGATGGCATCACAATTTTCATGTTTTTTACTTAAAGAATTGTTATTAGGTACACAGATTTAAGTGGTGGGCACTTGTAATTGATTTGAAATTAAGATTTTTAGTTGAAAATAAGATTTATTTTATTATTCTCAATCATGTCAATTACATTCTCTTTTGTTCTATTTGTAACAATCTAATCTTCTAAAATAGGAAAACAAAATAATCTAGAAAATTACACATCTATTTTCTCTAAATAGGAAGATTCTATAGATATCTTCTTTAATTAAGAAGATATTTCCTCTAATTACAACATTTTCTTTTAACCTTCATAAGATTTCAGGAACGTTAAAATTAGACATCAAATGTGGGTATCCCTTTTTGATTAATTATTGATTCACTGGCAAGGTTCTTTTGGACTGAAGTTTATGCAGACAATACTTGACTAAATCATAGTCTGAATTTTGAAACAACTTTATGATGGATTTTGTTGATTTGGATACTAGTTTCTTTGGCAAGCTTCTTTTTACAGAGGTCTCATGCGACACAATTTCTTGGGGGGCTTTGATACTTTATTTGATAAGTCACTCGTTTTACCACTGAATATTGCTCCCCAGTGATAATTGTTTTAGTAGTTTATTTTTATATTGTACCATTTTAAAATGTAAGGTGAAGATTTTATTAAATATCAGATTTTAATGAACGGACAATGCTTCACAATTCTCAAAATTGCCTATTTGTTTTGATGCCTTTCCGAAATTTAATAAATGTATTGGCTTTAAGCTGAAGTGAAATGTCATTGTTTCTTGGACAATTTAAATTACAGCTTTTTTCTTGTTTTAGCATTTGATGGTGATAAATTGGCTTTTGCCTGTAGTAGATATGGAACCACCCTGGGATCTTGCAGTTGACAAAAGAAGCCAAGGATTATGCAAAAGAAGAGGATGCTGTTGAGAATTTTCTTGTGGATGATAGTTCAAGTGACGAAAATTCTGATTTTAACGTTCTTGCTGGAGGTAAGCCTTCTTTTGTAAGCACCTGTTATTTTTGCTTCTAATATTTGCTTTTTGTTATTGATTAATAAAGTTATTATTTGATTGACCCTAGCATTTAATTTCTATTTTTGTATTTGCTTAATCTTGTTGTTAGTTTGTCATGGTATGCTTTGAATCTCTCAAAACTTGTTCTCCATGTTGTATGATGACATCTTATATTTTAAAAAAGATTAATTTAACATTTTATGTTTCACTTTTGTCTTGTTGTAATATCTGAAAGGTTATTGAAATAATACCCTTAGTGGTTAGTGGGTCTTATATTGAGGAACAACTGCTTCTGTAATGTGTGAAACATTGTTTAGTTGTCACAAGTGCCATCAGTTTTGTGATGGGACAATACGAATTAGTCAATTTTATTTTTCATAAGTGATCACGTTTTACTAATTTTTAAAATGTTGGTCAAGGTACAAATGTGAAAAGAACTATTAAGAATAGGTCTACCTTAAACTATTGCTTTTGTGTGCTTAGTGTGTGAGGAGCTTGGGATATGGTAATCTTTTGGAATTACTCCTACATGTCTCATGATATATATATATATATATATATATATATATATTCATAGTTTAAGTCTACATCAATTAGTTTGCTGTTTATTAAACACTATGATATTGCTGCCTTTGCCATTTTCTAGTTCCAATAAAGGGATTCAAAATCTGGGAAACATAGTCTCAGTGACAATAAAATCTGCTGCCCAAATTAAAGTCGTTATTTTACTTTTTAACAATCCACTACTTTGCAGAGAAGATGGGGTTTGCAAATGACTTACTGCAAAGGAAAGATGGTAATGGCTTTTTCCTGAAGGTATGAAATTTAACAAAAGTAATGGCTTTGTCCTGTTCTAATGATATTACTTTTATGAGTTTATGCTGGATTGAGTGGTATGAATTATCCTTTTAATATACATGCTTTCAGTGGTGATGCTTCTTAGTTTTCACGTTCCAGGGTTGGTGGAATGACCTTCTTCATGGAAAAATATATAAAGAGATCGATCACAGCGGCAAAATGGTTTTGCTGATGGAGATACTAACTATGAGTTCGGATGTGGGTGATAAGGTATTAGTTTTTAGTCAGAGCATACCAACCCTGGACCTCATTGAACTTTATCTCTCAAGGATACCTCGACGTGGAAAACGAGGAAAGTTTTGGAAGAAGGGGAAAGATTGGTATAGGTGAGTCCTTATTTCTTAAACCTGCTCAACTTGATGCTACTCCTTAACTTGATGCTACTCCTTAACTACTGGTTTGCTACTCCTTTTTTAAGCTGATTTTTGTGGTTCTAAATGTATGTTTTCTTTTTTGGGTGACTCATCTAAAGACATTGTTTGGGTGGGGATGATCTATCTTGTTGTGTTAATGGCTGCTTGAATTTTCTTAAATTATTTTAGATTGATTTTTTATTTGACAACAAGCTTCTGTATATAACTTTTTATTGGTCTGCTCTGTTAGATATTAGTTGTGTGTTTATGTTAATTAGGGAAACATAGTCCTTATGCTTATTATGTTATTTTTACATATTCATTTGTATTTGGGCTTAGCCCACATTCTTATTATTATAAATACATTATCCTATGTGTATGCAAAGACACAAGGGAGATTAATCTCAAATATAGTTTTTCATCATATTTAACATGCCCAATAGTCTTTATACTTGCATACTTTTTTATTTTTCTTTTTGTGTGGTGAAAAAATTATGATGAAACCACAATTATGATTTTCATTACATATACACTCAGTTGGTTAGTTCTGTAATATTTGGAGTAGCATAGAATTTTTATTGCCCATAGTTTATAAACAAACAAAAAATTAGTATCAATTTGGTCCCTATAGTTTTCACTCAATTTTGGTTTTGATCCCTGTATATTTATTTTGTTTAGGTTTCTTTCCCCATAGTATACCAGACATTAGCTAGTGTTTTGGCATGTTCTTGATGGCAGGGACTAAATCAAATTATTTACAACTTGAGTCAAAATCAAGGTAAAGCCAACTGTAGACCAAAATATATGTAAACCTTATTTTTATCCCACAAAGGAGACACGAGCTAGTCATTCGATTTAATGTATCATTTTTCCTTGGATTTCTTAAAGCATAATTTGGGATTTTGTTTCTTCTGGTTATTTATTGCTTTCCCTTTTATGAATTTTGTCTGTTACTCGGGAGTCTGTCTAATCTGTATGCTTTTTGTTGTTTCATATGTTTCTTCTCTTTTACTGATTTCATCTCAGAATGCACATGTGATGTTCTATGCAGATACCTTCTATTATCTTAATACTTCAAAATTTAGAGGGCTCGTATTTAAGTAGTGTTTTCTTTCTTTCATTATTTTCTGATATGAGTTAACGTATAGGTTGGATGGGAGAACAGCGAGTTCTGAGAGGCAGAAGCTTGTTGAGAGATTTAATGAGCCTTTGAATAAGAGGGTAAAGTGCACTCTGATTTCAACTAGAGCTGGCTCCTTGGGTATAAATCTTCATGCAGCTAATCGTGTTGTTATAGTTGATGGTTCTTGGAATCCAACATATGATCTCCAGGCTATCTATCGATCATGGAGGTAAGCTCCTTTTAATTTCTCCTTCAGTCCAAGAAGGCTTTCTTCTGATGGAAACTTTATTTATAAAATAGTGTACTTCGGTATATTGAGAAATCGGAGTAGGAATAAATTTTTGGGGAGTGGGGATGATGGAATAAGTTACAATTAATGGTGCTTTACGGAAAATTCTTTATTTGAGCAGTGCTTTGGGATAATATACGGTGCTTGGCCTCAACTTGCTGTAAACTTAATTGTCTTTTTAGAGCCATTTCTTTGCTTAGTTAATTTTTGTTTGTTTGTATTTTTGTTTTTTAAGTAGATTCTCTTATCCTCCAATTTTTCCCAATCATCTTCTGTTAGGTTCCTAAGTCTTGAACATACTCGTTCTCACTCACAAACAATATGAACAGCACAGAAAGATGAACGAAAGAATGAAAGAACTGTTTTATTCAGAATGAATGTATCTGTACATGAACTGGGAGCATAACCTCCCTCAACAAGGTTCACTGAACCTGTTCTTTACATCAACAAACAACAACCCCTCCCTCTGTTCAAACAGGGATTATTTATACACACCCTTCCTGCCTATTCTCCTAACAGATTATTCAGTTAAATTTCCCCCCTTTCTACTTAACTGTTAAGACAGTTAAGTCACCTCACTCTCTCCCTTCTCCTATAAACTAACCAAGGCCTATCATCTTCATTTATCTGAATAGAATTGAAAGTCAACAAAAAACAAAAGAGATGTCCTATAGAGTTCTTACTTATCTGACAGTTAATACTAATTGTTACAAAGAAACTCCTAAAATAAGAGCTGTAAAGTGAAATCACATTAATGAATTTTATTTTGTCTTTGACACAAGCCCTCATGCAAGAGTTCATTAAGGTTTGAAGAAGTGTGCGAAATGCATATATGCTTCCTACCTTTATTTTAAACTTGGTTTTCTTGAGAAGAATGGATAACATAAGGGTGAACTCTGTAGACCATTTGATCTTATAGAGGCTCCAAAATTATGTCAAGAATCCATTCACCCCAAAAGCTTAACCTGCAAGGTGAAAGTTGGGGTTTACACTATTAATGATGATCATCGATATTTTCTTATTCCTTCCAAAGCATTTGTTTATAGTGGGGGAAAGTAGGTGATTTGTTAACAGTATTGTATGCAATTGATTCTTCAAAATTTACAAATCAAAATCTTCAATTGATTTTGAATATCTATACTAGTTTTACAAATCAAAATCTTCATGGATAGATCCTTAAATTTCTATATGTTTTCCGGAAGTATTTTTATGAGACATTAGAAGGAAGAATAAATTTGGGTTTTCGTAAACTAAAATTTCATTTTTACATATGCTAAATTGTGGAAGTGATTTCGTATTGGCTTCCCCCAAAGTCTTATTTTAACTTGTCTATAAGCTAATTTTAGCTTATAAAAAAACTGATTTCATTTATTCTTCAATTTTTTTCTCACCTAGAAGTGCTTATGAAAGAGTTTTCTTCAAACAGACCCTATTGTAATTGTTAAACAGTGTGGATGAAATAAAAATAATGTTCATGTTTGCAGGTATGGGCAGACAAAGCCTGTATTTGCTTATCGATTGCTAGCTCATGGAACTATGGAAGAGAAGATATACAAGCGCCAGGTAGTAGTACAACATGATGTGCTTCTATTTTTCATTTGTCAATTTTTTTTTCTAACTCCAGAATGATTTCAATAGGTCACAAAGGAGGGGCTTGCTGCTAGAGTGGTTGATAGGCAGCAGGTGCATAGGACCATATCTAAAGAAGAAATGCTGCATCTCTTTGAGTTTGGTGATGATGACAACCCTGAGACTTTAGGTGATCTAGGTCAAGAAAATGAGCACCAAGAAAACCCAATTTCGGTTGGGCATCCTCTGAAACACACAGCATCACATTCAAATGGAAGTAGTTATTCTGATAAGTTGATGGAAAGCTTACTTAGCAAGCATCATCCGTGGTAGGTTTCTCTGGACTTTATCCATTTTTTTCATTTGAGACTCTTCTCATGAATGTTCTGTCTTCCTCAATTGGACTTTTTGGTATCCTTATTCTCCCACATTATTTTCAATTTCCAATACTGGATCCTGTTAAGTAGTGAATCTACATGTAGAAATGAAGTTCACAAGGTAATTTTATTTTATCATCATACAACTTGAAAAAGAATGATTTTATTATTTTAATTCATGGTAATTACATTCTTCTTACCTCTATTTGTAGCAATCTAATCTTCTAGAAAGGGAAATAAGGAAACAAAATAATCTAGAAGATCATACACATGTTTTTTCTAATTAGGAAGATTCTATAGATATTTTTTCTAATTAAGAAGATTCTATAGATATTTCTTCTAATTACAATACATTTTCATTTGCAACTTGGAAGACAGTATCCTATTTTAAATAGTTGGATATAAAATCTATTCATAAGCCTATGCTCAACAACTTAAGCTTTTTGGGTTAGTTGGTTTATGATGGGATATAAGGTCATATACAACCTAGCAGTCAAGACTTTTATCATTCCTGCCCCAGTTTTTAGATACAAGTTGAATTTTAGGTCAGTGTACAATGAATTTGTGCATTATTCATTAGTCCTGTAAGTAGTTAAATGAACAAGCATGTTAGATATGATGTCATTCATGACCCTTCCCCAAATAGCCTAAGCATTTTGGATAATTGGTCCATGACAAACTGCTATGAAAGGGAGGTGCATATACAAATTAAAGTTTGTGATTATTTTCCCTATAATGATATGTAGGAAAGTAATTTTGTGACAATAATGGTTGCTTGATTAGTGGGATCAAAAAGGTTTCGAGTTTGGTTCTCCTGATTGTCTTTCTTTAGAAGGTCATACTTTAGAATAATACAAAGGAATTAGAATGAAATTTTTAGAGTGAAGTTCCCTTTCTTAGTATCTCATTTATAAAGACTTTAGATACATAAGATACAATGAATGAGAAGGGAGAGAAGAGAATCTGAAAAGATATACCCAGGAACTGGGTGTAGCACAAAGCACACAACACCTTAACAATAAATTCTATTTAAGACTGAGGTATTCTTAAGGATTTTGTTACTTCATCTGTAAGTTGATCATTTGATATGACAAACTTAGGGTAAATTTCCTTGGACAACTTTTTTTTTTTAATAAAATGACAATCAACCTGGTTATTACAGTTCATCTTCATTTGCTGAATCTCAGAAAAATCTAGTTTTTGGAGGAATTGTTTTGCCCATATAAACTCACAAGTGAGGGATGACATTGCTCTATACTTAGCTTCAACAAATGATCAGAAAACAGCATTTGGTTTCTTGCTTTTCTAAGAGATAATATGTCCTCCAAGCAAAATACAATATCATGTGGTAAAATTTCTGTCTATAGGAGAACCAACCAAATTAGCATCACAATATTCAAAGATTTGAGTACTCCCTTTATCTTTCTAAAGTACCTGGAGTTCTTTTGAGATACCTTAGGATACGGATGACATCATTCCAGTGATCTATACAAGCATTTTGCATGAATTGACTCCACCAACTTCTATATCTTTCTAGATTAGAGAAAACTTCTTCATGCTTAGCCATTAGTTTCTGATTTGGATCCATTGGACAATCCATTAATTTACAATCTATCATGGCTGTTTCGTTTAGGATGTCAAGAACATATTTCCTTTGAGAGATTACAACCCTTTTCTTTGATTGAGCTACTTCTATGCTAAAAACATTCTGATTTTCAAGATCCTTGGTCTCAAAATGATTGCTTTAGTGTTTCTTTAATTGCGAGATTTTTGTTGCGTCATTCCCTTTAATTACTATATGGTCAACATATTCTATGAAGTACACATTATTCAGGGGAGGTGTGACAATAGAAAATAGAGTGATCTGCCTTATTACATTTCAGGGCAAGAGCCATGCCATGCCACTACTTTGAAATAGGGCAGCAGCCACTACCTGAAATACCTGTTATCAAAGGATAAACAGTTTTTGGTTTAGGACTCTAGGATCCCAATTTTTCTTGTTTGAGATGCATTTTTACTGTATTGGACTGGTTTGTTTCTGCTTATATTTTTAATAAAATAAGCATATTTCTCTTTTTTAATGTGTTTGTATAATCTGGTTATTTTAAAATATGCAATTTTCTGCTTTTATTTAGGAAGAAAACCCTTTTTTCATTCTAAATAGGTGATTTTTAAAATTTGTTTATTTCAAAAATACTTGGTTTAAGTTTAAACAAATTGACCCATTATTTTGTCTTATTTTATAGGAGTAGCACGTTTTCACCTTTAACTAAAAAATGTGAACGATTATTTAAAATTTTTTATATTTCAATATCTCCATTTGTTTCGTAACTTGCAATTTCTTTCGACGTATGAACATAAGAAATGACCTAGATGTAGGAGGAGAGGAATAATTCGCTTAATGAAGGATTGAATCTCAGCATCATCACCCCTGTTCTAAGAGCTACAAGCATATTACAAATATTTTCTATTACTAGAAACTTATTATATATATATATATATATATATATATATATATATTGATTATGAACTTGAGTGTGATAAAAAGGAATGAGTTTCTTGGATTAAGTTAGTGGTTGGTTCTGGTATTATGTTTCATTCTTTTTTAAGTAAAATCTCAGGTTTCAGTCTTGTATATAGTGTATATGTCAGATAGGAGAATTAGCTCCACTATGTGGGGATGTTCTTTGTATAAGCTTAATCTACAAAACTCACCTCCTTCCTCCTATTCTCTCCTTCTTTCCTTTATATCTCAGTAACACCTCAAGTAATTGATTCATGAATACTCTAACTACCTTAACTAATTTCTCTTCTCCATGTGTGTTACGTATCCGAGTAGGAGACGTAACGAGAACAATCTCTCACACACTCTTAAACAAGCAAAAGAATAATGAAAGAATGGAATTGAACGAATGAATCTCTTTTATTGATGGTAATATCTGGATAAACAAAAGTAAACAATAATTGAGAGCATAACCTTCCTCACAAGACAATAATGTTTGTCACAAACTCGATAATCAAAACATACCTCTAACCCTATACTCTTCCTTTATTTATACTAATTATTTCCCACCCATACTGTGCTAAATCTTTCTCTAAAATATTACTCTAAATAAAATATTTCCCTAGAATATATATTAATTTACTCTAATTATTTTCCCTAGGATATATCCTTATTTACTGTAAATATCTTATACTGAATATTTTCCTAGAGTATATTCTTATTTACTATAATTATTTCTAAATATTTCCCGCCTATCCTAATTGTTGTCCCAGTTAGGATAGTCACTCTTCAACTGATCAGCTCCAGCTCCCGTTCGACTTTGCTTCCCCTGCACCCCACCGTTCGGCTAAGCTCTTCATCGCATTCCACGTTCGGCATGCCTTCCACCGTTTGGCTTGACTCCCCACAGCCTACCACCGTCCGGCCTGCTCGCTCCCCGTTGTCTCCCGTTCGGCATGTTCCCTCCTCGCCTTCCACCATTCGGCTTGCTCAGTTCCCGTTGTCAACTGCCTGGCCTGATCGTTTCATGCCTTCCACCGTTCGGCCTGGTCACTCCCCGCCTTCCATCGTTGGGCCTGGTCTCTCCCCATCTTCCACCGTTCGGTCCCTTATCTCACTGTTCGGTCCCCTTCTCCTTCTATACTTTCTTCTCTCATATACTTTCCAACTCCTAACATTACCTCCCACCTTATACCCTAACAATGTGTCCTAACAGTTTATTAATCCTCCGTTTCTTCTGGTTCAAAAATTGTTTTCTGCAAATCTGTTGCAGTTATATTTGCCTGCTGATTATTTTTTATCATTCTCTGTTGAAAATGATGTGTAATTAGCTTAGTTATTTGGTTACACAAGTTGAGAGGGATATTAAAGTCTGTATATTTAATTCTAAATTAAGGAGAGACTTCATCACAAAGGCTTTCGTAAAGACAAGTTAAAATTTTTTGGTTTAATTACCCTTAGTTTCAACAGTTGGGACTTGATGTGTCAGAAAGTTGGAGATGGAAGTTAAGCATCCAATTGATGTAGTTCCTATTACTTCTGACCGCACCTCATCTGACAAAAATTACGTTTGCCGCAAACTTGCAGTTATTCATTCATTAATTCCTAAATATGAAGTCAGGTCATATTAGCACGATTAGGACACTAGTTGAACCAGATTTTTGAGTGGCTATCTACATTAATAAGGATTTCAGCTAAGGACACAGACTAAAGGATTTGTGCTAGAGACAGATCAGTAGAAAATATGGATTATTGTTTTAAGTTTCTCTGGATTTGTTTTTCAGTAAGTAGAACGTATCTAACACATCAGCGAAAATAACTTTCTTAAAAGGTGGATTGCCAATTATCATGAACATGAATCCCTCTTGCAAGAAAATGAAGAGGAAAAACTATCAAAAGAGGAGCAAGATATGGCTTGGGAGGTTTACCGAAAATCCCTGCAATGGGAAGAAGTCCAGAGAGTACCACTAGGTGAGTCTATTGTGCCTATTCAGAAACCAGAAATTCCAATTGACGTGCCCCTCGTATCAGAAACCTGTAACATCTTGCCAAGTAAACTAAGCCGACGTTTCGCGTCACGGAAATGCACAAACCTTGCGCACATGTTGACACTTCGAAGCCAGGGAACAAAATTCGGTTGCAGTACTATCTGTGGGGAATGTGCCCAGGAGATTAGGTGGGAAGACTTGAAGAAGAGATAGGAATGTGGCAACATGAAGGATGACATAATCTAATCTGTTCATATATATATATATATATAAATCTTTTCTTTATCGTAAATGGTTATGTCCCCATATTTAAATCTTTTCTGGATGAAACATAAATGTTCCTCCCAAAAAATGAAATAGAAATGTTTATTTTGTTGCCGTGAGCATTTAATGGCTTTTCTTTAGCACTGAATGTGGAAAATAGTCTCGTGTTTTATCAAGCTTATTGGATACCAAAGCGTCGTGTCGGTCCCTGGGTGGGTTCATCATATTTCAAGGAATATATCCTTGTCTGTGATCACTTGCTGGTAATAATAGTGCATATCAAAAGAGAAATATCTAAGGTTACTACTATAATCGAACCATGGAAACAGAGGCCATGCATGCATAATTACACTTTTCAAACAAAACATAGAAAGAATATCGCGCATTTGGTTGCCTTTTGTTTTCATTTTCTTGGATAATAGTTATTACAGTCGCAGCAGTTTCTTTCCTGCACTTTTTGTTTCTTTTTTATTTCTAGATTTTACTCAAGATATTTTTTTTTTACTTCATGTAATTTGAAATTTTTTTTTTTAAATAATATTTTTAATTTGTATAATTCAAAATTTAAAATTATTTTTGAAGTGTACAATGCAGTTTATTTTTTTTATTTTTTGAATTGTAAAATTTGAAGGGGACAAAATGAAAAAACAAATTATATAGGATGCAGGAAGAAATTTATTAAGGTTCAGGAAAAACTGCCTACAATCTTGTGAATTACATAATGGGGAACATAGTTTTTGTTTTTGAATTTTACATTTAAAAGAGAGGACAAAATGAGAAGTTTTTGTTTTTTAAATAAGAGGCAGGAAGAAATTTATTAAGGTGGTGGTAAGATTAAGACGAGAGTCACAGGCTGAGGCAGATGCAGTTATATCTATTTTGAAAAAATGTTGTTTGACGTCAGACATTTACTTGGAATAAAATGATCATATATTTGTAAAGAAAAAAGAGAGTGAAAAATAATTAAAGATAACGCTAAATGAGAGTAAAAGTTGATTGTCATTAATTGATTGTTTAATTGCTTGTTATAATTTGAAGAAAGATGTAAGATGAAGGAATGTAATGAAGTGAGAGAACCGAGGCTATAACTAAGTGTGTAAATACAGGGTATGTTTTTAGTTGCTTTCTGATACACATTTTTTCTATCTGTGATGAGTTCAAATTTTCACATGTTATCGAGTAAGGGAGGAATCATAATCTCCTTTTCTTCATATAGTTTTGAAGACCTATTTTAGAAACACAACAAACGAAGTTGACTTTTATTTTCTGAACAAACACCGTTGGTTATTTCAAGTAATAGAAAACAAAGAACATATTTTGAAGTTAAATTTATGTCAAAATTAAAAGATTACCAAATTTTTAGATGAAATAATGGTTACATTTCTATTCCTCTATGATGTCAATTTTACTGGTTCTGATTCTGGGTTCCTCCTTTTCTTTCATTTATTTTAATCTTTTGTTTTTGTGAAATAAAGCACTGGAAGTATGTGTTTTGATGTGGGGAAGTGAAAAAGAGACAGCAGAAGGGGAAGAAAGAAAGAAGAAATAAAGGAAAAGAGAAAAGAAAGGAACAGCCTTAATATTTATGTCCTAAACGTCACTATGTATAGAAAAAGAAGAAAAAATTTATAAAATAAAAAATATATTAATTCGAATTATTAATATTTTACAACTTTTTTATAATGCAAATGATTTGCAAAAATTCATTTAGTAAATTACATAATATATGGAGTAATATATTAAATTAAATTGTGATGTGATTGCTATGTTACTGTTTTTTTTAAGTGTATTGTAATCTTAAAAAATATCAATTTTTAAGTCAAGTTTTGTGACTTAAGATAAATAATACTAAAAAAAATTATTACGAGAAAATTATTTGATAATAACAATTCAAAATTTATATGCTAATTTAAATGAATAATTTGCGTTAATATTATAAACATGCATTTATTTTTTTAATATAATAGTAATTATCTCTTCATTACTGAAATAAATCAACTTAAAAATTTAAAATAAATTTTAAAAACACAAATATTACTCAATAAGATTATAAGAAGAATTTACTAATTCAAGTTTAAAAAGAAAATACTGATCATGAAGTATACTAATAAATTTATTCAATAAAAAACACATTAATTAATTGAGTTTAGTAGTTTATATAAAACTTATCAAATAAACTACTAGAAACACAAGCGTGTTCACTTTTTTTTATTATAGTAAAAGTTAATGAAAGTATAAAATATTTTTTATTAGAAATAATTAGAAAAATAAATAATTTACATAATTATTTTTATCATATAAATAGTTTTTTGTTTTAATGATTATTTGAATTTTATCAAATAATTTACATTTGAAAAGAATTTTTTATTTTGAATAATTATTTATATTTAAAAAAGTGTTTAGTAAAGGGTAAAACTAAAAAAGAAAATGTAAATAAAAGAATAATCTTCTTTGTACAATAGAATAGATAATTTTAAAAATTAAAATTTCTTACCATTTTAGTTTTACTATATTTTATGGAAATTTATATTCCTAGATAACTAAAGTCTGACTTAATTTTATAATTATTAAAACAGAGGTTAGAGATTGAGCACCAAGAACCCGAATTCAATGTAAAAATAAGGTTAAAAAGATTATTTTTCAAAGAGTGCTACACGAAATAAAAACTCCACATTTGGCATTCGATTTCCCACCACACTCTTTCAATGGTAAACTTATTTATTTTACGACAGAGACAGTTCAAAACATATTGAGCAGATTGTCGTATGTAGACAAAAACTAGCTAAATTTTCATATAAACATGGGTGACAAGAATATCATACAAAATAATAAGAGAAACTCATCAAATAGAGTGTATGAGAATGTACATTGCTGTCATTCTTCTCACAATTTTTGTGTGGTTATGTATGTATATTCTTTTAAGCAATAATAAAAACATCATAGAATCTCATAACTTGATAAGTTGCTACTACGTATGGTACACCCCCTTTACAACTCAGATGATGATGATGTTCAGGTCTTGCTCCTCTTCACCTCTCCCGCAGTGGCACAATAAACACATATACTATTACCAGGATTTGAAGACACTGAGGAAAAAACACAGCTTCAAGATCAAGAGATAACAAGGCATGGCTAGTGGCAAAGTAAAACAGCAAAAAATTGTAGCCTGAAATAGAACTAACAATATTCATCTCCTAGCCAATTATCCTTCTCCTTTGGACCTGTTGGCCCCTCCTCACCATAAAGCTCTGTTGGAAATAGTTCAAATAAGTTCTCCACAGAAAATCTAACAAATAGTGGAAGCATATCTATTATCTTGTCTATCTCAGAACGTGAATCGTATACAATTGTAGGACCCCACTCTCTCATATACTGCAACCAACATGGTTCTGTGATCACTCCTTCACCGAGATACTCAGCTGCAACAACCTCATATTTGATGCTTGAATCCACAATAAATTTGCTTTTAGCTGCGTCATTGCGTACTCCTATTCCTAGTTTGGATGGTCCTTGAAGGTAAGTCCCAGAATGAGGGAAAGTAGCATGGCCATCTTTTGATGAATAAACAATAGGCTTATTTCCCTTGATAAATTCCAGATCAAATGCATTTACCCATTGACCTCCACTATGCTGAGAGAAGAATACAGACCATAGTTCTCCACTGAAGTTGCTTATACGAAGGGTGAAGTGCTCCCAGTCACCTACATGTTCACCTACCTTGCCCATCTCAATGTTCATAAGTGCCACTTTAAGGGTTGCAGGTCCATTGAAGGGGCAAAAAACCCACATCACAATATCAGTAAAGGCTCCTCCCAAGGCTGGTTTTACATGAACATATAGTTCTGCACTCTCTATGTTTCCCTTCTTTAGATTGTTTCTTGCATCTTCATCAGTAGGCAAGTCAATCCAAAATGCACCATCATTAGTTCCTCCACTGGGTAAATTTGAGCCCGCATACTCTATAGCTTTACCCTTGCTACTGCCTGCAGTATACAAAACTGCACCATTCTTGAAAAACCATTGCACTGATGATGGCAAGTACTTCTCATCAGGATGAAAGTACACGGTGGGACCATAATGCTGAATAAGTGCATGAATCTGGTTCTGATTTGGCATCGCATGCAAGGAAGAATCAAGATTTTTCAGGCACGCAATATCCACCACTTGTTCAGAATCAAAGTAGGCACTACCACAGAAGAATGTTCCAACAGACACACCTTTAGCTAACATACCCCTATCACAGGGTTCTGTATTCCAAACCTGAAATACATTTTTTGCATATTTTGACTTTATAGTCAGTAATAGATCAGAAGTCTCACAAGTTTCTGTGAGATCAGCTCGCATGCATCTAACTTCTTCAACTTCAGGTTCATTAGGACTGCTAGTAACCACTGTGCCCATGGCTTTGTAACCAGTTGGAGGGTTTGGCAGCCAAAAGTAAACACATTCATCATGTGAATCAATGCTCCATATCAATGAGTAGCCAAGTGGTTTTTCTAGAGCGGGAAATTCTGACACTGAGGCATTAGTTTCCCGTGCCACAAGAACATATCCTCTCAATGGTTGGTCATTAGACTGGCAGTAGTGACCAAGGCAAAAAAAGCCTTCTGGAATCTCCAAAGGTCTATAAAATGTGAAACCCAACGATTTCCCACGCAAAGTTGTGCATCTCCAGACCTTCTCAAGCTTGTCTGCTTTTAAAACTTCTATTTCTCCGAGGCATATTCTTCCACTTGCAAAACTACCACCTAACCAGATCATTCACAGGTATTGAAGCCACAAATATTTGACAGCATAGCCAGAGAAGATCAGATAGTTAGAACCAAACAGAATTAAAAGCTCATTGACAGAAATAATTCAATTATAATGTCAACAATAAAGATGCTTACTTGATGCACAATTGCATAAGTATCAAGCAAAAGTAAAACCTAAGCCTAGCATTGCATGAATGGAAGATTTGGATAACTGTAAGTACAACTCAAAGTTCTTCAGTAATGAATTGTTACTGTTCAATTCTCAAAGGAAAACAAATATCCATCAATAAGCTTCACAACAATTAGTTTGAAGTCAGAAGATACGAAATTCCAGTAGGAGTGTTGCAAAAAGGGTAACATCATGAACCTATTACCCCCTCAAAAAAACAAGATCTTTTTAAAGGACTTTTGAAGTGAAGCACTAAGTGATGGAAGATGATTAATAAGGCAATCATAGAATTCATGGCACCGCTTCAGTTGCAAACAAAATTTATATATAAACAAAGTAAAACAAGGCATCTCACTGTGTTCATACTAATGGAATATGTGCAGTCAAATTAATGACAACTGTGACGATTTTTTTAATTTTATTTCCGTAGGTTATGACATCGGATTTTCTCAACAAAGTTGTCAATTTACTAAAGATGATGCAATTTAAGGATGTGTGAGGATACGCCTGCAAAAATACTTGAAGTAGAAGAAAATAAATAATTTCTCTACATCTTAAATTAACTTATAAACGAGCAATTTTGTAGAAACTTTGGTCATTATTAGTTTATAGAGAAACTTTCTTCTTTTTTTATCTTCTTCTTTTCCCCTGCTGTAAGAGTTTTTGGATAAGTTTATCTACTCAGTCCTCAAGTCGTCAATAGAAAGGGCATAAATTCCTTAGCACTTATATTCAAACAAATAATTGTTTCAGAATATAGTGCAAGATGATTGATGAAAGAAAAGGACGTATAAATAGAAACAAATCTCAATTCTAATCCAGTCACCTCTGTAGTTTACTCAAATTCTGCACTTTTTGAACCCCCCACCCCTCCTCCAAGAATAAAAATCGCACCTTCCTAAAACCGTGGTTTATGAATAACTCATCAAATTAACAGGCCAAAAACTGTTTTTCAAATGATACAGTATGTATGAAGTTTAGATTCTGGTGTGATTAAAACAGAAAGTTACAAACCCCATTAACTCTATTAGAAAGAGGGGCGAAAAAAGGAAAGCCATGAATGAAATTGAGAAGAAGAAGAGAAAAGCTTGTTGAGAAAGTCAATGCTAAGGACATACATACCTTGTGGCCATTGAGGAAGGGGTGAAGGCAGAGAGAAGGGAAGTGGATCAGGGTCAGTGAATTCAGGGACAGAGTCCCAGCAGAATAAACTCTTGCACCCAAACATCACTAAGAGAGACAAGTATTCTTCACAGACCCCTTCCACAAAAAGAGAGTGCTTTTCTTTCTATTCTTGCCTTCAAAGGAGTCCAAGAAGAGAGAGAAAAGGAGATTGTTCAAACAATATCAAAGGAGAAAGCTTTAAACTTTCTCTACTCTTCTCTCTTCTCTCCTTCTTCTTCCAGAGATTATGTTCTCCTTTAACTTTAGATTAGTTTCCAGTTTTTTGAGGTTGTCTTTTAATTTGAAAGGTCAGAGTTCGGTGTTTCTCCAAACCTGTAAATTAATTAATCCACAATGAAAGGAAAAAAATAAATAAATAAAAAGTATTTGGTTGTTACGACATAAAATATAAATAACAGACTTTGCGTAAACAATCTTCACTCGCCACCTCGTGGGTGTTCCAGACACGCTTGTGCTATGCGTTGCTTCAATATTCAATTATTAGGTTTGTTGTTGTTGATTAAGACATATTTCTCTCTTTCTTCAGCTTTTCATTTATTAGCATACTCCACAAGCATATGTTAAATCTTTCTACACTCTACTTATGCTGTAAGGTTAGCTTAGTCTATGTATATTCCAATTTCTCTTCCTGTTTAATTATTTCACCTTCAGGGATATGTACAACAAAACTAGAGACAATAGACTAAAGATTAAAAAACAAAACTAATTTAGAGCATAATTATAGGTTAGTTTGTTTGAGTTAGTTCAATTAATTTAAACATATTTTCAATATATTAAATCTTTTATACGAGAACTAGTATATTTCTACGTACTATACATGTTTTTTATTTTAAATAATAATTGACTCTTTCAACAATTATCATTCTGAAATGGAAAGTTATTTGAAAACAGAAAAAGAGAAAGAGGTTTTATTAGGTTTTTCATCATCTTATATAATATCGATGCATGATATTTAGACTAATGATTGTACCAAGGTATTGAGTCATACTGAACAATCTTAAGCATATTTCGATAATCATGGTTTTAAATCACTTATAATCATGAAACTGGGTAAAAATCAATATTTTATTTATAATCAAACTGGAGAGTGTCTCTCACGCGCTTAAAATGCTATTGTTTATTGCGACTAAGGAGCAAAATATGGACACTTGGATCAATGTCTAGATTTTCTTTTTCTTTTTTCTTTCTATTTTATTTTTGAGTAAAATTTGAAAGTTGGAGAAAAATAAAGTTTGAACAATTTGGAATCTAATAATAGGAAGGAAGAATATTCCGTGGCAAGTAATTTGATGAGATAAGGCACTTATTTTGTATTAATCCTTTTGGGCGATATATGCAAGAAAATAAATAAATAAATAAATAAAATAGTACATTAGATTGTGTTTATCTATTGTGTCTTGTGATGTCCATTGCAATGGTAGGTGGTAGTAGAAACTTATAAGGATGCATTTAATAAGATATTTGGATAGGGTATATGGTTCATGATTTTATATTATAATGTTTATCCATTACCATGTGAACATTACTACATTTAATAATAATTTATAGAGCCAATATACTATACTTGTACCACGAGTGAAAAGAATAAATAAATAAATAAATAAATATATATATATATATATATATATATATATTAGTTGTACCTTTTGTGTAAAATATGAAATAGGTGTAAATCGCACGTTGAAGTCGTGAAAGAGAGTTTTGCTCCTATCAATTTGGCTGGGTATCAATGCTCTTATTGCTCTATTTTTTTTTCTCACCAGACGATGAATTTAATTAACTGAGGAAAATCATGACTTGAAAGTTCTTGTTAAAATCGTGAATTTAACTCTCGTACAATTATTTTCTTAATACGACGTCGTAGCGGAAGGATAAATAAGTTTAAATATATTTATCTTTTAATGTATTTATTTTTATAATTCTATAAATTTTTTTACTATTTTAATTCTTACACACTTTAAATAACTCTATAGATATGTTTACTACCACCTATTTATTATAAGTGGGAGATTTTTTGAAGTACATACAAAAATATCTTCATAACTCCAAATTAAAGAGAGAGAGAAAAATGTTGACTGAATTTGAGCCTTGGGAATTCTTAATTCAAATATGAGAGGCTGCAGTGGCGGCATTTGACCAATGAAGAAAGCAAAATTCTGTCAGTCGACGTCAAACCACGATTAAATTAATCACTATGATATTTTAACAATTATTTTTTAAAAAAATTTATATCATGGATAAACCACAAATTATCACATAAGTGGTTTAAAAAAATTATTGTCGAAAAAAATTGTTAAAAATATATTTTGCTAAATTAATTCTTCAACTTTAAATCAACAAAAAGAAGGTGTAACTACCCATTATGATTATTTTTATATTTTTATTTAGCATTCTTTCGTCCTATTTTGTTGGAAACTTTAATAAATATTTTTTTTGTTTACTTTGTAGATTTGGGCTCGGGTAACTTTCAATGTTGGGAATTTCTTCCGGCACCCATGTTTTCTTCCAGTAACGGATGTGGTGAAATAATCATTTTATTCTTAATAAAAAAAATTGAAATACATTTCTGATTATATAATTTTTATTATTATACAGTCCAAAATATATTTTTAAAAAAAGTACACATTTCGAATGGAATAATTCAAAATATATTCTTCAATCCAAAAATATTCTAAATTACATAATTCTGAATATATTTGAATTAATAGTAAATTTTGAATAATGTAATTTAAAATATATTTTCAGATTTATAATGTGTTTGGAGCTTTTTACATAATTCGTTATTAATACATTATTTACTTATTAACATAAAATATTGACAGTCGATTACTTTTTTACATAGAATATTTATAACAATATCTATTAAAAAATTGAATATTTTATATTATTAATTTTGAGTTAAATTTGTTTAATTTAAAAATTTACAAAAAAAAATGTAGTATTAAATGTTTATAAAAAATAAAATAATTGATGGTGAAACAAGGGCGGAAAAGTTAAAGTGGAGAAAGAAAGGAGTTTGAAAATGATGAAAGGGAGGAGAGAGGAGGCTAGAAAGACAACACCCCTTCTACTTCTAAATCCAAACTATGAATGTCGTCCATTAAAACTTACATGGATTCCTCCCACCTCCACTTTCACTTCACGCGCGACAAGGCCATGCATATGCATGCATCAAATATAGGATTCATCGTAGGTGAGCTCAGACGCTGGAGTGAGATGAGCCTTGCTGCCACCACTGCCACCACTGCCACCACTGTGCCTCTTCTTTCGGCTGCCGTGACCCCCTCCACAAGTGATCGAAAACTCACAACCCATCGCCGTCCCAAAACACGAGAACAGCCCTCCATTCGACTCACCCCGTCTATGATTCTGCCCTTTCCCCTTCGGAACATTATGCTTCACCTTCTTCTCATTCTGCCCTAGGTGATCGTAAACTGCTATCCCACCACGCTCCATAGACTGCCACCTGTCAATCCTCTTGTTCACCTCTTCCGCCTCTTGCTCCTTCCCCGGCCACCCTTCCAGAACCAAGTTCCCCTGCTTCCGCGGCGCCATCATCGGCAACGGGTATAGCCCCTTAGCGATTGCCGTCGCCACCACCGATGGCGAGGGCCCCACGTCCGAACACAGCGATCCGTTCAAGTTCATAATCATTCCTTTCTTCGTTGTCGGCATCCCAAGCTCAGAACCATCTTCATCACCATCGTAATTCTTCGGATAACTGTTGTAGGTGTAGTCGTTTATGGTGGAGTCGTTCTTCTCGCTCGCGGAGCGCTGCAGCGTCAAGAGCTTGCAATTGGAACTGTTGAATTCGTTCGTCGGCGTCTGGTTCGGCTGCGGTTTCTGCTTCTTGGGGTCCGTGTCCCAGTCCCCGGTGGAGGATCCGAGCTCCGAATACATGGGCATGCTCCTCCGGGTGGGGTCAACAAGGTTGACCCCGATGTTGAGAATCCCTTGGGGGCGACCCGAGGGGCGACGAACCTGCAATGCGATGAAGCGAATCTTGGATTTGCGGGTGGTGGAGCGTGGCAAGAGGTTGGAAACGAGGACGCCGACGGTGCCTATGAGAATGTCGCGGAGCCATGCGGAGGCGTAGATTTCGATCATAACGACGGAATCTTGGTCGTAGAGGAATTCTTCGTCAATGCGGAAAACGAATTTCTCGTTCCAGGTGGGGTTGTTGTGGCCATCGGGGTCTATTTGGGTTGTGAGCTTGCGTTCTGGGTCAAGCCATGCAACTGCGTAGGCTTTGATGGATTTGGCAACGGGTGCGAGGTCTTGTGCGGATATGATGTTTACTTCCAGGAGCTGGAATGGGGAAGCTAACATAGACATTTTTGGTGTGGTTGGGAATCGGAACAATTAATTCTTGTGTTGGGGTGACGATCGATGGTGGGGGAGCTGGTTCTCCCCCCACCCCAGCGTCTAATCTCTCTCTCTCCGATCAATCAACGATCGATGCCTTTCGTTCCTTCTCTTCCGATGGAATGAAAACTATTGTACCCTTTTAAGCCTTTATATTTGGCTCTTGAGACACATTCCTTCTAAGCACTTCTTCCAGACATCACCCATCCCTGCTTCTCCCAACAATAGAATGTAGCAAATATATGGGCTGGAAAAAAAAAAAAACTACTCCTTTAATTTTTTTTAATTATCTATATCTATCTTTTTTATAACTAATTACTGAAACAACTTTCTCATTTAAATTCAAGAAATCAACATATCTAATTTAAATTCAAATAATCAAATAAAAAGAAAGTGTAAAATCGATTTTTATTTTAAATGAGAGAAGCTTTATTCACATTGTATCGCTCAATAAGATGTGATATTTTACTTGGCTGCCATCATTGAATTAAATTAAAAGATCTTTGAATTAAGATAAATCGTCTCTCAATAATTACATGTTACCTCTTAAGCAAAAAATTAAGAGGATCTTAGAATAGTAAATGGTGATTCAGTCCTGAGTCATCATTCAACATCAGTTAATTCAATGCACTTTCTCAAATGCATAAAATACATTAATATAACTTTTGTTTTAACAACCTTTCAGAAGTTATTTAAATATTAATCACAGAAAAATAGTAAGGTAAGACGTTTATATTTTATTAACACTTAAGAATCAAATAATTATAAAAAGACAAACTTTTATAATTGTAGAAGTAAAGTATATATTTTTTAAACATAATAAATAATTATATATAATTAACTTCGACATTTTCGTTTAGATATGTCAATTTTAACTATACAAAAAGTCTACAATATTAAAGATAGAATTGTCATTTAAGTTCTTATTCCATGACTAATCCTGATTCCTTTTAAAACCAAACCTTATTATTTTCTAGATCATATAATGAGTTTTTTTAAAAGCCTTAGCTTTCAAAACCCTGCATAAAATAGGTTAATACAGGATTAGGGTGGGATTCCCCAAAAAATAAATTAGTTAATTTTTAATTATTTATTTTATTTATTTTGTAATATCTGTCGAACAAGTTTCATACAACATGTGGTTTGAAAGGCATGATTTAATTAAGGGTGGCGGATTCTGATATCCGCCACTAGGTTATTTTTTTTTAGTTTAATACATATTTTGATCCTTAATTTTATGGGTTTGGTTCAAAATGATCATATTTTTTAAAAATTCAATAAGGCCCCATTATTTGTTAAAAAATGTTCAGTTCGTTCCTTTTCGCTCACGCCGTTAAAAACTTAACGGTACAAATGTCATCGTGACGCAAGCTTACTGAGCTGTCAAGTTTAATGAATACGTGGATGTTCTTCTGTTCTGTTTTTAGTTCACAGTTTCTCTTCTGCGGTTAAAAGGACTCCATTGATTTGGAAGCTTTTAAAGCTCCAAATCTGTGCTTGTGACCTTTTCAGAATCAGTTTTTCAGTTCTCTTTTTCATTGTTTTTGTGTCTGAGATCAAGAACAGCCACATATTAAGAAAAAAAAATGATGTCTTCAAACGTTGTTCCATCATCCTCCCTTCTCACTTTCACCAAACCCAATCCCCATTTCTTCATCAATGCATCTCCCCATCTCAAACCAAATCTTCTCACAAGGTTTCAGACCCAACACAGAGCCACTCATCTCCAAAGTTCCAAACTTTCTTTCACCTCAACATCTCAGATCCAACATTCAATCTCAAAGGTAAGATCTTTCAACGGATATCTTCCTCACCCTCTTCAGCCCTCGTCAAAACCCAGGCTTCAAATCGTTAAGGCTGTCGTCTGAAACCAATCCTGGAGGAGAAAATGTGAGAGTGAAAAATAAGAGGGTTTTGCTCTAATATTTGTAAACCCTAATCCCCAAATAAAACATCAACAACATCAACTAATTAGGCTTAGATAATGACCCATTACCTCACCTCCGTACGATGTTCCACTTGCACCTTCAAGGAATCAACAGTAGAATCAGCAATACAATGACCAAAAATCACCACTTTCACAACAGCGAAGAACCTAGAAATGTGGCATAATCAGATAAGGGTAAGGGTTTTTTATTTTAACCTATTTTATGTCATTTTATTTTTATCTTAAATATTTACACATTTAAATGACTTCACAGAGCCACGTAAGCATCGTTTTAAACAGATCAGTAATGTTTTGCCACGCTAGCATATACACCGATATGATTTTAACGCCGTCTGCCAAAAGGATAATATTGAACAATTTTTAATGAAATATGTGACTTTAGTGAACTTTTTCCAAGGTGATATCATTTTGAACCAAACCCCCAAAAGAAGGGACCAAATGATGTATTAAACCTTTTTTTTTGCATGAAATTTTTTTTTTATGAAAGGGATGAATGATGTAAATAATAAACGAGGAATTTCCAATTTATTCAGTTATAGTAAACAAGTACGATATTTTACAAATAGTCTTTTTTTCTTCTTTATTCTAAACATATTTCTCCAATGTTGAATATCTAAGAAAAATTATAGTTTAAGAATTTTATTGCACGAGGTGATTTTTTATTATTTAATAAAAAAAGAGGTAGTTTTGATAGAAATTAGTGTAATAATTATTTTGTATTGATTTTAAGAAATGAAAGTTAATTTACATTTGGTTTTAATCTATTACTATTCCTAAAGAATATATAAATATTGGTTTTATAAAAAAATATTCAAAATAATTTTTTAATTGTAATCATATTTTATATACATAATTTCATTATTTTGAAAAGTTAAAAATTTAGTATATGTTGATTTTGTTTAAACTTAAAAATAAGGTAATTTTGGAAGAAAAAAAAAATTCAAAATAAATAATTTTTTATGAGTCTAGAAATTACTTGTATTTGGATACAATTGTAAAAACACATTTTCTTTTAATTATTCCGTTTTGAAAGTTTTTAAGAATTTATTTTAATAAACTATTTAAAAGAAATATATATAACAAAATTTTAACTTATTTTTAGTTTTGACATCTAAAATATAATAAATGTATTTCAATTTAAATAGAAATTATTTTTTCTCAAAAGAATGGTCCATAAAAAATCAAATAATTTATTATTTTTACGAAATAATGTTAATTATAACATTAACATTTTTTATATCAAAATTAAATAAAAATACACAAAATTTTATAAAATTAAAAAAAAATGTTAATACTATTATATAATTTGATTCAGGGTACATAACTAATAAATATAATTAAGTTACCCATAAGTTAAACCAATATGTTAATTTAATAAAAATAAATAAATTTTATTAAAAATAAAATAGTCAACAGGTCTATGGAGTGATTCTAACCCATAAATCTTTATACATATTTGGCTTTTTTGGCTTTTTAGGAAAGAATTTTTTTATCCTATAAACTTTTTTGATCTAAACCCAAGTGGATTATGACCAAATCCTATCAAATTGATTAATTTGACAAATTTAATTCAATGTTAGATATCACAAATGCTAACAAATTTGCTCAAATACAAAAATTAAAATTAAAATAAAAAAACTTGAAATACGTGGAGAAAAGCTTATTCTTTTTAGTTTGTGACATAATCTGAGTAAGTTGGTTTGATCTAGAAAATGTTGGACTTAATAAAGAAGAAGTTTTATATATATATATATATATATATATATATATATATATGGTTTGCTAATTTATGTATATAATGTATTAAGTTTTAATAGATAAAAAAGTCTTCACTAAAAAAAATACTTTAAACTCAAAGGTATTTTAATAATTTTAAAATTTAATTTAAAATAAAAAAATAAAAGATAGTTATTTACCATCCATGATTACGGTCACATCATTCATGATTGCTGCCACATTATTCATTATTGTTGTCACATCATCCATGATTGCTGCCATATTTATTAATAATTATTAGTAGTTTTTTATTTTAAATAAAAAATAAAAGATAATTTTTAAAATAAAAAATAAAATAAAAGATAATAACACCAATTAAATAACTACCTTTTATTTTTTTATTTTAAATTAAATTTTAAAATTATTAAAATATCATTACGTAAATTAGCAAACTTTTATATATATATATATATATATATATATATATATAAACATTTTCTCTTTCAAATAAAAAAATGAAGTAGAAAATATATTTGATCGGTTATTAGAAAATATTGCTAATCTTTTTACAAAATATAATTAGAGCCTCTTATCATTGTTGCCACACTCCGATAAAATCTTCAAACATTTTTTTTACGAAGACTTGTCACGATAACTCAAACGATTGTATATTTAGCATTCACTTCCATCAAAATGGGATGTCGTTCACCTATTTTCCTTTTTACAATATAAATTGCCAACTTTCTTCGTTAGTTTTTATTTTATTTATATATATATATATATATATATATATATATATATATATATATAACTTTCTTCATTAGTTATTCACTAGCAAATTAAAGATAAAATTAAAGGATTAAACAAACTACTAACATGTCTTAGCTGTCCATTGTTGACAATTTCACACTTTTTAATAAAATACACATGTCCCCATTAAAAACAAAGCCCCACGTTAGTTACATGCAACAATTTAAACTTGCACCAACTTCATACCAAGCAAACTTCAAATTTCTAACCTGAAATACGTCGGCATGCTCAATGCATATATAGAATAACTTGTAACACAAGGTTTAAAGTAAAATGAACTGAGGCAGAGGTGTTTGTTAATGGACAATAATACTTTTGAAAACATGTTTTTGACAATATTTTAACGTCTTATTTTGTTATTAATATAAAATTATTTTACAATTAATAATAATAATAATTATTATAAATATTAATATGGATCAATCACATGTTAAAATATTGCGAAAGTATGATTGTCGTTTTTTTTTTAATTACTTAGTTGTTGCATTGTTTCTCGGTTTATTCGGTAGATAGGATTAGGAATGAAAAAACAAACCAAAATCCCAACCCCCACACCTATACATAGTTTCTCCGTATCACTGTCTCAAAACCTCCAAAAAAATCACTTCCGAAATGATCGTTTCCCACTCCACCATTCTCCTCAATCTCGCTTTCTTCCTCTTCCTACCTTCTTCCAACCCACTTTCCGATTACACCACATTACTCTACAAAACCTGTGCAACCCAAACGTTCAACAACCACCAATTATCTCTAACACTCAACTCTCTATTCCAACAACTCATTGCACAATCGTCCCAACACAATTTCTTCAGAACCACCGAAGCCGTTGATGATGACAGAACCATCTCAGGCCTTTTCCAGTGCAGAGATGATATCAGCAAAGAAGAATGTTTCAGCTGCGTGAACTTACTGGCTCAGATGTCAAACACCTTGTGCAGTGATTCCATATCAGCACGGGTGCAACTTGACGGTTGCTACTTTCACTACGAGACTGAGGAAACAACCGGTGAATCTAGAAGTAACAGTTTGCTTCACAAAGAGTGTGGGAAAACTGTTGTGGAGTATGCCGAGTTCAAAGAACTGATGGAGGAGGCTTTTGTGACACTGGAAAGTGGGATTCTGAACAGTAATGGGTTCTACTCGATGAATTATAAATCGGTGAAAATAATGGCGCAGTGTGAAGGAGATTTAGAGACTTGTGACTGTAGCAGTTGCGTGAACGATGCAGTGCTGGTTGGAAAGGAAGAATGTGGTAGTTCACTTTCGGCTCAAATATATCTTAACAAGTGTTTCATAAGCTACGACATTTTTGGTAACTCTGTCCCAGGTAACTGTTCAACAAGAACCAAACTCTTCTATTTTCATTAGAAAATGATTAGTTATATATGAAAATTATGAATACAGGAGCAAGCAGAAATGGCAACACGGAAAGATTGGCAGCGATAATTGTTGGAGGAGCCGTTGCTGTATTTGTGGGTTTTGCTTTAATGTCGATGCTTAAGTCTCGGTTTAGAAAAGACGAATATGAATAGAGAGTGACTTCACCTAAGTCTAATTTAACTTTATTTATAATAATTTTAAATTTGGATTGAGTAAAGTGTATAATTGTTTTTTTAAGTAATGTTTTTTATTTTATTTTTTAATTGAATGTTTAACTTAAAAAAAAAAATTACTCCGGAGTTGGTGTTAGTCCATGAGACTTTTCACATTTTGACCATATAAACCTTTTCAATTTTATAAGCTTTTTTTACCTTCGTATGAACTAGGTCTAGACATTGTAAAATAGATCGAATCAATAAATATAATCAATCAATTTATATTAGACATTATTAAGATATATTTGCACCCTATATTTTTTAAAATTTCAAATATAATAATTTCAGATTATCAATCTGTAAATATTTGAGATTACACGGATTTAAAAATATTACTTTTATACATTTTTGGATTATATAATTTGAAATATAAATTTACATTTTAAATTATACAATGTCTAATATAAGTTTATATTCTAAATTGTAAAATCTGATATAAAAATAATAAATAAAATATAAATGGTAAATTATAAAACTCACAATATAATTTTTATTTTCTATTTTGAATTATATAATAAAAAAGTAGAAAATATATTTTCGATTATATAATATAAAATGGGATGAAATAATGGATGTGGGAAAACATATGGTATGCTACAACATGGTGTGGTAAATGGTGACGTGAGCCCTGGCTATGTGTAGGGGAAACAAATGAGAGAAGGCAATATAACTTTTATTTTCCCACTCTCTTTTATACTTTAAGAGTAGAAAAAGGAATCTAAACACAGTGTAAATTATTTATTAATTTGTTAAACTGCTTTATAAATTATTAGTCTGACTACCATAAAAATAAATATTTAATAACTTATTTAAAATTATTTTACTTATTTAAAATTTAAAATTATTTTACTTATTTAAAATTTAAAATTACTAAAATAAAAAAATTAAACAACTAAACAACACGATGAAATAAAATAATAAACCATTTTATCCATTTAACAGTCACATAATAATTCAGTTAATAGACTACAACTTTTTTGAAATTTTTAAAAATTTCCAAATTTATAAGGACTTGAATTTAACTAAATCATTCATTGATTTATGAAAATTTCAAATTAGAAGCTTGACGCGTACTACCTATACCACTTCCTTATTTATTTTCTTTTAACTTATTCTTATTTTTATTCTTATGATGCACTATACCCTAGAATTATGTTAATATCATGTTTAATGTCTATGTCTTTATTTTCGATATGAATCTTAAATAGGTATTTTTTCTTTTCGACGTCTCAATCAAGTTTTTTTTGTGTAAAATTGAAACAATTTGAGGTCTGTCGTCAAATTAGAAGAACAGTCGTTTAAATTTGAGTTATGTGACATGGTCAATTTATTTTTTAATCTGACGTAACATTAAAAATGAATTTTATATTAAAAATTTGGATTTTACGTATATAGATTCAGATTCTGGGAAGGGTAAAGTAGACAACAACTTGCCTTCATGCCTAAGGCCAAGATATTTTGCTGAAAAGTTATATGTTCGCCCACCAAAAACTATGGACAAGCTCCAAGAGAGAACAACTGAGTTCATCCACATGGAAGACATGCGAATCTCGCAAGGAAGACAACAAAAAGCTGATGCGGGAGGGGGTAGGAAGGATGGCAGACGGTCGTTCAGTGATTATTACACACCCGTTAATGCACCCAGGACAAAGATCCTTAGGGAAGCTCTTAGTGCTGAACTTCTTTCGGTCAGGAAACTTCGTTCGCCTAAATATGCTGATAAAGGAAAGCATTGCCAATACCATCAAAACTTGGGGCATACCACCAAAGAATGTGCAACACTTAAGAATAAAATTCAGGCACTCATCCGTACGGGCCATCTCCGTAAGTATGTGCAGAAGGAACGAACGAGGTCAACGAGCCCATTTAGGTCGTCGCGGAAAAGAGCCGAACGACCACATGAAAAAGATGAATGAAGGCACAGTCGAAGCCGCAGCCACAGTCGCAGCCCTGACCGCTCGATTTGAGGACATATCAACTAGGCGACATAATAAAAAGTCCTTTCTAACAATTGGAAAGTGACTCTTTTCATGTTTAGGTTAATTGAATTCTGATGTGATATTTTGTTTTGAATAAGTTCTTTTGACAAGACATGTGTTTACAATTTTAATAAAGTCGGACCACTTTTGTTCAACCCGCTGGACGTGTTGCAATATTACAAAACCCAGGGAATGCCCTCCGAGAATCCCTGGTCATAAACCAAGCGGTGGGGAACGCTCCTTGTGAACTCTCACTCTCGTCCTAAATCGAGCGGTGAGAAACTCTCACTCTCGTCCAAATCCTCCTGACATATTTAAACCCCTTCGCACTTGCAAAACAGCTACTCGGGGCTTGGGGGACTTAATGTACTATACCCCGGTGATGTACTATGCCCCGGTGACCGACTGACGGTCAGACAAACACTAATCAGGAAAGGTAAATATCATTATGTACTATACCCCGGTGATGTACTATGCCCTAGTGACCAACCGACGGTCAGACAAACACTAATCAGGAAAAGTAAATATCATTAATGTCCAATTAATATGTTTAATGGTCATATTAAATACGAATATGGCATTAATGGACAGTTAACAGGTATTATTGAATTTGATTGTTTGGTTTAATGATTAATCAATGTTCTTGGCTACCACAAGTCTTATAAATATACTATTGACGTTCAGGTAAAAGAATCTTGATCTATCCTAATAAGAATATAGATATAGACCTTTATAAAACATATCTGACTTGAGTGTCGTAGTGTCTTTTGCAGGTCAACCACCCATCGGAGGATTATGTTCTCATAAAGGATTAAAACGATCGAAAGAGAGCATAGAAGGAAGGTCAACCGACCCTCAGACCAAATCCACCGAAACATGCCCCAGATTGATTCAAAAGAAAATAACGTAAATCACAAATGAATCTCAAATTTAACAACAAAAACAATTCATTTAAAGATAGCAGTAAAGATGTGGTGGTCGTCACAGTCAAGAACAGTGACACTAAAGATGTGGTAAATGAAAAAAAACTCAGTGGTTTTGGAGCCGATGCGCCAGAAGCCGAAGAAACTGAAGGAGAGTTGCTTACAAAGCTTGAGGAAGCTGAAGAAACTGCCAACGCTCCAAACGACCGGGAAAAGGTGAAGAAACTACCAACGCTCCGATGTTCTTCACCCACGAATCTTACGCTTCAAATCGAATCAAACACTTTCTTTTTCTCTCAAAAACCATAATTTTTTTCTCCAATCTCATTTGCGTTTTTGAATTGCAAGGGCTGCATTTAAATTTTTAGATTTTGTCTACTTTGTCCTCTCCTAATTTTTAATATGAAATTCATTTTTAATAACACGTCAGATTAATGAATATATTAACCTTGTCATGTAATCCAAACTTAAATGACCATTTATCCAATTTAACAGCAGATCTCTAATTTTTTACATTTTCAGAAAAAAAAAACCAATTAAAATGCTGAAAAGAAAAAAAACTATTTAAAATTTACACTAAAAATAAAGACTTATTCAAACATTAAACCTTACCTTAATATTATTATAGGTCTCAAAGCCATGTAAATATTATTTTACTCGACGATCTAACTACATATTATGTTATGTTAGAATTTTATATATTATATTAGAAGGTTGACTTAATTCAAATTTGTTTAATTTATTTTGAATTCTGAATAGGCCAATTTCAGTTTTATTAAATAAATAAGAAATTTGGGTTGCGCAGGGATGGCAGTGTACACGATCCTTCTTACCCATATGATCTGTTTGATTTTTTTCAGATTGCCAATTAAATTTAATAATTATTGGGCTTCAGTAAACAAGTACAACAGAAAAGAAAAATATGCATTGACTAGCCAGAACCCAGAAGAAAAAAGGAATTAAAAAAATAAATAATGCGTTCTTCGTGTTAGTTTAAAATTAAAAGTAAAAGCGTATTAAGCTAATGCGTGGCAATTTGTATTTTTCATTATTTTTTATAGTTTAGTTTATTTTATTTGAGAAAATATTTAGAATAATGTAATATAACAGATTGTCAGAATTCATTAAACAACAATCTTGCATTTACTCAACTCATTCTATTTGAAATAATTAAGGCAAGTGACATATTTTAATAAATGATTTAAGAGTTAAAGTAATATATTTAAACCAAATATAGATAATTATATAAATTATTAAAATTCATTATTTACTATATCACTTTTATCTTACACATAAATAAATAAAATATAATAATTACATTTTACTTAATAGTCAATGATACAAATTTTTGAAAAAACAAAATTCAATAAACCTAATAGCGAGATTGAAAGGTAAAGATTACATAGATAAAAAAAAATGTGACATTAAGTAGAATTATTTTACTAATTAAAACATCTCATAATCTGTATTAAGAATAAAAACTACACATGTGTGTTTAATATATTATATTATTTTGCAATAATTTACATAAGAAAATTATTAAAAACATAATATTGATACAAAAATAAAGAGGACCTTAAGGATATATCACATATAACATATAATCATTGCTAGGTAAACACAACTCAATACCAAAAACAAAATAAACTAACATATTTAAACCGGCCAACTGAAGAATAAAACAGATTAAATATTTGTTTTAAACCTAAAAAATATCTCAACTTTTTCTAGTATTAATATTTTTATAATAAATTAATTATAAAATTATGTTTAATAAAAAAAACAAATTTCAAACTTTTTTAGTACTAATATATTTCTATAAATTAATTATAATTTTATGTTTGGGAATAAAATTTAATTAAATTTATTTTAATTGATATTAAAATAATATTTAATGAGATAATTTTTTAATAAATTATAATTTTATGAAGAAAAAATAATATTAGTTAATTTTTTAATAAATTATAATTTTATAAAGAAAAAATAATGAGTTAATTTTTTAATAAATTATAATTTTATGAAGAAAAAATAATATGAGTTAATTTTTTAATAAATTATAATTTTATTAAGAAAAATAATATTAGTTATTTTTTATAATTAATTTTGATTTCCATTTTCTTCTATTATCTATTAGACTTTTCATATCATGATTCCACTTATTGTCTCTTTTTTTTTTTCTATTCTAGGATTCTTCTTTCAAGAGGTTTGACATATTTTATTCATTGAATATTATGTTACCCATATGCATAAGTCATTTTATTTTAGAAATGTATTTCTTTTGTTTAAATTTGTTTTCTATACTTTTTTATTTATGGATCTTGAGAATTTTGCTTTGATTGAAATATAAAACTATTAATTAGATTAAAATTTAACTTTTTAATAGATAACAGAGATAAAATCTTTAATAAAATAAATGATAAAAACAAATTGAATTTAAAAAATAGTGTAAAATTAAATAAAATTAATTACAATCATTTAAACAATAATTTTGAATTGAAAAGTAAATTTTAAAAAATAAATCTCATTTTTTTTAATTTTGTTTTAAGAAATCCTTAAAACATCCTACATTTAAAAGAGAAACAGAGTTATAATTATTTTAAGGGTTAAATATGTTTTTAGTCCTTGTACTTTGAGGCGATTTTGAGTTTAGTCTTTTTTTCAAAATAACGTACAATTTAGTCATTTAGAAAACTCTGGTTTTAGTCTTCTTTACCAAATTTTTTTAACTTTATTTGCACGTTTCATCATAGCATTTGGATTATTTACACTATTTAACACATTTTTACTTAAATGTTAACTGAGAAACGCGTTTGAAACAGTAAATAAAGTTAAAAAAATTTGGTAAAAAGAACTAAAATCAGAGTTTTCTAAGTTGAAGGACTAAATTATACCTTAATTTGAAAGAGGGACTAAACTCAAAATCTATAAACATATTTAATCCTTATTTTAAAATGATTGAGATAACAAACACATTATAATGATTAATTACAAATTCTGCCTCGGAATGGTATAAGCTCTAAAATTAAGGGATTAATGAAAGTAAATCGTAAAATTAACTCCCTCTTTTTTATTAAATTTGTAAACTGCACCATTTTTTCAGTTATTTAAATTTAAATCAAGTATCTAAGATTATATTAACATTTCTAGATTTGATCCCATAGAAGAGAAAGAGGAGAGAAGAAGGGAATATTAAATTTTAGAGCATTTTTTTAGGTAGAAACAAGCCGTCAGAGATTTTTAATTATACTAAATGATTTTTTTAAAAAGTAAACTTTTACATGAGTTTGTTTAGATATATGTAAGATTAAAGAGAGATGTGTGAAGAAGTCAACAAAAGGTGGCATTTAATTAAGTTTGATTACAGTGCTTATCTGCTTAGAAGGAATTCATTGATACTATCAAAAAACACTCATCTCTCTCATTTTATGATTGGGCCACGTGTCCGATAAGTGGCAATTATTTGAAAAGCAGTGACATGTGACATGTGACATGCCATGCCTCTACAACCAACCCATTCCACGGAGCCACTGTTTGTAGCTTAGCTGCTTCCAACTTACTCTTCTAACTTCACTTTTTTTTACCCACACAATATTATTCTCTTCATATTCAGTATTTATCTTAAATATCAATTATATTTGTCAATTAAAGTTGTTATTTATCATAATTTTTAGTTATATTTTAAAATATATTTTACAATGTACATATCAAAAATACTAGGATTAAATTTGTATATAAAATGACTATTGTATATTGAGGTTCATTATAATCATCTGGTCCAGGCACTCTTTTTTACCAGTACAAACTCTGCACTGTGTAATATAGATACAGTTAATCGAGTGTTTTAAAATAATATTAGAATTTAAAATTCACTAAAACTATAGTATTTTTAAGATTTAGTTGATTTAAAATATTTTATTAGCATTAAAAATATTCATTATATTTATATTCCATTAATATAGTTCTTTTAATGAAAACCTTGGTTTTAAATGCACTGAATAAACTATTCACAGAATAGTTAAATTTTTTAAGATGAATGAAGCTCTAATAGATAGTATCAGAAATTAAATTATATAAATATAAATATAAAAATGAACAAAATTAATATATACTGCTATAATTACTAATTTATATGAAAAAACGAGAACATAAATTAAGTTTGCAAATGCAACAATAACATAAATTAAAAATTAAGTTCATAATCATAACACTTTAATTAACTAGATGGTAACATAAGTTTAAAAACATGATATTTGAGTTATCTAAATAATAACATAAGATAAATTCGCAAATACATTACATGAGTTGCTTAAATGATAACATAAATTCATAAATGTGACACCTGAGTTACTTAAAGACGGTAACACAAGTTAAACCAACAAATGCAACATTCGTGGATGATAGCATGAGTTAAGCTTTCTTAGACGATATTTTAACTTACCTAAATGATAGCATCAAGAAACCTACTTATATCATATATATCTAAGTTTGCTTAAGTTGGCAAGTAAGTCAATGATAAAAAGCTTCTTCAAATAAGCGACATCATATCTTGGCCAATTAAATAATTCAAAATGTTCAAAACAACATTTATGGACGAAGACAGCCTATCTACAACTCGACCAAATGATCAATCTACCTATAAAGTCAAAAACTACCACAAACTATTCGGCCAAACAGTCCATTCAGTTGCAAACAAAAAATCGGCTACAACTCGACTAAATGATTAGTTACAGTCGCAACAAGGATTCCATTTATGATAATTAAACTTCCAAACTTTGGAGACTCGTGTACATATTTGACCCAACAAATATGTCAAGTGATGCAATCTAACAAGGTCCATTTTAGCTTTATCAACCTAAAGTGATTCGAAAATATTTCAAGATATATTTATTGGTGTAATATTCATATATTAACAATATACATGACCAAATCTCAATAATTAATTACACTCTAATATTTTTAATATCATATATTTACAAAAATATTTGATGTATTATATAAAGTATCACATTATCATGATCATTATGCTAATTATTATATATATCCTAAGTTGTTATTTTATTGATATTGTTTGATATGAACTTAAATATCTTCTATTTTATTTCAAAAATCCTATAAATACATATAATATTTCACCATAAAATATATATAATTATCTCATTATTTATTTATTTTTCTTTAAAAAATCTAATTTTTTTTATTGACTTCGTTAGAAAATCTTTTACAAATAAATAATTCATGTCTATTTCATATTAACTAGGAATCATCAAAAGTCATTAGAATTTTTACCACATGTTCAAATACTCATTTCTAGTCTCGGATGACTATGTACAATAATTAAATTTAAATTTAAAATAAATTTTTCAATAAAAAAGTGAAAAGTGGTTAGAATTTTTTTAAATATTCATCGAAGCAAAGTTGAGAGTAATTTTTAATAATCATTAATGTGGCCTCTATGAATTGTTGTATTAGACGTGTCCTAAATATCTTAAATTAAAAGAATATTTAATATTTGAAATAGATGAAAGTTTACCGTTACTTTTATTATTGTGTAATGATTTGCTATACTTTTTATTAATAGTTTTGTACTCTTTCTATTTGTTCATAATAGTCATTTAACTTTTTACACAATTTTTTTAATCTTTACTATAATTTTAAGTTAATTTGTTATTTTATTTTTTATATTTTAAGGTATATTAATTATCGTTACATTTTTATCACGATTTTTTCTCCATACTAATTAAATTAGGAATATAACTGACTTTTTTTTTTCAAAAGATAAACTAACCATCTTCAAAATACCTACTAGTTAAAAGCAGAAGAATAGTGCTTAAACAGAATGTGTTGAAATTGACTTAAAAAAAAAGGCTAAAATTAATTATGAAGGAAAAGAAAACGATGCACATGCACAGCCAGCTCATTTTCGCTTTTTTATCTTAATTAATTTAAACCACTACTGAATGAGTAAATCTTTATTCTCACTTAATAAAGAGTCTTAAATGCAAGCTTCGAATAATCTCCAGTAAAAAAATATGTATAACGAACCTATTTTCATATATATATATATAGTTATTAAAAGGTCTAATTTCAATTAATACAAGTTTCTTTATGCACCATAGCATAAATGGTGTTACTAAAATGAATTTTAAAGTCATATGCTAACCATACATAATAATTTAAGATTAACCAAATATAAAAGCAACAATAAAGTAAAGTCATGCATGCAATGGTAGCATTAACAAGGTCATCATCTCCAACCTAATTATATGTCGTTTGCTTACTATTGTATTAACAAAGAGAAGAAACATCATAGTATTCTATAGAATGAAATTGGAAAGTTCTTGGTGGCGTGTTTTTTTCATCTTCATCATCACAGTTTACAAGTCATGCAGGTGCATTTATTCCTTGCTTTGGGGTTATAAAAATTGAAAATTTCTACTTCAAATTAAGGAACCTACTAACCCAAAGATTACAATTGAAAAAGAAGGAAGGGGGGACCACAAATATGGAGAAGAATGAAGAACATATGTGACAACTACACCAGAATTTGATCCTTTTCCATTGGTAGCATCCCCACTCTGCATCAGACTGTTCCCCTTCACGATTCTCAAACTGTTCTTCACTTAATGTCTCTCTCTTTTGTTCTTCACCTTCCCAAAAATGTCATATCCTTTTCACCTTTTCCAAAATTTTTGTTTATCACTTCTAAGTTGTAACTATTAATATATTATAGATAGATTTTCAGACACGCGCGGAGTTCAGGTAAAAATCCGTGTCACTGTTTCTGAGTGCTTCTGCTAAAGCTGATGCCACATATTCTTATCTTCTCCCCCGATTGCAACTTTTGTCGTTTTCATCACATGTGTTTATCTATCTCCTAATGCCTTTTCTCTCCACCTTGCATTCGCATGTCTTTTCACAATCAGTCATAGTAATTAGAATCGTCATTGCCACACTTTCCAAACACTTTGTTTTTTTTTTTTTTTACAGTTTTTCCAATTATATGTTTTTCTCATAGCTTCTAATAATTCGGTTGGGTTAGGTTAGACCCTTCTCTGCTTTCAGCTTAATTTATTAGCCCGTCACTTTCTCTGTGCTATTTGTGTAGTTGTGATACGATGATTGTATTTAAAAGAGAATATATGGGCTACAACTTTTTTTTTTTTTTTAATTTTATGACGCTATTCTGGCTGCTGAAGCATCTATGATGATATGCTGATTTCTTTTTATGTGTTTCTGCGTCTTTTCATGAGTTTGTTTACGAGGGTAGCTTTGTTAAATCCTGACGGAAACTTTGCATTAATTTTGCGGTTGCAAGATTGACAAGGGTGGTCCCACAAAAGTGTTTAAGGAGACAGGTGCAAATAATTGTGTGTTTTTCTTTTAATTTTCTCTTTCCCTGAAGTGGTTGAAGGGCTCACAAGATGAAGAAGGTAACTGTGTATCAGTGTCACGAGTTGGTGTTGTTGTGGTAGTACATGAGGAAAAGTGTTACTGGGGAAGAAGCTTTTTGAATAAAGAAAGAAAGAATCGTTGTGAGGAAAGTGAAATGGAGCCACTGAATCAGAAGTCTATTGAGAGAGTGGTTTCGCAGAAAGCCTTGCAAATGGGAAGCTCGTTTCCTTGCCAAATTTGTGTGGTGGGATTTCTATGTGGAGTGTGCCTCACCTCTCTGTTCTTGGCTGCTTTGACTTCCTTTGGTACCTTTCAGTTTGGTCCCATTTTGTTTTCAACCATGTCAATGGCTAATTCATCAGGGAATTCAACTTTTCCTAACGACATCAGTAAGTCAATTTCCTTCTCCTTTCTTTGATTTGCAACATTTTTCTTGTTCATTCTTGTTTTTTTTTTTTTTTTCTGTTTTACGGAAGTGGGGTAGAGGATGCAGGGTCATCATCTACCTCTGTTATAATATAACTATTGCTTTGTAGATAGAACATTGAGTACTCCAGAAACTTTAAAACTGGGTTGTGAAGAATTGCCGTATTTAATTGAAAACTTTAAACACAGAAGAAAAAGGAGGGAGGAGGAACCAGTTTTACTTCTTTGTGTTTCTTATTTTCTTTTTCTTCTTTTCTTGAAGAAAAAGAACCGAGTTTATTGCGAGTCCCAACCTTTTTTAAAGTTTGATGTATTCAAGGACGTTTATCCTTGAAGCGAACTCCATGAAAACGGGTTAGGCTTGGCCACGAAGCAACTTTAAAGGATACTTTAATCGGTAATTAGTGTCTTTACGTTAAGCATACTCTAATAACCATTATTTTTTACTTGGACTGCATATTTTACACAGTACATACGTTGTTTTTTGCGTAATCAGCATTGGAATTATGACATGCTTGTAATTAGTATCCGCACAGCGAGATACGAAGAACTGATCCCAATGATGTAGTAATACTGTGACCAATCCGATTGATTGTGTTGAAAATATCAAATGAAATAACTGTGAATTATGTTTTCTTAGGCATGATTTCTCGTTCGGACTGCCATTTCAAGCTTAAGGAAACTGATAGATTATGGGATTCTGGAAGCAGCAGAGAGCGAGATAACGAAGAGAGAGTCTCATTGCTTTATTCAGCTTGGAGTGCTGAGCTGAATGAATCCACAAGTGGTGGCAAAGAGGGGTCCAGTTTGCCCAATGCACCACATTTAGAAAACTGCAAGGTGAAAACAGAGCTATATGAGTATCTTGATAAGCGTACAGGAACTGATGTTTTCCCGCCATGGACAACTTGGAAGGGATCTTTGCAGACGTTTTCTGTGGCTGCATTCAATGAGCAGATGCAAAAGCTTAGGCATGAGGCTGCATCCGAAGGGGCCTATCCTCCATGGGTGTGTTCTTAAACTATTTCTGTAGTGTTTTTGGATTCACCATGAACTAGTTCACCATCAAACATGATTTGTTTGGCGTAGGTGTTTGAAACCATTACTTGATACATTGAAAGCAGCATATAGAAGCAAAAGTGACATTTATAATGTTCGTGGTTAAAAAATTGGGAGGAATGTGGTTAGGTTTATTCATATAGAAGCTTTTGCAGATTGCAGGGTCAGATGAAGAAAACTATCCCATGACCAGAAAAGTGCAGCGTGACCTTTGGATCCATCAGCATCCCTTAAACTGCAGTAGCCCAGATGTGAAGTTCCTCCTTACTGACTGGGAGAGATTACCTGGATTTGGTATCGGGGCTCAGATTGTTGGGATGACAGGACTTCTTGCTATTGCAATCAATGAAGGAAGAGTCCTCGTCACTAACTATTACAACAGAGCTCACCATGGAGGCTGCAAAGGTAAATTTCTTGTGAGAAAAAAACATGTCGTTACTAATTGTGGTATCTGTTTCAGTTGTAAAATTTGAACTTCTGCTCTCCACAAAAAGTCTTCAAATGTTACTATTATTATTATTACAAGAAACCTATATATGAAGATGATGATAATAAGAGTGGATACTCTTTTATATGCAGGATCTTCCAGGTCTAGTTGGAGTTGTTACTTCTTACCTGAAACCTCCAGGGAATGTCGGCAGCGTGCATTTGAACTCATAAAAAGTGAAGATGCGTGGAGGAAGGGAATTGTGACATCAAAGGAAAATTATACAAGCAAGCATATATGGGCTGGACCAACTCCCAGGTAACCAACCTCTCAACTGCAATCAGATGTTTGTGATTTCTTCCGTTCTGAGAGCCTGAACTTATTGGAGTTTTATTCTTTCAATGTCAACATCAGGAAATGGGGGCTTCCGTGGAATTATTTGCAACCCACAACTGATTTAAATGGAACTTTGTTAGCTTCTCACAGAAAAATGGATAGACGGTGGTGGAGAGCACAGGTACCTGTCAGACCTGTAAAAAAGGAGTTATGTTATGTTAAGTCCTCATTTTAGTAATGGTTCATGATTTGATCTTGTTATCATAAATATTGTTTTCAGGCAGTACGTTACTTGATGAGGTTCCCAACCGAATACACGTGCAATTTAATGAATGAGGCACGCCATGCTAGCTTTGGAAAATTAGCAGCAAAAGTTGTTCTTGAAAGTCTTGCTGGGGATTGGCCAAAGGTTGGAACTTTTTTACTTAATTTTCATCTAAACATGGGAGAATAAAAGTAGGGCATGTTAGAAAATTTACCAAAATTTGCCCTCAAGTTACTCTTTAAAATGGTTGTATTTTTAGTAGAATTGTATTTATGAAAAGTGTTTGATTTATTCAGGAAAATAGTGCGAAGGCAAGGTCTAGTGATATTGATGAATACGTGTGGTCCAATCAGAAGCCATGGGTCCCAAGGCCTCTTCTAAGTATGCATGTAAGAATGGGAGACAAAGCATGTGAAATGAAGGTAGTTGGGTTTGAAGAATACATGCAGCTTGCGGATCGGATTCGGAGACACTTCCCTCACCTTAATAGTATTTGGCTGTCCACTGAGATGCAGGTATTACAGTTGTTGCTAATTATTTGGGTTCATCTTTTGGATGATAGTAGTTAGTCACTGACATTATGAGACTAATTTGATTCAGGAAGTGATTGAGAAAACCAGAGAATATTCTCATTGGAACTTTTACTACACTAAGGTAAGACGCCAAGTTAAGAGTAACATGTCGATGGCTGAGTACGAAGGCAGCCTGGGTAGGGAGACCAGCACAAACTATCCACTTGTTAATTTCTTGATGGCCACTGACTCAGATTTTTACGTTGGGGCGTTGGGTTCTAGCTGGTCCTTTCTTATAGATGGAATGAGAAATACTGGCGGAAAGGTAATGGCTGGGTACTTGACTGTCAACAAAGACAGATTTTGGTAAGAGTTACGTTTGTAAATTAGATCATCACTGCCTGCCATATCAATTTGATTCTTTCTATGTATAACTATTGTACATATATGCAAAGAATAAAAACGACACGATCTCTATATGATGCTGGTGTTAGAAAGAATCAAAATGCTTCCACTTTGTTTTTCCATTTCGTTATTTCTTGCCTCGTTCTTTTTTTTTTGGAGTTCCTAGGTAATCGTCAAAAGGTTCGGCATGGGATATTTCCATCATCAAATTTTACCAGTAGGGAAAGACAGTGAGTCTGTATTCTGACTACTTCAAGTAATATGTATACTATGCAAATTCTATAACCAATACGTCACATATTCAGCACCAAATATATCAAATACCTTATTCAGTTTAACTCGTGAAACTCCTAAAATTATGAAATATAGCATACCTCTGAAAAATTATCAAAAACTATATCTGAATTTTATGTGTATTGAGTTTTCTTTTTTTCGTTCATATTCATATTCGTTCCAAAAAAGGAAATTGTTATGTATACTTGGAGTAGAAAAATGATGAAGCTTAAATAAGAATTTTGTATGCTCTTTAATAAAAGTATGACGTGTATGCTATCGTTTACATATCGTACAGAAAATTGATACAATAGAACGAAGTGCTCACAGAATATATACACGTAATACTTTTAGTTAAAAAACTTCAAAAGAACTACCAACTATGTAAGTCTTAGTTTGTTCATTAAAAAGCTTATCGGAAGGCATGTAATAAAGATTTCGGTGTACTCGATATTCTTTAGATAAGAAAATACAAAATGTTTATAAGCAATTTTCAATTATGCATTTCAGTGCAATGAAAAGAAAAAAAAAAAGATCCTAACTGTTATCCGAGTAAATGTGTAAAAAAAAAAACTATTAAAGTGAAAAAAGAGACAGGTTCTTGTATTCAATGATGTAGATACAAATTTCAACAAATTTTACTAGGCCAAAAGTCAGTTCAAAAGAATAGCCAAAACTTCACGAACGAACAGTGAAAACACAAATACCACTCACAAAAATTCAAAATCAATAATCAGAGATACAGATGTACATACAAATATAGGTATGTATCTTGGGCAAAATCAGAATGGAGCCAACTAATTGAAGGCCATAGAGACTCTTCCTCTTCGTTTTCTCTTCAAATGACAATACAATTATTTCCAGATGATGTAAACTCTTCATAATCCCACATACGCGAAAGGGGGAAAAACATAGGCACCCTTTTCTTGAGGAGTAACAATGGATCCTCCAAAAAGCTTCCAGTAAATTCTTGGCTAGATCATCCAATGTGAAAAGTAAAGTCAGCTGTGCACAATGACACATACACTTTCTTTCTGACAAAGATCATCGAGGCAGCAATTAGCGTGTTATTAGGATTCTTCCACATCCTCACCCACTAGCTGTACTCCATCTCCTCCTTTAGTAGCTGTCTGCTTCTTATGTTTTTTATTTTTGGCTCTCTTCGCCTTCATGCGGCGTTTCCTCTCATTGGCATCCACCCATTTGTAGTCCGAAGGTATATTGAAAGGGTCGATTTCATCCCTATATCTATGACTATCAGACTCACCGGACTGTATACCACGACTTCCCTTCATCCATGAAATCCATGATGTAGACCCTTCTGATTCCTTGGATTTGGCATCCTGGAAGTATGCTGGGCTGGAAAGTGGAGTTGAAAACTCCTCTGCTGGCTGAAGCTCCTCAAATTTTGTAAAAGTGACAAGGACCCGTATAGTAGGGACTATAGGGATAGCTACCTGCAAACCAGTAAGAATAACCAGGGCAATATGAAAAACTTGCATTCATGCAAAGTATCCCGCAATAGACAAACAGGAACACAGTGGGAAATTGATAAGAGCACTTATATGATAAATAAAGTAGCAATGCATGTAAAAAATTAATATTATGCAATACAATTGACATGTAGGAAATATTAACTGGCATATTTCATATATCAGTGTGTATTTGACATGTTTAAAAGTGTCTCTAAAATGTTCAGAAAAGAGAAGGCAGCAGCATTCGGTATTTTTCATTTGACTATCGTACAACGATTGTATTTATAAGTGGCATTCTAAGGGCTGATGTCCATTACACTTACAAAACCAGCATGAATCCCCTCTTGGGAGTGCTATTGCATTCATATCTTGAAGAAAAATCAGAAATGCACAGTGGAAAAGAAACTAGCACAATTTGAATGAATTTAAGGCAACGATATGCAATTTTGCTTTGCAGTATATAGTTTTGCTGCTTCTGGATAAAAGATGAACTGTATAACTTCAAAAATTTATCCGCAGAAGGGAAACTACATGTGTCAGCCTAAAGAATGCTAGATGTAAGGCAGGGACAAAAGTCCCATTCTTCTAAGCGTTCAACCAGGACAACATGACAACCATCCAAAGAAAAAGATATCTAAAAACCATAAATATCTCAAATAATGATGCTACGAACTTCAAACCACATATTTGGCAATTGAATGATGATAGTATATCTCCAGATAACGACAATTTTATTCATCAATCTCTATTTCAGTTATCTACTCAACTGAATATAAAAAAAAAAAAATAGTTGGGACAGCAGGTGAAGAATCTGTAATATACGCACAATCAATGAAAACCTGGTCCTCGAACCCAATAACAATAACATTGAAGAGGAGGAGGAAGAATGTTTATAACTCAACAAACTCCTATTTTTTGTTCTCCAAAGGTATGAATATAGTAACCACTACAGTGCAGAGCAAAGCAACTGTGCAAAATGAACCCAGGAAGGTTGAGAATATGATGATGTTTAGATTACCTTAACAGGAAAGGTTCCATGAGGAAGTTTAGTCGTCAAAAGTTCTCTGAGTCTCCTAATAGCCTTAACCTTGTTTGCTAAGATGTCAAGCAAGGGCAGAAGCTCGTCTGTTTTCAAAGGAAAGTCCGGTGTCAACCACAAGACAGGTCTTAATCCCTTCTTGTATTCACTCTCATTCTTAGACTCGTTAACTCCTCCTTTCTTCTTTTTCCTCTTAAAGTTCTTATCCTTCACAATATCAGGTTGTGGCTTCTGCTGATCACCCGACAGCTTCTTCGCAGTCTTCAAATCCTCAAGGTCCTCACCGCCGCTACCCTTCATGTTTTTCTTGTTCCAACCAAACCAGCCCTTCTTCTCTTTACCCCCAGCATTGGCTTCACAATAGGAAGCTGCTGAACCATTCTCATGACCATCAAACCCCCCTCCAGGTTCCTCCTCCTGACCAATACCGTCAGAGTTCCCCATCCGCAGCGCCGAATCCAACTGCATTCTTTCCTCAGCAGTGAGCACATCATCATACTCATCATTGTTCTCTCCATTAACCACACTCTCCCCATCATCCACAGCAAAAAGCTCCTCATCAGTCATAGCACCCGGCACCCTCCTCGACTTGACACTCACCATCACATGAAGCATGTCATAAACCTTAGCCTTCCAATTCCCCACCATCTCAGTCTTTTCCTGTCGCCGCCAATTCAAATGGGGAACAAGCTCCGCCTGAGTAACATCAATACCAGGCCTATACATATTAGTCTGAGACATCAAAGAAACTTCATGATTAACCTCAGCTTCCGTTGGCTGCGTACCAGCTCCCTCCAAAGCATTGGTAACCTCCTTCTCCTTATGAGCAAGCGCCAGCAAAGAACCCGGTGGCAGGTTCAAATTCCCATCCTCGGAAGCATAACCCTCTCCGAGAAACAAAAAGGTTTGGTCGGAACGCTGGATGCGGAAGCCGTCGAAGCCAGCGAGGGTCATATCAGCGCGGAGGTTGGAACCGCGTTTCCAAATTCGGTAGGTGTCAGAAGGGGCAATGCGACCAATGAAGGGAATGACGGAGCTCTCGAAATGAAAAGATATCTCCATGTAGAAGTCGCGGATTCGAGCGGCGGAAGCCACAATGCGGGGAAGTCTGCGGCACCATTTGGCCCACGCAAGAGGCTGGTAGTGGCGCGCGATGATCACCGCAATAGCTTCCTCTCTGATGCACACGGCTTCTTGGAGCGCACTCCAACCCTGCTCGTTCTGAAGACTCCAATCCGCACCGGCACACATGAGAATCTCCGCGGAGACAGCGTCCCTGAGACGCACCGCGAGGTGGAGAGGGGTTTCTCTTCCCGGCACGTCGCGGCGGTCGATAACCGCCGACACCCGGTCAGCTTTGAGCTCCGCCGCGAGCGATTCGGCTTCTGTGTTGACCTCACCAGCTTTGGCGAGTCGAGGAATCGTGGAAACGAGGTGGCGCAGTGCGGCGTGGTCACGCCTCGCTACTGCCACGTGTGCAGGACTGTGCGCGTATTTCGATATATCCTCCATCAGATTTCTCTCTCGGTCGCTATGATGCTGCTGCTGCTGCTACTATCATGAGCCGAAAAAGCAAAAATGAAATCGATTGAAGACAGGGATCGGTTTTGGCTCGAAATCGTAGCTGGAGTGAGTTGGATTCAAATCATCTGAAAGGAGCAGTGGGTGAGGAGATTTGATTTAAGGAAAGTGAGAATTTGGCGGATTTGGATTGCACATGAAAGAGGAGTAGGAGAAAACGAAAGGGTAGTTAGGGTTGAATTGTGGTAGAGAGAGAAGGTGATTGGATCTAGCAGCAGTGAGAGAAGAGAGTAATGCTGACACACACAACTCAAAAGCACATGAAGGCAGCGAACACCGTCTGAGAGTAAAAAGAGAGAGAGGCCATCACCCTCACCCTCACCCTCGGCTATCTTTCTATTCTATAATTCTACTGTGTGAGACACTCAGCGACTCAGTGCCCACTTTTCCCTTTAGATTTGGGGTCTTAATTGATTACACTTAATAATAAATGCCTGTTGTATCCTCTACCACTTCCATGGATCTTCTTATTTCATACATTACCATCCATGCATTTTTCTTACTTCCTATTTACCCTCTCCATACTCTTTCTCCTTTATACGCGCCTCCCCCGTTTTAACTGTCACATTTCTTACAACCAACTTCTAAGTCGTTATTTCAGACTATGTAACTTACGCTTATGCTTTCTTTTGATGGAAGATGGATTTTAGGTAGAAGTGGGCATGTTTGAATTCAGATAAAGATAATACTAAATATAAATAAATGAGATAAACTTTTATGACTGATTTAATTAATGTCTATGATAAAAAATAAAATTCTAATAAATAAAATTATAAAATGATTAATCTCATTGTGATAAAAAGTGTTGTTATTGATATTATTATATTTTATATTCTGATATAAAATCATTATTATTATTATTGTTGGATATTGTAATATTTTATTTTTAACATGTTAATCTTAAGTAAGACTTTATAAGATTGATAAAATTAAATAAATTTTTGTTTCAAATTATTATAAATTTAGTATTAATACAGTTAGAAAAAAAACATAATCAGATATATTTAAAATAATTAAGAAAAATCTACTAGACAATTAAAAAGAAAACTTTATTGCATCACCATATTTCATTATAGATGTTTTTATATTTATTCTTGATTTGTTTACCAATAAGATCATCATTATAGAATAAACAAACATAGACATTAGAAACATCAAAAGAAAAAAATGGGTAACCTAATGTGATTATTCATTCATAAAAACATCCATATCACATATGAAGACTCAATTATCCGAATTGATGTGAAATCTTTGGAGGTATTGCACTTGTGATAGTTTCTATTACTCTCGAGAGTCATAGTTAACAGATTTCACCCTACCAAACACAAGATTAGTTATTTAACATTTTTTACGAGGGTGAAGTCTTTGTACTAAGACCTCCTACACCTTTCATCACATATCTCATTCTATTTTACCTGAACTTGAATGATTATTAGAGTAACAGGATAAATTCTAATATTTAAACTCTCACATCAATGCTTACATTAATGAAACGCCACCATGGAATCTCTCCACTAGATCCATGAAATTATGCCAAATAAATATACAATACCCATCATCATTATATTATCATTAATAATTACTCACATGCATATTTATCCATAAAATTTTAGCCACCATTCTAAGATAAGCTTCATAAACCAACAATTGTTTTAACTTCACAAAATCTTACATTAAACATACAAAAAAAAGTACCTACAAATAAAGTAGACTCTATTCATTTCGCTCAACGAAAATATCTACTTGCTTAGCGAGTAATGCGTAACAAACACTTGTCCAATGACTAGATAGCTCGCCCATCATTAGTGATCTTTCTGACATTGGTTTCGTCTAGTATGTATATTTTCGCATAGTGACCACTAAGTTAGTAGCTCTCTAACTTTGACTTTGCCCAACGAGTATATTTTCTCCTAACAAGTATATTCTCGTCCAACGAGTCTACATAATTCTGCAGAATATGATGATGTAGATTTATGTCATTCCATCCTTGCAAATCAATCCAACAACAATCACAAATGCCAAAACATATTAACTATCAGATTGTACTATACTCAATGACTCAATTAATCTCATTTGTAGTTTCAACCATAAAACATAAACATTTCCATAATATCACTGAAGCCAAATTAAAACCCTCATTCAACTCCACATATCATATTTCATAGAGTAATCACACAAACAAAACATCATACAAGCATATAATTAACAATTACAAAATATCTATCAGTTAAAAACAATGCAATTAGCTTTTGTTACTTGACCAATAACTTACTAGACCCTAATTAACGAAACTCCTCCCAACTAGGAGGATATTCTACCTACACATAAAAACATCACAAGAATCATTATAACATTATGATCATTTATTAACAAAGACTCATATAGATGACTGAAAATATGCATGTAAGTGAAAAAAGGCTTACATGCAAAAAATAACATAAATAACTAAGAAAATATCTAAAACTCAACTGAATCGAACAAAGAAATTGATCAGTCCAAATTGAAGAACTCGTCATAAGAATTAATCATGTGATCTTAGTTCTTTAATCAGACGAACAAAGAAGAACATTGAGAGAGAAATAAAAAAACTTTAAAAAAATAGTTTATATAGAAATGATGTATTTTAAAATAATAAAATTCTTTCATAACAAAACGATTTGTATTAAAATCATTTAATATTAAATAATCAAATTTTATTATTTTTAAACTATTATATAAATATGTAAAATGTTATTTTCTAATACTGGAAAGTTAGTAGATGAGTGAGAAGTTGAATTTGCAGCTTCAAAAGATCATTTTATCCTAGAAAATCGATGGATTTTGTGTCCATATCAAACTAAAAGAATTGATTCTCTTCTCACCAATAATCAATTCTTTACGATATAAATAATATGAGAATTAAATTTTCCTTCACAAAATTTTGTTCCTTACCCTTTCATGCCAACAAATCACCTCCACAATCAAACACACAAACACCTTTGTGAACACAATGCCACTAAACTGCCAACACGATCCTCACTTTCTCCACGAAACTAAAAGTTAAAATCAAACATTTTCACATACTTCAAAAATGTGTTTTTTACAATGAACAACTTCAACCAATTTGTTTGTTTAGACAAAACATTTTAAGAGGGTAATTCATTTTTCTTAGAAAATTTGAAATGATTTATAACAAAATACTTGACTAAGGAATTTTAAAATAAATTCAAATTATACAATTTTAATGAGTAACTGGTTTGTTTAAAATTAAAGAATTATAAATTTCATTTAAAAGTAAGAATTTAAAAATTTAAATCTTTACATTCTTAAATTTATATTTTAGATTCGCAGTTTGGATTCACTTAAATTTGAGTTGATTCGGTTAGAGTTAGATCTGAATGAATTTGACTTGAAGTGAGATTATTTAACTTAATTTAGTTTAATATTGTGTGACCCAAAATATTTGTGTTTTGAAATTTTATTAGCTTTACACGGTTGAAAAAAATTCGTAACACCAAAAAAATATATATTATATTGTACATTTAAAATAAGTTTAATTAAACTTTTTTATGAATATTATAAAAAAAATGATTTCAAATAATTTTTTCATAAACTAAAAATTACATTTAAAAAATTAATATAGAACACAAAAATTAGATTTACTTATGAAAAGATCGTGAGGAGAAATTTATTCAAAAGTGTAATAATAGAAAAAGTTCACGGTTTAATATGATTTTAGCATGTTAACTTTTTTATAAGTTCTAAAAAAATCAATCTAAATTCTTAAATTTTCCTTTATTAAGATTTTAAGCCATTGTTAAATTTTTAATGTATGTTACTAAACATTTTAATAAATGTAATTTTTTTTTAATTTTTTAAAATTATTCAATCTAAATTCTTGAATTTTGTAGTCTATGTGGTAAAGTATCAGTATTAATGCTCTGTTCTCTTGCGCTGAATTTCCTGTTCACGATAATTGGAGAGCGATGAATTTAAAAATTAACGTGTTCACTTGTGTTGAATTGCGAGGAAGGAATTGAAGCGAACTGCGGGATTGATATACTGTTCAATCACCCGCACATCTGTAGAGATTTGAGGGATGAAATAGGCTTTCTCTGAAATGCCCCTCTTGTTATAAATAATTCCCAGTTGAGAAAAGATAAAATATAAGCCACTTTACACTGCATATTAACACATAACGTTCACTGTGCATTGACGAGGAGAAAGAATAGAAAGCTCAACTCAGGTGAGGATCCATACGAGTGTATTGTTGTTAGGCAAGTATGTTTCTGTAATCTTTGCAGTGTTAGTGGTAGATGAAGAAGCTGAGGTTGCTGGAAGATGAAGAAAGGAGGTGATTGATGAAAAGGAGGTGATTGATGAAGAGAAGCAGTGTTTGAAGCTGGAGAAGATAGCCAAGTGTATTCGGTTACAGCGCCATGAAGAAGAAGAAGGCGGAGCTGTATTCGGTTACACTAAAGCTGTATCCGATTCCAGGCGTAGGAGAATACTTGATGTATTCGGTTGCAGTGGCTCGTATTTGGTTACCCAGCCCCTCCGTTACCATGCTTGTCTACGTTTGACGACGGTGGAGGTTGCAGCCTTGGACGAAGGAGGACGATGCAGCGTTAAGGCGTCAGGTGGAAGCCTGAAGGTGCAGGATGCAGCCACCATGAAATCGTCGAGGAAGCTATCCTTGATGATGGAGAATGCAACGTCGTTTACGATGAAGACGAAGGTGTTGGTGATGATGGAGGAAGCAGATCCTCAAGAAGCAATAGACGAAGATCAAGAAATAACGAGGATGCAAAGCCATGTTTTCACGATTTGCAGATCTGAAGACATTTAAGAGGTATTGATTTTGGGCATGCGCATTGATCACAGCATGGTTTTGAAGATTCAGAGGGCTCGTCGATTGATTGATCATGATGACCACTTTTGATGAATTGGCCTTGCTCGGAGCATATTGAACAGTGACGTGTTCGTTGTTTTCTGCATTACAATGTTAAAGGTGGCACACATGCACCATATCATTCCTCAGATTGCTTACACGATTGCTAGTGCTGTCTATTCGTATATTTACCATGAAAAACAAGAAAAAGAGAGGTTTAAATGTTAATTAATTTCCCATTTATTCTATGGAATAATTTGTTTCTTTTATCTGATTATGTTATTATGTTTGTACTTTTTATTTCCTGTAATTTTTTATTTCCTGTAATGGATAATTATAACTTGGATTAATTATCTGATGTTTACAAAATTAATAAATCTCACTTCCATAACAAATAAATTCATACTATTTAAAACTAAATTATATCACAAACAAGTACTACATTTAAAAAAAATTCATTTCACTAAAGTATAATTTAATTAAATTTTTAAAATTATTTTTAATAATTATTCTAAATTTTTAACTCTTAATAAACATTTTTACAATTAAATATAACATTAACAAATATCATTTTATATTACTTTAATACTTAGGGGCATATTGGTAATCTTCAAATTCTATCAATTAAACAATTTTTTTAAAACTGTCACATCAATCAAATCCTACACTAATTCTCACAAAATTCACTCCCAAATCCATCCTCAATTACCTTCAAATCCACTCAACTAAACACAAAAAAAATCACCCTCAAATCATCTCAAATTCACTCAATCACTCTCCCTCCATCACCCCAAGTGAACACACCCTAAGTGATGATACAGTGATCACATCAGCCAACGGATAATCAATTTGTCTGTGATATCCACTTGTAATATTCTATTAAATTATTTTTTAGTGTCTCATCTTTTGAAAACAAAAATTAGTCTCTTAGTATTTTGTTGATTAATATTCACTTTTATCATTTCAGTACATTTGTGCAAATCTTAATTCTTCAAATGTTCATAGTGGTGTTAGTTTTTATAATAAAAAAAACAAAAAATCTTCTTTAATCAATAATATAGATAGAGTTACGAAGTTGATTTATGAAATCATGGATAACTCTAGTCCATTTTTAGAAAGACATCTTTTAGGAAATTCTCGGAAACAAAAATAAGTTAAAATAAGTTAAGTCTCCAAATTTCCGTAAAAGAAGTTAAGGGTTATGATTAAAGTTAATTTAATTTTACTACAATATTTTAATTAATTCTTAGAAACGGAAATTTATGATATTTAATAAACAGTAATAAAATCCAAACAAAAACATTTAAAATCAGACACGAAAAATATGAAGTTTGACCAAAATATATGAATATTAAACTAATTTTAATAAAATTCACATTTTTTTATAATTGTTAAATATTATATATATATATATATATATATATGAGAAATAAATAATCAATAGAATTTAACTCATACATTAAAAAAAGAGAAAAAATAAAAAAAAAATGTTAAAAAAATTCATAAACTTATTATTTATAAATTTATTATTTTATACTTTTAAATTGAGATGTCTTATTTAAATTAAATTTAAAGTTAGATAAATTTTTTATACAACAAAATTAAAGAACTATCTTATGTATTTTAAAAATATATTTAGTCAATAAAAAAATTAAATATATTTAATCAATTAAGATTTTAACGTTCTATGTGTAATTTTTTTATAAAAACAAACAACTAAATTTATTAAAATTTTTTATAAAATCTATGTTAATTCGTTATAATGTTTATAAATAATTTTTTGACTAATTAAAAACATTTATATTAATGATAAATTAAGAGTTAATTTCAATTTTTTCTTGTTTCCGAATGAATATTTTTCTAAAAAGAATATTCATAAACTAATTCTCATACACTTTCAAATTTTTTTATTCCAATCCATATATGAATCAAAACCAAATTATATGAAGAAACCAAATTAATAAATTTAAATATAATAATTTTATGACTCTGTGACTAGTTTGACATTATGATAAAATATTGTTAGGTGAAGATATTTTCTAACAATTTTTATACATTTAAATTTTGTTAACAATGTAAATTATCAAATAATTATGCAAAAACATTAAATAACATTGTCTGATAGAAACCCAATATTAATTTTTACCGACATTCACAATAAAATTTTAAGAAAATAACACACAAACATAATTAAGTGTACAACTTATAAAACAATACTTGTCCCGAAAAAGACAAGTTGAGAGTTCATTAAGAAGCTATAAGGATTTCTTTTTAATACACAACTCTACTATATGATATAAGCGTGCCTATATTAATTTTGAAATAATAAATTGTGTCTGTATTAACTTTAAAATAATAAATGACTTGGTTCAACTATAGAACAAATAAATCTAATTTCAATCAATTTTAATATAAATTAAATAAAATGATTTTTATAGTTTGAAATAATTTTTATGATTTGAGAATAGATTTTCTAAACCAAATTTATATCTAAAAGTATGAATTATCATTTTAAAATCTTGGAGTGTTGGTTTGGTACATTTTTTTATTATATCAGATAATAAAATTTGAAAAAATGACAATGGTATTGAATGATAAAATAAAAAAGAAGTAGGTTTTAACGTTCACGATGGGACTCGAACCCACAATCTCCCGCTCCGGAGGCGAGCGCCTTATCCATTAGGCCACGCGAACTTGATTTATTGTTAAAACTCAAATAGCATATTTAAAAATTATTATTTGACTTCATTGCTTTATTAAGAATTATGTTATTTTATTGTAGATACTACACAAGGATGAAATAAACGTGTTATAGGTACCCTTTACATTATTTAATTCGGTTTGTTTTTCAATTGATTTCGTTTAAAATTAAATTGAAAATAATAACTTTAATATGTATATAATCTTAACTATTGAGTATGTTAGACTTTTTCTTTTTGAACATTAGCAAAAGTATTTAAAGAAATGGAAAAAAGGAAGTCATTACCCTAAAATGTACCATTTTTATAATGGACAACAAATGTGAGCATTTTTTTAATGCTTCTATGATTCTTCTTTCTCTTTTACCATATATTTAAAAGATAAAAAGTTTTAATTTATAAGGTTAACTAGTATTTTAATTATAATATTTATGAAACTTATTCAATGTGATCATTCAATATTTGTTTTTCTCGATTTTGTTGTTGTTTTATTTAAAAAAGGATTTAATGTAATCATTTTTGTTAAATTGGTGTTAATACCATTTGAAATGTGAACATCTATCAATTTTTAGTGTGTGTTTTTTTTCTCCTTTCACCTTTTTTCACTATCCATGACTTTTTTTTATTTCTTCCTTTCATTTCCATCATCCACCTTCCATCATGCTCTTTTCCATTTATCCTTTTCTTCTTTACCATGCTTTTCTTTTTCCTTTTCTCCACCATCCAATGGGTTGTGTTTGAGAATTCTAAATGAATTTTGTAGAATCTTCTCTAAGAGAGTGATTCTCTCACCTCTGTTGATGTGAATGTGGTTATGATTGAAAATCGAGACATTGTCGAATTGAGTGCGGTAGAGGTAGGGGTGAAGTCAACCTAAGTAGTGCCTAATTGGTAATAGTTGAGCTTGAACCAAACAAGCACGTGAGAGATATAGGAGAAGAAGGAGTGGACAACAACACCGACAATGGCATGACATTTAGTGGATTTGATGCCAAGTTAGGAGAGATAAGACCAACAGATGGAAGAGAGAAGGATTAAGGTTTTTTGGAGAGGTCAAGGATTGTTACAATGAGGGCTTTATTGTTGTAGGATTTGGTTTCGGTGATGTAAAATGTGAGGAGGAGGGTCTCAAAGCCAATGGAAAAAGGGGTTTAAGGGAGTGGATGAGGAAAAGGTAAAGATTGTTGAAAAGAGGGATGTAGGAGAGGATAATGAAGTAGAGGTGGATTCAACAAGGACCAAGGTGTCATCAAGCTAGTAGAAAAGGGGGTTGAAGTGGAGTTGGAAAGGAAGGTTGAGACGATGACATAGGTGGCGAAGAAGGAGAAAGGAAAGAGGGTGAGGCGGTCAAAGTCAGCGAGAGAAGAGAGGGGGATATGGGAATGAGAAAGGGTAGTAAGGAGGGTGTGGATGCTGGAATGGGCCTTGGATAAAAAGATAATTTGGTGTGTAAATTGAAGAAATCAATATATGGACTGAAATAAGTTTCCCGACATTGATATCTAAAATTTAATGATATCATAACTTCATATGGTTTTGTAGAGAACATCGTTGATCGATGTATATACATAAAGATAAGTGGGAACAAGTTTGTTGTTTTGGTTCTATATGCTGGCGACATTCTTTTTGTTGTTAATAATATAGTATGTTACATGATGTAAAGAAGTTTATCTCTAGCAACTATGAAATGAAACATATGAGTGAGACATCTTGTGTGATAGGAATAGAAATATTACGTGATAGATCACAATGATTGTTAAGTTTGTCTCAAAACGACTATTAACAAAGTATTAGAAAGATTCTGAATGGAAAAATGCTTTATTGAAGTAGTTCCAATTCAGAGATGGGGCAAGTTTAGTCAAATGCAATGTCTTAAGAATGATTTGGACCGAAAGGCCATGAAGCCCATTCCTTATGCATCAGTGGTTCGAAGTTTGATGTATGCTTAAACTTGAACTCGAGCATATATCAATTTTGTTGTTGGAATGTTAAGCCGATATCAAAGTAATCCCGAAATGGATCACTAGAAGGCTGTAAAGAAAGTTCTTAGGTATTTACAAGATACCAAAGACTACATGCTCACCTATAGAAGGTCATATCATCTTGAAGTGATTGGCTACTCGAATTTAAATTATGCTGGATTCAAGAAAATCCACATTCGTGGCATGCTTTGAGGCCACTGTTTATGCATTGTGGTCGTGGAACTTTGTATTAAGGCTTGGTATTGTTGATAGTATTACTAAGCCGATAAGGATTTATTGTGATAATTCTACAGTTGCCTTATTCTTTAAAAATAACAAGTACTTAAAGGGTGCAAAACACGTGGATTGAAGTACTTATCAATCAAAGAAGAAATGCAAACATAGAGTGTTGATTAAGCATATTAGTACTGATTTGATGATAGCCAACACGTTAACTAAATGACTATCGCACAAAACTTTTATTGGCCATGTTGAAAGTATGAACATTATGAATAAGTCAATATTAAACATTATGATGTTATCTATTCATATAAGTATGTATAGTTATATGTTTGTACTGTTAATATATTTGTGAATTCAATTAAAGTTATATTTCTCTTTATTTTATTGTTATCCACATTAAATTATAGACATGTATTATTGATTGTGATAACATGTTATGTTTCTTTTAGAGATGAAAATTCTAAAATTAATTAAAATTATATTGAGTTGGTTTGATTAGGTGATACATAAAAAAAAATCTTGGGTTCATGATTTGCAACTTTCATGATTCATCATCCAATTCAATTATTAAAAAAAGTTGACTTGATAATTCCAATAAATGGTGCACACTTAAAATTTAGTATTAGATCTTTATATTAAATTTTATTAATTTAATATTTGATTCAATTAATTTAAAAAATAATTTTTATGTAAAAATTTTAATTTAATAATTTTATTAAAATATAAATTTATTAAAGTTATGAAAATTTATTAAAATTAATATTCTTTCTTCTCATTTTAAGAAAAATATTTCGATATTATAAAATATCACAATTAATATTGTAAAATATCACAAAAAAAAATTACAGTATTATTTCTGTAAAGAAATAGAGAATTATGCTATTCAAAAAACCAAAGGAAATAAAAGAAAAATATTTCTTATCTAAATAATTTTATATCAGAATAAAACAAAGAAAGGAAAAACAGTTATCACGGAAATTTTACAATAAATTCAAGTAAGTCTTTTCTTTGATAATTATTGTGTATGAAAATTTGTAAAAATCATAAAATTTAAGATCTGGATTCATAAATTAAAATATAAAATTACTTGTATTTATATCCTGGTATTCTACTATATGACATTCGAATGAAAGTTTTTTTGTTTTGTTAATTTTAAACTGTTCAGCTGTTCATTTGCCGCATCAGGGGTAACGACGTTGATCGAATTGGGTGCCTTAGTTCGTTGATTGATTTTGATTGACTGGTTAGTTGGTATAATTTGGGTAGGTGATGGTTTGGATATTGTGGTGGTTAGCTTGTAGGATTTTTTATTAAGTTAATAGATGCCATGAGTTAAACATAAGAGGGTTTGCAGTGTGCATTTCGCGTAGTATAGTTCATGCACAGAGACTGCAGCTTGAGGAAAGCTAGGGAGAAACAGCTTGAGGAAGCCAGGAGGCTTGCTTCTTTACAAAAGAAGAGAGAATTGAAGGCTGCAGGAATTGATATTAGGAAGCGGAAGAGAAGAAAAGGAATAGACCACAATGCAGAAATTCCATTTGAGAAAAGGCCTCCTTCGGGTATTTTTGATGTTACGGATGAAGATAGATCAGTGGAACAGTCCAAGTTCCCTACTACAATCGAAGAACTTGATGGGAAAAGGAGGGTTGATATCGAGGCACAACTAAGAAAGCAGGACATTACAAAATATAGAATTGCACAAAGGCAAGATGTCCCATCTGCCATATTGCATGCCAACAAGCTCAATAACCCAGAAAGAGGTAAAAATTGATGCTTCCACTTCCCCAGATTTCTGATCAGCAATTGAATTAAATTGCAAAGTTGGGTTATGCCAGTGATCTTGCAGGGAGTCAGGAACTTGCTGAAGGTAGTGGAGCAACACTTGCACTTCTGGCTAATTATGCGCAGACACCCTGGTCAAGGAGTGACTCCTCTTCGGACCCCTCAGAGAACGCCAGCTGGTAAAGGAGATGCTATTATGATGGAAGCTGAAAATCTGGCCAGGTTGAGTGAGTCTCAAGCACCATTGTTAGGCGGAGAGAACCCGGAGTTTCATCCTTCAGATTTTTCGGGTGTCGCCCCAAGGAGAAAAGACATTGAAACGCCAAATCTAATGCTGACACCTTCTGCAACTCCTGGAGGTGCAGGTCTCACTCCTAGAATTGGCGTGACACCCGCAGGAGATGGTTCTTCTTTTAGCATGACACCAAAGTGAATTCCTCTTAGGGATGAGCTACATATTAATGAGGACACGAATATGCTTGACAACTCTAAACTTGAGCTACATAGACAGACTGATATGAGGAGAAGTTTGCTATATGGTTAGGAAGCCTTCCACAGCTCAAAAATGAGTACCAAATAGGATATGTCTGATAGAATAGCTAGAGAAAAAAAGAAAGAAGAGGCAAGAGAACAGGCAATTCTTAGAAAACGATCAAAAGTCCTGCAACGGGAACCTCCTAGGCCTCTTGTAGAGCTTATAAGAAATTCCTTGATAAGAATTGATGGGGACAAAAGTTCCTTTGTTCCACCAACTTCTATTGAACAAGCTGATGAGATGATTAGAAGGGAGCTTCTAACTTTACTGGAGAATGACAATGCTAAGTATCCCCTTGATGATAAAGGGAATAAGGAGAAAAAGAAAGGAGGCAATGGAACCGTAAATGTGTCTGCTGTCCCTGTCCTCTTAGTTTCTTTATTTCTCTGTGATGAGATCTCATTTTCTTCAGTTGAGTTTTAACACAAGTAACTTGACTCCTGTTTTGGAGATACCTCTCTTTTGATGCAGAACCTAAGACTATAATGAAAGTGTAGCCTATGAAAACTGAATATTATTAAATGACAGTTAATATTTTGAAACTTGCCATTGTACACCACTGTTTTACAGTTTTACAATTTTTTTCGAATTTATTCTTTTTTTTTATTTGTCAACGTCAGTGGTGCGAAGAGAGCTTGTGAAATAGAATGCTTTAAAGCTTTGCAGAAGCAGGAGCAATTAGCAGCATCACATAGGATGCACAATCTATGGGCTGTAGTGCAGAAGCAAAAGGAACTTGAGAAAACTTTGCACAATAGGTACGGGAGTCTAATTGAAGAGCTGGAGAAGACGCAAAATATCATGGGCCGATGCAAATTACATGCACAGCAGCGTGAAGAGATTGAAGCAAACAGCCATGCACCTGAGTCAATTCAGATCACGGAGACCATGGCCAATGCAACTGATGTACAGGGTACAGAGAATTGTGAAGTTGTACCTCACTCGGAGAGGAGGATGAAAATGCTCTAGCAGTAGCAGTTGAGTCATCGCATGATGGAACTGCTGGCGAGCAAGTTGATATTGTGCAGGACCAGGCTACTTCTAGCCCCCAGTATTGAAATGAATGTAGATTCTCATAGAATGCAAACGATACATGACACTATGTTAAATTTACAAATGGTACACAAAAAATGGATGGTACCAATACTTTAAATGATGTATAGATTATTGGTAAAGAAAAATATTACATATTTTAATAGTTATTACTTTATGTTATCTTTGAATATTATATATATATATATATATATATATATATATATATATATATATTAGTTGAGAAAGAGTCCAATGAAATGAAACCAGACTAACATATGAGGTGTTTATGTTTTGGTGTCACACTGGGAGATGAGAGGTTGAGTCATTGTGAGGTTTAAGAAAATATTTATAAAATATGTGAATATCTGAATAATTTATATTAATGCATTGGACTAGAATATTCATGTCACAACTTAGAATATATGATATCTGTTAACATCGTTAAAATTAATTAAGTAGTAAGTATATGTCTTTTTTTTTTGTGGACTAGTAAATAATTAATATTCTAAACAAAATTATTATTATACCAATATTTTTAATGAAAATAGTTAACTACTTAATTACTTTCCAAGTAGATCCATATGAGAAAATGAGACTGACTTTTATTGCTATAAGTCCAATCTTAAAGCTACCTTTTTGTATTATTTGTAAAGATTATTAATATTGATATCTAATACTTTCAAGAAACTTTGTATTAATATACTTAGAAGATATTAATATATAAATAGTGATCTATTCTAATGTAAAACTCTTAATAATAGAACAAAACTGTATTTTTGCATTATAATGTGAACAGTTATCAAGGTATAAAATGTTAACATATATACATACATAATACACATATTATATATATACGAGGTTATGTTAGGATTAACGGTAAAAAAATCTTATTATAAAAAAAAATACTCCCAACTTATAATTAGATAATAATTATTTATGTAATAGTTGGAGTATTACAATGCAATAGGAATTATCTTTCACAAGTTGATTTTTTGAAATTAAATTGAATTCTAATATGTTTTTTTCTGAGATTAAGTTTGATTAAAATATCACTTTCTTAAAAATTTGAGTTAAGCTTAACGAATATTCTCTCGTGAATCTTTCAATAGATCCATTTAAGTCAAATATATAAACACTTAAACTATTTAACTACCACTATATTATGCAAATATCAAATTCATGAAATAAGTGAGCTCAAGTCATTCAATATTTGAAATTCATCGTATTTCAGATATCCAGTAAACTTTCTTCTAGTTTTTTTTTCATATTATTTAAATGAAGGTTCTACTATTTAATACAAACTTTCAAACAATAATTTGTATATCATTAAATTTATGATCTCAATTAAATAATTTCATACATGAAAATTATCTACTACATTGTATAATGAAAAAAATTAATTAATTTTTTCATATATCAAGTTACCTTAATTTTTTTTTCTCTCTATTTAAAAAATAACCATAATGATAAGTTATTAAATATAGGAAATTACTTTCCTTATTTCACGCAAGTAAAGTTATTGAGTTGTTTATGATATCATAACATGTTTCACTTTCTCTTTTAACTTTCTCATTAAGCTTACCTTATATTTCCAATATTTCTTTTTAATAAATACATTAACTTTTATCTGATATAAATATTACTACTAATGTGGTTTATTGAGGATAAATTATGAAATGAATAATTAGTATTTATTGAGACTGAAAATATTTGTTAATTCTAAGAAATAAAATTTACAACGCTAATGATTTTAAATGGTGAAATATTAAATTTGTAGAGCAGTGATATTCCTCGTTGCGAAAAGGCATAAGTGAGTTTTAATTTCATTTTTCAAGACATTTTCAATTCAGGAATGATTTTTCTATTATTTTAACACTCAACAAATTTTTAAAAAATTTTACATTTATTATTATTATTTACAAACATAAAATTTATTTTTTAATATCAAAATAACCTAAAATGGATTGTCAATTTATACTTAAAAGAAAATCTTCTACAAAGAAATAACGTAAAAACTTTTAAGTTAAAAGAAATTTGAGATGATCACAATTCTTCCGAAACCGTCAAAAACCGTTTAATTATTTATCGACGACTTAACGATGAGAATGATACTGTTAATAATTTTTTTGTCGTGAACAATTATCGAAGTTCACGAGACCGTCGATAATTACTGAAAAAACAAAAGTTTTAGTAAATATCAAAAATCTAATGTCCTCAGTAATTTTCGAAGGTTCAAAAACCATCAATAATCAACCGCTTATGTAATAGTGGCTATATCTTTCTATAAATCAACTTTATCCTAAGCCCAAAAGACCGTCAGCATAGGAAATTCTTCCTTTTTTTTTCCTGTAGTATAATTAGATTTAATAATATTGTAAATGTGTTGAATATAGAAAGCAAATTTTGATTTCGTGTACCATTATAGTTCAAACACACCCTTAGCCGCCAAAATTGTACACCTAAAAGGCTGCTCAGCAGGGATGGATAAGACATTATCAAAGGAGATTCAGAAAAACAAATAAATACTAAATTATAATTAAAAAAATAGATTACAGGTTAAAAATTGGTTTAAAAAAAATTAAAAGTATAAGGCATGGCAATGAATGGATTTGCCTTTGCCTCTTTTAAAAAGAACCACTGATGTTGGAGAGCACTTTTCTAAAAGGATAAAGAAAGTAATAATGTAAACAAAAAATGATATTATGAGCCAATGAAATTATTGTGTGATAAGCACAAGACAGAAGCTAAGATGAAGTGTGCATAAAAGTTGAGGAGAAAATGCTTTGGAAAGAAGTGTTTTTTCCATTGGACTTTCCATGAATTTGATATTTTAATACTAAGGAAGAAGATGGTGAGTCAATGCCAGCATGCACAGCATTTTTGAATAATGGTTAAGATGAGTGTTCCAAAACAAGAACCTTTTTCCAATGGGATAATCACAAACAGATGGCAGGAATGAATAACATTGTTAGAAAAACCTCCTCCGTCAGAAAATAATAAATAAAAATTTCAAAATTAGTAATTAATAGATTTTTCATAATATGATTCAAGAAATTTCAGATTTTCCCATTTAGTCTGTATATTAATTTATTTATAATTAGTGTCTCTATATAAGTATAACTGCCCTTCTGATGGAAGTCGCAAAACCATAAAGCGTTAGTTTCTCGCACTGCATGCACTTCACCTGAACTCAGACTGAGGCAGAGCTAGGGTTGCTTGCGATCTTCTTGAACCTTTATCTGGTAAATTAGATTGACTCTTCTAAACTCAAAATTCATCGTACAAACAAGTTTTTCTTCTTGTTCCTTTCTCAACCACTAAAAACAATAAGAATAATGATGATGTGCACACTTATCTGTCGTCCGTTGATCTTGCTTTTACTTCTGCTGACGATGGTACAGTTGTCTTAGAAAGATAACAAAAGAAGGTTCACGGGTTGCCTTGCTCTTGCATGTGTCATGTCCTTTGCAGCAGTTGCGTGTTTTTTTCTTCACCGTTTCTTATATTCCACTGTATTTTGCATTTTGTGTTCTATTATTGATGTTATTATTTTATGTATTCTGTTTGCTTTCCCAAAATAGGAAATTCGACGATATTTTTGTCTTCCAGAAGTGTCTAGTGTGTGATGTTATATTTCGTGATATCTTTCTTATTATTTTTCTAGAATTTTGGGTGGAGAGTGGAGACTGTTTCAAGATTATCATCCCTCCTCTCATTTTACTGGTAATTTTCGGTGATTTCTTTTTGGTCCGTGTTTTGTTATGTCTTGAAAGAATTGTTCAATTCGGCTCCTAAATTCTTGGGAATTTTTATATTACATTTTTTTATTATCATTTAACGTGGATTGCGGAGATTTCTACTGATACGTGATTGTGCTTCTGTCTGTAATTTGTTACTGGTGGAGTTCTGTGAAGACTGCTGTTATTATCAAAAATACTAATCATTTGTAGAGTGGGAGACCTTTTTTTTGTCGTGATCATTTTGTACGAGTGTTTCTCCAATAGTGAATTTGAATCCAACAGTGGTGGCAGAGAAATTCACCTGAAGCATCTGTTTGTTTAAAATTGGTGATTGATTCTTTTGAAATTGGATTTGTTGTTTGGCTTGTTTTATTTTAGTTGAGGAGAAGATGGTGATTAGAATTGTGGATCTTCGGTCAGACACAGTTACGAAGCCAACGGAAGCCATGCGGGCTGCCATGGCAAGTGCTGAAGTTGATGACGATGTTCTAGGCAATGACCCTACTGCTTTTCGCTTAGAAGCAGAGATGGCAAAGACAATGGGCAAGGAAGCTGCTCTTTTTGTTCCATCCGGCACTATGGGGAACCTTATATGTGTACTTGTCCATTGTGATGTCAGGGGAAGTGAAGTTATTCTTGGAGACAATTGCCATATATATATTTATGAGAACGGCGGCATTGCAACTATAGGAGGGGTGCATCCAAGACCAGTGAAGAATAACAATGATGGAACCATGGACATTGATTTGATTGAGGCTGCTATCAGGGACCCAAGGGGGGAGTTACTGTATCCAACCACCAAGCTTATTTGCTTGGAAAATACTCACGCAAAGTAAGCACTTAAGAACTTGGTTTAACCATCCAAGTTGTGTATTGTAGATTTGCTCTTTGTTTACAGATACTTATAACCTCTTCTCAATGTATATTGGTTGCTGGGTGGAAATGCTGCCTCTTACAAGGCCTTCAGTGATCGCAGCAGACCATTTTATTTGTTTTTCTAGTACTGCATCATTACCCCATGTGGTGTTACTGGAGACACGGGTTATTATTTTCTTAATGCAGTGACACCACTTCATTGCTCTGTACACTCTTGTTGGTTATGGTTGCCAAATAGCTACTACAATGATTTTAGGCTCAGGGAATTTGCTTGTTTTTATTGAATTTTAAATGTTCCTTTCTGCTGATCATTGATTGAAAACTATATAAGCATAATGGCTCACATTTACCTGAATGCAGCTCTGGTGGCAGATGCCTCTCAGTTGAATATACAGACAGAGTTGGGGATTTAGCTAAGAGGCACGGACTGAAGCTTCACATTGATGGAGCCCGTATATTTAACGCATCAGTTGTAAGTACATTTTTTCTTATCTTTTCCTAAAAGTATTTATTATAATCATGAGCAAGTTGTATTGTGGAGAATCCCGTAGTGACTTTCCTATCTGCCATCCTAGCACAGGGCCTGGTCACAATTTATTTATACGTGTATAATTACTTTCAGAAATAGAAGAAGGGATATGACAATGTGAATTTACAGTCAAATCAATTTGAAAGAAAAGATTGTTTGCCATTTGAATGATTAGATGTGACTTTTACATTTGTTTAGTATGAAGTGAGATAAGCTGTTAAATATTATCTGATCCCTTCACTGCCTATTTTCCACTGAGTGGCTTAATCTTATCACTTTTCTTATTGACAGTTGCCTTAAATTATATATCTACCTTTTAATCTTTAGCTTCCTGTTTGCTTTTTGTTTCTCCTTCCCGCTAACATACGCATTATAACTAAAAAGTTTGGCTTTTCAGGCACTTGGTGTTCTGGTGAATAGGCTTGTCCAAGCTGCTGATTCAGTTTCCGTATGCTTTCTGTTCTTTTTCCTGTTTGCCTACAATTCATTATATTTTTTGCCTTTATCTAACTTACTGATGAAAGTTCCAGAGGACTGATTTTATGGTCTGTTGCATATGAAATTTATTGCGTCTATAATACCCCATTGAATAATAGTAAAGCAAACTGACTTTATTTCTTTGAAAATATGTATTAGGTTTGCCTATCTAAAGGTATAGGTGCTCCAGTTGGATCTGTTATTGTTGGTTCCAAGAATTTTATTGCCAAGGTAGTTCTATACTTTTAGAGGGAAATCAATTGCAAGTAGGTTCTTACTTTACAACTGATGTTCAAGTCTTGTTTATCTTTTTTTTTTTTTTTTCAGGCTAGACGACTCCGGAAAACCTTAGGAGGTGGAATGAGACAGATTGGCATCCTTTGTGCTGCAGCACTTGTTGCCTTGCAGGAAAATATTGGAAGGCTAGAAAATGATCACAAGAAAGCTAGACTTTTAGCTGGTAAATGTCACAGTTTTAGATGACTCCATATGGAGTCCTGGTCTGTTTCATGAATTGTAATTTTCTTAAACTTACTATTGTACTATAACTTTTTCCTTTCATTCAGATGGATTGAGGGAACTTAAAGGACTGAGAGTGGACACCCTCGCTGGGGAGACCAATATAGTGAGTATTTAGAATCCAGTGCGGTGTAACTTGTTTATATGATGAAACTTCATTGTTGCTCTGTTTATTGGTGTTTTGATGGTGCACTCTGTCTTGTTTACGTTTTATTTCTTAATTGTTGTCCCAATACTGAGCCCAGAATGCCAAGTGAAAACAAAATAACTATAATTTTGTATAAATCCCTTAAGGAACCACTGAGTTTTTCTTTCTGATACTAGGTATTCATTGACATTGAAGATGGTATGCGGACTGGGGCAGAAAAAATACGCAAGTACTTGGAAGAACGTGGTATCCTTGTGATGCAGGAGAGCTCATCCAGGTCTTGTTTCCCCTCAACAACGTTCAGTCTGTTATAAATTATTGAAATAATTGCAAACTTTACGATGAAGTCAAGTCAGTACTATGAGTTCTTTCTGAAGTTTAATGCACTGACATAAACCTCCGATCCTTCAAAATTCATGTTTTAGTTGTTATCTTGTTGACTAATATCTCTTTATTTGTGTACCGAAACGTAATCAGTGAATCGGCAGTTGATCTTTTCTACTTTTTTATGAGCATAATATGTCTTAAGTGTCTTGAGTCGATGTGGCATGTTTATCCAAATGTTGGAGAAACTTGTACATCAGTTTTAGAATATTTTTGTTGCGGGACCTTTTCCCTAAGTTTAAAATTCACTCTTATTTGGCAATACTTTCAATTTTGACGGTGTGCATCTGTTGTGTTTTCTTTTTGTTACCATGTCAATGAATAAACGTGAATATTATGACATTTTTCTTTTATAGAAAAAGGAAATGTTTGTTCTGAAAAAAATGAGATAAGAATTCCATGCCATGACGAAGGCAAGAGTTCAATAACAGTGTGTATTGATTTCAGATTGAGAGTTGTTCTCCACCACCAAATATCGGCAAGTGATGTGCAATACGTCTTGTCATGCTTTCAGGTGATGTTAACCCTTTTCCTCTCTGCCTGGCATATATTTTTTACTGAAAGCTGGAAGATGAAACTTTCTATTGTTGTATATTGCAGCAAGCTGTTAAAGGAGTAGAAAACGAAATGGGCGACTAGTGGAAGAATTTAAACTTGTTACGTTATTGACATAGTAGTAATGAAGAAGAAATGCCGTGTTCCCTTTTCCTTTGCTCATTTTATTTTCTTTAATGTACTACCCTAAAGGACACACATGGATTTGCATCTTTCATGCTGTTCCCTGTCATCAATTATTTTTACTTCTATTGTAGTTCCCTTGCTAATTTAGATCATTCTTAGTTACTGTCTTATCATTCTCTATGTTTAGGGTATTATTCAAAGTTTGCCATATATTAGTAGGTGAATTTGATGGGCTTAATCTCTTTCAATGGGGTCTAGTAATAGTGAAAAGCTTTTGTGTATTTCTGCAGTTTCATACCATAGTTGTAATGTAACTATAGTAATTCATAACAAAAATTGTAAGAAGCGTATTAACTACACACAGGTTAATTTCAGAAACATTTCTCACTAACGTAAGCAACGCAATATTTTATGTACGTGATAAGGTTCGAAACACATGTAAACAAGGTTAATTCAATATTAACAAGTATTTTATGTATAACAAATATATGGTATATTAAATAACATTTAAGAAAAAAGTTTTTTTTTAAAAAAAAGAAAGAAAAAGGTTTATGAATAATAAATACGAGTTAATAAAATGTAAAAGTACAAAATTATAAACTTGTATAATTTTAAAATTTTAAAAACTGATAATGAAAGTAAGTAATAAATAAAAACAAAGATAAATTTGAAGAAATTGTATCTTAATTTAAGTTAAAATTGTTTTGCACAATTCTATAACTTTGTATGCTTCAATTATTGAGATTTTAAATGGGGCCATAGTTTTCTGAAATCGAGCAGCAGAAGTAGTGGGATGGTTGGATTGTATTGTTGGATTCATCAGGTATAGGATTTTGCTGCAGATTGAGTGGTTTCATACGGTTTCAACATAAATTGAACTAAATTGTAATTGTAGATAATTTTTTTAACCTTATTATAAATATATATTTTTTAAAATTCTGAATAAAAAAGTGTAATGGCAGGCCCGTTTTCGAAGGGTTTAATGGGCCTTTTTTTTCTTTATATGTTACCCGGTAACCTTATAATCTAAAAGACCAAGGTTAAGAGAGATATGTAACAGTAGATCAATTTTTGAAGAGTTTTATTAAATTCATTTGTGAACCATATTTGTTAGTTATGATTGAGTACATAAGGGATTGGGGAACTTTTGAACAAATGATAAGATGCTATAAGAACTTTTTATTAAGGGAATATAATTCTTAATGACAGAAAAAAAAAAAGAGAGACTTTTAGAAAAGGGATTAGAAGGTAGAAAGGCAATGTCTTGAGGATACAAGAAAAATACAGGAAAGAAGAAGGATAACACATTGCATATTATAGTATATGGGTTTCAATATTTATTGGCTAAAACAAAATTTAAGAGAGATAGCCTATTTAAATTTGTAGTTCCAAAACCTTGAAATCATTTTAAGGAAAACATAATTAAATTTTTAGAAGAAAAATTAAAACATAATTTTGAAAACTCCACGTACTTGATATCTCGTATGAATCTGTCCCATAACAGTTTATTTGTTCGGATCGGGTTTTGTGACTCAGCCCGATTACCATTTTTTGTTTCCGATTACCGATATGATTCGTCTTGAAAATTGCAAATTAAAGTGATCTAAATCTGATATTTTCATCAATGAGTTGAAGGGTAATAATCGAAGAAGGTTAAACAATTGTTTTGAATACAATTTCAATTTTATAAAATTAGTTTATAAAAAGATATTTGTATTTATTTATATACGTTAAATCAATTTAATTTCTAATTTACGTAGGATTTTTAATATTCTCATCTCATTAATATATATATATATATATATATATATATATATATATATATAAAATGTATAGAATTAAACATTAATGAATAGTCCTATAACGATTTAATAGTAAGTAAAATAATATATCAAACAAATTTTGTTAGAATTAAATCTAAATGATAGTTATGATACCATATTAAAAAGTAAACTTTATGCTTAATTCAATCTATAAAACTTGTTTGAAAATATTAAACTTAATTCACCCATTAATATTTAATTCCATATATTCGATATGAAAAATGTGTGTTGAAAATCTTACATTAATTAAACCAATTTAAAATATATGAATGAATGTAAATAATATCTCACAAACTTATTTTGTGATATTAAATTAAATTTAAAAATTTAATTTTTAATAAGATATTTAAAAGAAATAACAAGAACCAATATGGCATAAAAACTATTAAACTTATGGCAGGATAGTTATTGGAATCGATTAAAAACAAGGCAAATTTATAATATATAAGTGATTTCATTTTATAAGCTAATTTTGTGAGTTGAATTAGATTTAAAGTTTACTTTTAATATGGTATCATAGTCATGTATGCATGTTTACATCTTGTTGGGAAAAAAATTAAAAAATATAAGAAGTTATCAATTAGATTGAATTGGACCTCTCATTTTGATATTTTCAATTAAAATAAATAAATGAGACCCTAGAAAAATTTCTATCATGCTAACGAAACTCATACAAAGATTAGTATTAATTAAATAGTATGAGATATTATAATTTATATATAAAAAAAATCTTTGTTGTGCGCAATTCACGTTTTTGTAGCATCTGAAAATTTATGAAGTAAATAGCAATTGTCTCACTTTTTTCCAGTATATTTACGCATATGCTTTTGTTTATACATACAAAATATTTTACTTATTTTGATTTTTTTATTTATTAGTTTTGTTCAAAGTGATTCTTCTATTTTTGAGTTGTTTAAAGTAATTTTATCTTTTATCAAAATTGTTCAATTTAATCTGTTTTGGACGTTTAAAACGGTAACGACGTAATGTTCCTTTTAGCCAATTTTAAATTATCTGTCCAGTTTTGTAATACGTGACGTGAAAGCTCCTTCGTTCTTCCATCAACTACGAATCTATAACCTGTAACAAATCCTAAATCTCAAATTTTCAGAAACCCTAAATCCCTAATTTCTAGAAACTTTCATTGTCAACCATGAGAACCCCAAAATTTGCGAATCAATCTTGCGACTTTCTTCTCCATCAGAAACCAAATTACGCTCAAAAGAACCTCACAAGCACTGCCGCAAACCATTGTTCACCTTCAACCTTCGAGCAACACCGTTCTCATGCAACCACCATCTTCCACCATAAATTGCATTGTGACAAAACTCTCAAATTGTGCCGCCACCATCATCAAGCTACTTGCAACCACAAATTGGCCTGCAAATTCAAACATAGAAGAATCTTAACCATTGTCGCGCATCCTATTTGCGATTCAACATGCAAGAAACCACAAAACATAAAAAACTCCAATGTCTGAAACCCAAATTGCTTAAATCGAACAACCTAGAAACAGGGAAATTGCCACATCAATTGGGCTGATGTTGCCACGTATTGCAAAATCGGACATGTTATTCAAAATTGGCTAAGGTAGACATTACGTCGTTAGCGTTTTAAATGCCGTCACCAAAAATGACCAAATTGAACCATTTTTACAAAAGATTGAACCACTTTGAACAACACTAACAAATAAGATGATCAAAATAAATATTAAACTAGTATTTTATCTACTTATGAATTTGTCACCAGTTAACCACCATAAAACATATAAAGTATCTTCAAAACAAAATCTTTTTTTATCACTTTTAGATTCAAACTTATCAATGACACTAACACAAAATCATTTATTCAAGTCAAAGGTTTCATGTCAGTGTAAAAGTCTGCATAAAAAATGTTTAATAGCATTTTCGTAAATAAATTAATGAGTTTATCGTCGAATGTAGCCACGACAAATGTTAATGTCAATATTTACATCGACTTTTTGTGTAACCAACATAAATTTTCATCAAACGCCTTATATAGTCTGACATAAGTTTTTTTATATTTGCATTCATAAGTTCTCTCCTCATCCTCACTATAGAAAAACACATCAAAAAACTCTTCTGATTATGGTTTCATCTCTAGTGTGCAAAATGGTGGTGGTTTAGAGATACTTTTTCAACAAGTTTTTGATTTTAAGTAATGAACATCTCATGGAGAGTTCTTCTGTTTGATGAATTTAAAGTTTTTCTATTAAAGTTTCTATTTTCATTTGGGTGTGACTGTATTTGGGAACTCAGTTATGGTTTTGAATGAATGTTCATTATTTTTATTCAATGTTTATCAAAATTAAGCTTTGGTTCTATCCTTGGTTCATCTTTTTACTAATAAAAAATACTAATGAAATGATTTTTCTTGAAGTGTTTAAGTTATTATTTTAACAAGTTAAAGAAGAGTTGATGATAAGTGAAGTCAAAGAAGAGTTGGACTACTCAGGAGAAGATTAAGTTGTACGGTTCAGGGATACTAAAGGGAATGATAAATTTTTGCTTCAATGTTCTTGAACTTTTAAAACTCAATATTTTTCTAGAGTGATCCAATCTCTTTCGTAAGTTTGTTTTCTATTCCTCAACTCTTCTTCAACTTGATCAAACTCCTTCATAGAAAATCGTAAAGAAGTACTCATTTCATAGTTTTTTTTATTTGATGCAAATATTTTTACATCAATTCTTCTAAGAAAGCAACCTAAATTTACGACAGTCATTAGTAAGGACCGACATAAATTTATGTTGGTCGTTTGGAGGTCTGGATGTGAAATTATGCCTCCTGCAACAAGGTCAAAACTTTGTAGTAAAAAGTCTTTCTTATTTTGGTAAGAGGTCATCAAGATTAATGTTTTTCCAACATATCCTTCTTGTAACATATCTATTTTTAAATAGTTATACTAATTATTTTAATTTAATTTTAAAATATAATATACCTTCTTTCATTATCTTTATAAAATATAAAATGCTTCATATTTCATCTATCTAGACAAGTCTAAACATTGAAAAACAAATCAATTAATCAATTAACTTAAAATATCATAACTAAGTACTTTGATAAAAATATGTTGTACTATTTTCTTGACACGACTTCCAATGGAGAGAACATTCCATTAATATTTTTTTTATCTCTAACGTCCACTTCTATATATTTTGAATATAACAGGTGGATGTCTGTAGTAGGTGATCTACACAAAATAGACTATATATGTAGGTTGCATACTGATATATTTTGAATATAGCAGGTGGATGCCTGTAGTAGGTGATCTACACAAAATAGACTATATATGTAGGTTGCATACTGATATATTTTGAATATAGCAGGTGGATGCCTGTAGTAGGTGATCTACACAAAATAGTCTATCTCTTCTCACTTTTGTTGTTTTTAAACGTTGAACATTTAATGACATTTAATGTTTATTCATAACAAGCTTTTTACGTTTTTAACGTTCAGGTAGCATTTTATCATTTAATCTTCTTTTGTCTTAAGATACCCGTTGTTGATTAAGGACTTCATCAAGTATCGTGTTTAGGTCATGGTATAGTCTAGATTGTTGTAAACATTTTAATATTATGATTCCTTCAGTTAGAGCGTTCAGCAAGTTTGTCTTCTACAAGTTTGTGAAATATTGATTGAGACTCTTAAAGGACTCTACTAAAAACATTATTTCGACACTTTTACATTCTTTTGAGAGTTTGATTCCTTAGAGTTTGAAACAGTATAATTTTAGTACAACTCTTGTAGACGTTTTACCTTTGGAAATTATTTAGATCTAAGTGTTTTTGCAAGACTTTCCTATGTTACTAGATATTTAGATATTTTGAGCTTATCATTTAAGTTTTTGCTATCCTAATATTTTAGTAATGTCTTTTTTATTATATTTACATAAATATTATTTTGTTAAACTTCAAAATATATAAGAGTGTTTAAAGGTATCAAGTTTTTAGATGATTATGTCTTAACATTTTTTTCCAACAAAATCTTATTATAAAAAAATTATTTTTTAATTAAATAACAATTATTTATAGAATAGTGGTGTTACACTTGTAACTGGATAAAATTATAAATCAATTATTTTTTGGTATGACAGATACGTGTAAATTAAGTTTTCTTTTAAATAAATGCATTATATTTAATGAAATTGTTTTGGGTTAAAAATAATTTATAAAATTATTTTATTTAACTTTTATTTATACATAAATTAATTTTAGTTTGTAGAAAGGTTTCATTTCTTTTCTTATTTTTTAAAGTATTAATGGAATAATTCTAAAAAAAAAAAACTATTCCACTTTTAAAAAATAAATCATTTAATACCATGGAAAACTGCATTTAATAAAATCCCTTCATGACAGAGGGAATTAAGGAATTTTTCTTTTCTTCGAAGTTAAAGTTGTTTAGACATTTTTGGTATAGGTTATCACTCCTGCAACAAGAAAAAGTAATAGAGTACGGAATTTTGAACAGAAATGAACAGATAATCAATAAGCTTAAACATTATAAAACTATTATATATACAACTTTTAATAACATTATAATGTAAAATTTCATGTAAAATGAGACATTTTTTTTTTCTTCTAAATTTTATAACTTGAAAACTTTGAACAAAATTACCATTTGCGATTCATAAACTTTTATATTCTTTTTTCCTCCTCTTTTGTAACTTTCAATTGTCATCATTCAGAATTTTCTAATTAAGCTTTAGGGACATTTAATGATATGTGTAAATTTATTTATTTAAGAGATTTGTCTTGAGTCGGAATTTATGCTGTTTTCTTTATTTTATTATTATGTTTATATGATAGAAAAAGGAACAAAAAGGAAGGTGAGAATAGAATTATTGTTGAAAGTTTTTGGTTTGGCTTCAATACAACAATTGTTTTGTTTTTTCTCTTTCTCTTCTCTCTTTTCATTCCACCTCTTCAAGTTCTTCTTCCAAAAATCATTCATTATTTTCATTTCCAGAAATAAAAGGTCCAGCCATGGAATTTGTAGAAACCAGATTATTATAGTAGTTAACAAGATTTATAACTTCAATTTTTAGATTATTTTGCTTTTCATAAACTATTTTCTCCATTTTTTTAAGCTTGGATGCAAGATTTATGGAGGAAGAAAATTTAAGAAAAATTTAAGTTGATCCATTGGGTTGTGTATATTTAGGGTTTGGCCTTGGAAGAAAGTTTGGAATGTCTTTAATAAATCATAACTTTACTTTAATGAAAAATATAGCTTATTCTAAATTTAATTTATTATGTGTTTTCTAGAGGTAGTCTAATCTAATCATAAGTTACATTTTTTTTTAAGTATTTTGATTTGTTGAGCATAAGTTTTGTATTAGAAATCCTACCTTTGGCTTTAACGGAAAAATATAACTTATTCTAAATGTAACTCTTATTTAACAAATGACTAAACATTTTTTTTTTTGAAACTTGTTTAAATAATTTCTCAATAAATAAAGAAGATGCTAAGAATGTTTATATCATTATATTTACAATTTTTTTCTTCTCATTTTCTACTAAATACAAACAAAAAATTATTTATTTTTTTCTCTTCGAAACGACTTTTTAGTGCTCTTATTTTCTTAATTTTGTTTTTTTTTCTTCTTTCTTTTCATTCACATAGTCGGGTAAATCAAACAAATTATAATAATTAAGATCAATGGATCTATGTGAAATTTGATTATAATTTAATTTCAAAGTTGAGCTTGAAATATGTTTTTCACTATAAAGAAGATAAGCAATTTTTTAATCTAATAAATCTCTCTACCAATTAAAAAATAATGTTTTAAAACACTTATATATGCATTAAGGATCAAAAAAATATTATTTCATCAAATGCAAGAATCTTAGCCCCAAACATTTAAATCTTTAAGGAACATAGTTCCGAACCTACTCACAAAGTATATATTTTTTTAATAAAAGGAAAGTAATTTAAAAAAATTTCAAACATAATTAATAAAACTATGTATCAAGGTTGAAAAGTGAAAAGAAAAAGAAAAAGTTTAAATGAACAGCAGTGAATCATTTGCATGGTATTGTATATATATGTAAAAGATGAACCATGAAGATGAGATGATTGGCAACATGCATGGATGTCTGAAAAGGTGGATCTGATGGCGATGATTCATTACGGATATATATGGTAAAATATATATAAATATTAATTTACCTGATATGTGATGGTGGCTCTTCTGTAGATGTATCATGATCTTCTGCGTCTTGCATGCACTGAGACAAAAAAAATATGACATTATTCATGCATTTTGATTGCTATTATAGGTGTTGACGCTGGTGATTACAGTTTAAAGTATTAAAAAAAAGTGAAATTGGTTTCCCGTGTCATGTTAATCCGTGATGAGCAAATAATCTGAACTGGTTTTTGTTGCTTTTGTTAGTCAAGTTTCTTTCATATTTTGGTTTTCACTTCCACTTGCTGCGATTTACCTCTGTCCTCGGAGGGAGTCTCTGACCTAAACCTGTCTCAGGTGTTGGTGTTTGTGGTGGGTATTGCTATCTATATATCTTCCATGGTCACTTTCTTGAGGTTAACAAATGCAGAGAGATATGTGTGTGGGGGTCTTCTAACTCACCTTAATTGGCCAAATACAAAAGGGAAAATCAGTGTCACATGTTCATACACACCTGCACTGCACATGATGAAGATGTCAGGGACCCAGAATTAGGTTTCTTTTTGTATACATGAAGGATGAAAAAGCTTGAGAAAGGAGTGGGTCCCACATTGGTGTAATTACTAATTAGTGCAATGTTTTAAAATTGATTGGTAGGCGTTTTAGGAAATAGTTAGTGAGGTTTGGTTAATTAAAAATGCATGAGAACACGCGCTGAGAAGCCATTGATGATTTCTGGAGTTGAGTTTTTGGTTGGAGGCGATGAGGCACTAGCAAATTTTGCCACCCTCAAAGCAAATGTAGGAACATTAAGAAACACTTGAGAGCCGTTTTGTTCCCCAGAAATGAAGGCGGGGACCATCTTATATTAGGCCTATTTAAGTCTTTTATTCTTTCCATTTCAGGCGCAAACCTAGTTTACTCAAACTACAATAAGTAGATCTATCTATTTATTGGTTCCTACCACAACCACATTAGCTTATAGGCCCAATCGGTTGGACATCCCAAAATCACCCATGCTCCTCTGCCCCTATTTCTAGCTTTTGAGATTACAAATGCACCAAATCCACCACCACACCTCTTTCTTACCCTAACTGGAACAAAACACATGCCAACACTCATACCATTTTTAACATCCACTCTCCTCTTTTGCTTCCCAAACAACACAGAAAACCACATTCATTCTCCCTTTCAAGCTAAAAACTCTTCCCACTTTTCACCTGAATAACTCATACTTTCTCATCTATATCTTTTATGCGCTCTTCCATCATTGAAATTAGTACAATGGGTGTCAAACAAAAACCGTATATCTATCCGTATTTATTTAATAGTTATACAAAAGATTATGAAATCTCTCCGTATTGCCACGCCACCCGGCCCCTACTGTCCTGATTGATTGATAGAAGGTGATTGAAGGTTGAAAGGTCTCAAAATATGTAAATAATACATTAAGGAAGATATTTTCTTAAAACTATAAATCTTGCTCGTATAATAATAATACATGAAGTTAGTTCTCTCTTCTTTTTTTTAATTAATTACATGCATGTATAATTATTTTTTAAAAATCACAAAATCTGAATAATGAGATTCCCTCTTTCTTAATTAGATGTAACTATTTGTTTTATACTGTGCTTCAGTTAAAATACAGCTAACATAACATCGTGTAAATCTACTCTCAACGTTATTCATGTTGTTATTATGTACTTATTTTTTGCTTTATAAGCACGTATGTTAGAAATATTTAAAAGAGAACTAATCTTTTCAATGCAAATAAAAAAAAAACGCGGAAAGTAAATGTCCGTATACACTTTTTAGCCTTATCTTAATTTTTTTTCTGTACTGCTAACTTTTATGATATGTTAAATGAAAAATTCAATACCTTTTTTTTTTCTCGCACGGATGAGAGAAAATTATTTCAACGGTCGATCTTGCACTTAAAAAATAAGAATTGTGCAGAAATATATAGTGACTATAAAAGTGTAATTATTGTCATTGTTTTTATAAACTATTGAAAAACAAAATTTGATTTTAATTAAAAATTAAGAAAAAAAAACAACGTTTTAAATCAATGTGGCTTTGAATTTGTTAATAATTGTACTGGTCGAATTTGTCAGTTGAAAATGTATGGTATTTTATTTAGAAGAGAGTGTTCGTTCTTCTTCATGGATAATTTTTGTTGTTGTTGATTCTTCTGGTACACACAAACATTGGATTCATTCTATTTGAATTGGATACTGAGAGCAGGAGAGAGAGAGAGAGAGAGTTGTACTAATTTAGCATTGTATAGTAGTAATTTGCATATAGACGAGGAAGAAAAGAAAGAAGGGTGGTAAAAGTTGAAAGTCACGCGCTTAAAAGAAGAGTGAGGAATGTGCATAATTTGAAATGTCTGCTCATCTTTGGTCACCATCATCACTGCCTACTGCCAAACTTTGTCCTGTTTCGGCACAACACCCTCCTCTCCTTCCTTCATTTAACCCTCGGTTCTTCACCACTCTCCAACCCACGCCCACTCCACCACTTTCTCTCACATAACTCTCAGTTCCTCGCGCTTTTCTGGAAACAAATACCTGATTACCTGATCCATCTCTAAGCTTTACCCAGGAATCATTCCACTTCCACCAATTACTGCCAACTTCACACCCCAACCAAACTACACTCTTCCTAATCTCATTCACTTCCTTCCCCCAAAACCTTCAAACCCCAACAATGGAACCTACCTTTCATCTCCCACTCCCCACTTTTCTCTCCTCCACCACCACCACCACCACCCGTTCTTTCTTTCTCTCTGCATGATATAGATATATATATATATATATCTATATTATATGCAAGCAAACCCTTTTCGCTTTTCCAGTTAGTATCACTACTACACACCGTCACTATCAATATTATTATAAAACCAAAACCCTAGTCTTTGCTACAACAACCACCTCGCCACCCAACTCCCTTCCTACTTCCAAGATCTAAAGCAGATCGGAGGGTTTAAACCAAAAAACTCTTGCCGGATACATCAGATCAGATCCATGGATTTGGTTTCGGAATCGGCCATCGTTGCCAGCCCCAGGTACAAGATGGAGACCCCCACCACCAATCCAACCGCTGGAACCTCCGCAGTCTCGTCTCCTTCTTCCGGAAGCAACAGTGGCAGCTCCACTCCCAGCCGTTACGAGAACCAAAAGCGCCGAGACTGGAACACTTTCTGCCAGTACCTAAGGAACCACCGTCCACCACTCTCGCTCGCCCTTTGCAGCAGCGCGCACGTGCTCGAATTCCTCCACTACCTCGACCAGTTCGGGAAGACCAAGGTTCACAACCACCCTTGCCCGTTCTTCGGCCTTCCCAACCCTCCTGCGCCGTGTCCCTGCCCTCTCCGCCAAGCGTGGGGAAGCCTCGATGCCCTCATCGGCCGCCTCCGCGCCGCCTACGAGGAAAACGGCGGCCGCCCGGAGACCAACCCCTTCGGTGCACGTGCCGTCAGGAATTACCTGCGTGACGTTCGTGATTTTCAGGCCAAGGCGAGAGGTGTGAGCTACGAGAAGAAAAGGAAGAGGCCGAAGCCGAAGCTCACTCCCGCTCCTACTTAGCCAGCCACCTTGAAAGAGAAGCTTTGCTAGCAATGTTTCACCACAGGTATCAAACATGAATCGTTCGTATATTCTATGGTGCTTTTGTTTTTGTTTTCGTTTTGTCCTTTGTATGTTGATCTTTTTTATTGGTTTAGTAAACCGAGTGGTGGATGTTTTGTGCTGCTTTTTTGCAATTTTAAGGTGCTTTTGTCTCTTCGAAGACGTGCTTCGTCCTCTAGATTGTTGAGATGATGCCCTTGAAATTGTTCTTCTCGCTTCTTGAGTCGGGGGATGTTAAGAGCCACGACCTCTCTGCGTCAACTACTACTAGAAGATATCTTATCATATTTGTACTCAAGTTAATATTATATAGATATAAATATATCTCGGTCGTCATCTTCATCTAGTGTATATTTATGAAGCATGCACTTCAATCTCTCCACCCCCTCCTCCTCCTCCTGTAAGTGAGAGCTTCTTTGAAAAATATTTATTGACTTTTCAGGGGATTAATTAATTGGGTTTGGGTATATTAAAAATGAGCTGGTGTATATGTATATATACACACATGTTTGTCTTCCATTAGTTACATGTATGCAGCTGCAGGGAATCTACATAACTTATGTACATGGGGATTGTATGAGCACGATGAGCAAAAGATAAACATTTCTGTATTCACAGATTTGGCATTACCTGCACTTTGTTTTTCTTTCTCTCTTAGCATCCATGCACATCTGAAGGGAGAGAAGAAGTTCAGAGAAACAAACATATAACTTTAAACTTGAGATCGATTTGAAGTGGTGAGGATCTAACCTAGAAAATGCAGCAAAATTATTAAGCAGCTAAAGTTACGAAAATAAAGCGTTAATGAGTGGTAGTATAGCTTGAGAGGACTCACGAGCCTAACATGTAAATGGTCTAATCCAGTTGAATAGTTAATTGGAGATGATTTAGCAAATTCTATGATATAGGGTATAAGACAAATATGTAGATTGTCTTTCTCTATTATAGATGCCAGCTAAAAGATGAGTATGTGAAAAGTAATTGGATATGGCTATGGAGAGATTAAGTTTTGTAGTATTGACAATTGGGATAGGCTATTTGCCTAATCCCCTTGGCTTGGAGAACAACCTATTATTTTTTATGTAAAAAAGGTTGTTCTTTTTGGTGTGTTGATTATGGACTGTCTCCCCTCGCTCCGTGGTTGGCTAGGTCATTTGGATGAAATGGTCCTTTATTCAAATTATCACACTAAAGATCCAAACCTAATATATTGTTTGTTAGCTTGTTGATTGAATGGGAAAAGATATACATTAATTGCGCTTTAAAAGAGAGAAAGTTAGACCTTTGGTGACATGATTGATACTTTTCTTGATTCTGCACAACACAATAAAATAATTCACAAAATTTCAAATTTTTAATCACTCAAATCAGGTTTATTTGCTTAGCCCTTCATTTCAAGTTGTTGTATCATCTAAAAAGGCTTTGTTGACAGAAGTTCATAATTATTCAGGCAAATTAACGTATTTTGATTTAGCTACTTTATCCCTAGCTACCAACTTAATTAAACCATGCTTTCATGTATATTCATAATTGACACAATTGTTTTATTTTACCTGTTAATAATTGCATCCTGGGCTGTCATTAATAATACTTCAAAAGTTTGAATTTATACTCTAGTTATCACATTAAAAGAAAGTATGTGAACAAGGTGTTTTTTTTTCTATATTTAGCACTACACGAATTATGTGTTGATGACTTTTGACATTTTTATGATAATCAGTTTTAATTATGATGGATATATTATAAACTGGGCATGTAGGATAAAATTATAATTCCAACTCTGATGCAGGTTTGTGCTTTCATAAAATTTTGAGGAAAAAAAAAGATTAATTTGTATTGAACTGGTATAGGAATTATTTTTAATTTACAACATTGCTAGTTATTTTTTTTAGATGAAGAGAGAATCATAAAAAAGCTCGTAAGTCAGAAAAGTTTTTTGTTTTTCTTTTTTTGGAGAAGTTTAGGAAAACTTTCACATATCCTGGATAAAAATAAGAGTGTGCAAGTTTCAAACTAATACTTTTTCAGAGAAAATCTGTTTCTTTCCTCAAATAGTTTTTGTAACCCTTAATTAAACATGGGAATTGGCTTATTATTGCCAACTACGATTGCTACCAGGTGTGGCCATAATTAACATTGATGCACTGAAACTATAAAGCGAATTTTCTTGAGTTACAAAATGTTTTTCTTTAAAACAAAAGAGAGAAAAGAAATTACATTTTCCAATATTTTTAGCTTGAAAATTGCATTTCTACCAACAGATTTGGGTAGTAGTGAAACAAAATCTGAATTCCTATTTAAAAATGTTCATATTAATAACTGTTTTTTTCTTCAAATAAAACTATTTCGGAGGAAAAATGCATGTATAAAGTAAAAGAGGTCTTTTAAGAATTAACGTGTTACAGTTTAATATGCTTTAGTCAGCTCTCAACATATTCAACAACGATTTCGAATCTACTTTTAAAAAAATAATAGCTTTGGAAGGCTTTAACTTCAATGTGATTATATATATATATATATATATATATGGTTAAAGTACAAATCAATTATACAACTTACTAATTTTCGTAATGTGAATTTCAAATTTAAGAATTTGTTTTTTGTTTTTTTATCAAAAGTTATATAATAGCGCATTCCTACGTATTTCAATATTCTTTCTCCAGACAAATAAGGAAGAATAATATTTGCATTGACTTCAAACATATTAAGTCATTTATTTTCTATTAGTCCTAAATTATATAACAATAAAGATATAAAAATAGCTGCCATAATACACTATAATAATTATTTCTGAAAATTCAGAGTAAATATTTCCCTGTAATATATTTAGAAAGTTGTTTTTATAATGATTCAACATTACGATATAAAAATGAATACATAGAAAATAAATTATAAACCCTAAGTAAATCACAATTATTTAAAAAAAATACAATGTTACAAAATAAATTATTGAATAAAAAAGTTATAAAACTATCACAAACATATGACACACGGTTTATCGTCCTTTCTTATTCTATTTTATGTTTTGATCGGTCAATCCTCTTTAATAATACAATTCACTCTGATAGATTATTGAATAAGTATTAGTACAGTATATTTTTAGACAATTAAACTCAATAATCCATAATTAATACCGTATATTTGTAATGTATAAATTGATCCGACTCATTAATACCTGTTAACTGTCTATGATCATTGACTTTGATGGTAGATATAAACGAATGAAGTACAAATTTTATTTTATTCATAAAAAAATATATATATTCTTATGTTGGACATGCATAAGTTCATATGTGTTGGTTTAATAGTGAGAATTGTATTGGTTTTATTTTTTGTTGCCCTAGATGAAATATGATAATTGGATATATAGATATGGGTCTTTGATGCAGTAAAGAAAATAAATGGTAAGTGAGATATGAGAAGTGTTTTTTCTTTTTGATTCTGAATTAAACTAAAGTGAATTTTGATGAATGTAAAGTAAAGATGAGAATAATATATAGAAACACTCGCCAACACACGCGGCGTGGTTCTGGCCGCTGGTGATGGGTTCGTTTGAATTTCCTGAACTAATTTTGAAACTCTTCCATTATTATTCGACATTCTACAGGGAAATCTTTCACCTTTTAGGAACTACTTCAATAACTTTATTACATAAGCTACAACTGTCGTAATCTCTCAATACTCATTTTCTTCTTATCCCAAACACACCACTAACACTATAACTTCCTTTTGATAAAATAATATAATTGCAGAAAGCAGAGTGTATGTTAAAAGATGATTTTTGAATTATTGGAAAACTACATGAAGAAGTTTCTACATATGCTTAAGGCTACACTTTGCTAGTTTTGGGCTGCTTAAGTTCTCAGCCACGTGCTGCGTTTTCCGGTAAGCCTTTAGGGGTGCCAAACTTCAAGAAAGCAACAACAGCAAAATATTTTTTACTCTTTGTCTTCAATTTACGAGCATAGTTGCGCTTAATTTCACTATTATTAATACTTCTTACGGAGATATTTCTCACGTGACTTCATCATTTCAATGAACTTCGTCTTGGTTTTCCAATTTTCTTCTATTTTACTATCAACAATATCAATATATGTCTATAAAACTTTTCTCAACAATTTTCCTTTTCAAATACTTTTATAATTTGTTAAAAAAAAGCTTAATAATTAAATGTAATGTCTGAATAAAATCGGTGTTCGTCAAAATCTACACATACACGTGTCTTTTAAATAATGCGATGTTATCTTATCTTGCACCTTTTTAAGCTGTGTTTTCAATAACAAATCAATAATTAATAGATGTTGGAAGTTAAGATAACATCCAACATATTTGAAAACGAAGAGGTAGTATGCAAATCATCCTCGTTTGAATTCGTAGTGGTAAAGTCAAAAATAAAATTAATAAAAAAAAAATTAATAAAATTTTTTGCCTTGTCAATTAGTAATTTTTAAGAATCTTCTTATAAAATCAGTAACTCACAATTTTAAATAGTTTACCATTGATTTTTCATGAAATGAAGTCAATTTTTATCTTTATTTAATTTTATAAAATTAGTTATATAATATAAGTTATTATTTATATAATATAAAATTATTTTATCTTTAATTTTTTATTTAAAATGTTTGAAATATTCTTGAAATTTTTTCACATTTTTTGAAATATCTATTCCGAGAGAGATATACCTCAACATACATAAATATATCATCTCTTCTCCATATTTCTTTATGTTTTTAAAATGTAAAGTCTTTTTCTTTATAAATTATTTTTATGATTGAATTAAACTTAATATTCATCTCTTAACTAACATGATATCACATGTGTTAAAATAAATATATTATAATGAAATTTGTTGCTTATTAAATTTATTACTCTATCGAATCATTATTATTTACTCTAACATAATAAACTTATATGCTTCAACTTGATAAGAGTATGGTTAAAATTATATATGATCTATAAATAAAAATATTTATACTATATAAATAAATATAAATCTTATTCCACAAATCTATTTTGTAAAAATAAATTAAAATTAAAATTCACTCCTTAATAAAATTTAAACTTATTTTGTATTTTATAAGATTAAATTAAAATTAATATTCACTTTTTAATAAAATGTATTGCATATCAATATATATATTCTTTAACAATTATGTATGATAAAGGGTCAATCATTCGTAAAGCAACTTAACTTTTAAATGATTATTATAAAACAATTAAGTTTAAGTTGCATTATTTATTATAAAATAAATAAATTTATCTTTAAACAAAAAGTTTGTAGCTGAAAAATCTGAAAGTGCTTTTCTTTGCAAACTACATATATAGATAAAAAGTGTTAAAATCACATTAAAAGCAGTGACTAGACACGAAATGAAGCAGAGCCAGTAAAGATGGACAGACAACCAATACAGCGACTAGCGTTGACTGCCAAATATATATTTTGAGTGTGCGAAATACATATTTTCTTCCACTAAAATTAAAAACAGACGTAATATATTTCTTATATTTTAAAATATTGAAATAAAATTACATAAAGTAAAACTTGGAAGAGAATAAAAAAGGTAAATTATAATAAATTAAAGAAATATTTGGGTGGACACGTTATCCTATGAGTAATGAACACCGTACAAACATCCCCGCAATCGCCGGTCACATGACACGTGCAATTCCTGTGGAGTCCACGAGGCGCGTGCTCCACGTGGCAAGTGTACTATGGATGTCGGCATTGGTTGTTCTTTTTTCCATTTTGGTTTCGGTCTGGTTTTACTGTTTTGGTTTAGAGGACTTTCACTTCAACGACGACCCATTGTTTATCGGCTCGATGACAATGGAATAATGGATCACGTCTCCATGCAAATGCTTCCCACTTCCTTCTTTTTCTTATACCAATATTTTACTACCTAACCCTAAAATCAAAATCTTTAATTTTCATAAAATCTATACAGAAACATATCAATCATATCTTTTTCTTATTGACTTTTAGGATATATTGAAATGATTGTATTGATGTATGATAATCGTTTCCCTTGATTGGGAAGGGCTGCAATTAGTATAAACAAACTTTATAATGTGTTTAGTTACGTTTTATATATTTTTGGATTTAAAATAAATAATCCAGCAAACTTTTATTTTTTTTATAAATGGCATAAAATGGGATAATTTAGAAAAAATAATTTGAAAATTTTATATGTTTTTTTTTCTTCTCCAAATCCGGTCGAACATTCTTAATTTCTTAATGTCTCAGTTTTTAAATCATTTTAACTTTTTACTGATCCAATGTTAAGTGATTTTAATCTATGTACATATAAAATACATTTCAATACTTAAGTAAATAGTAAATGTTTGAATGTATTAAATGTTATCAATACAATCTAATTTATCTTACATGAATTTCATATTTATATTATTTATAATGGACTTTCACTTATTAATTGACTAATAACGATTTAATCATATATAATTGTTTTATCTTAAATCATGTTTAAGATAGTAATTGTGTCTTTTCAAATAGAACGATTTCACATTAGTGTCTGTGACCAATGTAATTATTAATACACACATTATTTCTTAATTCACAAGTCTATATTATAGAATTTTAATTTATTATATAAAATGTTTTTCTACAACTGCTACGAAACTTGTTTATATAGTCCAAACTTAACTGTGAATTCTGAAATAACCTAAATTTCATTTTTTGTTCAGCACTATCTTTAGTGTTGCACCTATTTATCCATTTAGATATTTGTAAATAGTTTAGTTAATTTAATAACATACTTTTACATAGTTTATTTATAAATGCATTTATTTAGTGTAAGGTATTAATTGTCCATGTTTACTCTTTCTATAATGTTGATATAGAGTCTTCAATAGGCTTGACTAATATCAAGGTGGACAATACTTGTTGTGATTGTGATGTTTTAAATATTTATATCTGTAGTCATAAGATATAAGATATAATGTCAGTTTCAAACTTTGACAATTTTTAACTTATTTCTATGTTTTTAATTACTAAATTCAGAAATACATTTGTTAAACATTTTTTGTTCTTTGATAGATTGATATTTTGAGTTCTCTTGAGATAGATTATTATTTTGTTCTTAAATCATTATATTAAGTCGCTTAAGAAGTCTTTAAATGCTTATTTTCAGTTGATAACTATTTTCAATTAAGTTTATATATCATAAGATATCCATTAATTATCGTTATCAAATTCACATTTATATTTTTCTCTCTCTCTCTCTCTATATATATATATATATATATATATATATATATAAATACTTTTATGTTGTTAGCAATAAAATAAAGTAATGTTGATTGGTAATTTTACTACTTTTAGTATATGTTTTTCCCTTGCATGGGGTGATTAAAATCAGATAGATATTAAAAAAGTAAAAAAAAAAAAGCCTAAAGGAGAAAATTATTGCGGGTATATTATTAACATTGAGGTGCTGGGAATATTGGTATTTATAAAAGGTGGTGAGAATAGTCAGTCACACCTCATTGGATTAATAGCTAGAAACAGTTTTTACTTTTACTTCATGCACCCCCACAATTGCTTTAGCAGCCTTAAACTTTTGAAACAATCGTTTTTACCCTTTTGGAAAAGTAATTTTCGGATTATATAGTTGGAAGCATTTTGTAATGAGCTTTCCAGAATTTTCATGAGATACCTTTGAGAATGAGTTCCTTGGAATATCCATACATGAAATATGTTATGAGAAGAGATTTACGAAACATACAAAAATAATACCTTTCAGAAAATAAAATTGGAATAATTTTTTTTTTTGTATTTTCTTTCTTTTTCTTCTTGTGCAGCGTTTTCACTCTCTTCTTCTACGACAATGGAGCTGTGGTGGCGGGCGTTGAAGCGGTGATGGTGGTGGTGTGATGTGGTTGCAATAGTGGAGGGAGTTTGAATCTTTTCCAGTGTGTGAGGTGTGATTAATAATAATGGGGGTGCAAGAAAATAGCCAACATTTTATTTGGTTTGAATTATCTTTTCTTCAACCTCAGGCCCATTGTCAGGAAGAAATATGCTAGAAATATTTCAAATTAATTAAATTGGCATAACCCAAATAGAACCCTAAGAAGTCCAAACGCTGTTTTCGAGTCCAATTTCTCGTTCCATCTGCATTGTGGAATTCGATCGGAGTTGCGATCAATGACGACACCACCGTCTTCCTCATCAGCTTCGCAATCGCAGTTTGCCTATTCAAACCCTTCCTATTTTCCCGTCCCCTTTCACCTGCAACAGCCTGCAACTACTCATTACGCTGCACCCTACGTCGCCGCCCCTTCTGTGCAAATCCCCGCTCCTCCCGTCGCCGGTCCGGTTGCTCCGGCGCCGGTTCCCGCTGTATACTCCGCCGTGCCGCAATACCAGGTCAGTGTTTTCTTCCTTCTTAGAATACCAAGAGGGAGAGGTGGGGTAAATTGATTCAATTTATTTTATGAATAAAATTAATATTATGTGATTGAACAGGCGCAGCAGCTATTTGAAAGGGATGCACAGATAATTACGCCGGAGGCTCTTGAGAATGTTAAGGCAGCGATTGCGAGCAGCGACGTGGAACACAAAACCGATGCCAAAAGGAAAGCGGTTCCTCGCAAAGCTGCTGGCCAATCATGGGAGGATCCCATCCTCGCTGAGTGGCCAGAAGGTATGATGACGATGTTATGAATATTATGTCGTCATTACTATTTAGTATTTATTAATGGATGGTATAATTTTATGTATATTGAAGGTTTTCTTGTGTTTTAAAATATCATCTAGTATTCCTGAATCCAGTTTTATAAATGTTTGGATTGTGTCTGTGAGAGCGCATGTTTTTGTTTTATTTTCATTGAGCCTATTTAGAATTTGCGATCGTGATTTTGAAGTGAGATAAGAAATGATAAACTAATTTATCTTTTTTCTTTTATGATTAGATGACTATCGGCTCTTCTGTGGTGATCTTGGTAATGAAGTGAATGATGATGTTCTTTCAAAAGCTTTTTCCCGATTTCCTTCCTTTAACATGGCACGAGTAAGTAGATTTCTCATCTAACTTGAATTCTCTTTATGTTTGGCTATGATAGTCGTGCTAGTGTGAGCATTTTTTATTTCCTGTTCAGATTTTTGTTTGAAGGGATGGAGTTGTTAATGATTTGTGTATCTTAAGGTAGGTCTTGTTTTATACTTCACTTTTGATTAGACATTTTTTAATGATAAAATTGATGTGTTATTTTGTCATCTCAGGTTTCCCCTTGTTGCTCGTTATTCACAATTCAAGGGCCATTGAAATTATATACCGGTGACCTAATGCACCTTAATTTTAACAATCAATTCATTTTAAAATCAGCGTTGTGATTATTATTTTGTAGTGTTGTGAGATCTCAATATCAGAAATAGATGAAGTCAGGTGTCCTTTGAGTATTGGCTAACCGGTTTGAATTTGGTAGATTTGGCATCAGGTTGATTCTTACATGGAATCTTTCTACTAGATCTTGTTTGCTTTTCCTGCCTGCTTTTGCTCTGTTTAACCTACATACACATAGTATTCTAACTATTCAGAATTATTTCGACCATTGTATTTTTGGGTAATGTTCCTAGTATGCGATTCTTTCAACGTTATACGAAGTTAAGTTTAGGTGTGGATGGGAATAATGGACCATTGTTAAAAGGACTGTTAAATTTGCATGGGACCGTTCCTGGACGGAAGCTTTATAAAACTATTCTACTATTATTATCAATAATATGAGTGGAAATTCTTTTATTGTATTAGAATTTGATCAATAAATACAGAGAAGAGAACCCTAGTGCTGACCGTATCCCTACAGGGGTAATGATCCGAGAGTCTATCAGAAGCTTCTAATTACTGAAAGATAAAACAGGGTAAAATATTTACTGCACGTGTCATTGACTAATGGTTGAAATACTTGAGCCAACTGCTGGCATAAGTGGAATTTGGGTCTGCTAGTTGTAAATGGGCATCTTGGACCAATGGTTTATCAGAGGGCAGCTGAGACTAGCTCTGCTCTTGTGCGTGTTGGCTGGAGACATCGGTGTCTTTTTAGAATGAAAAATTGGTAAAATAATGTTAAGGAAACTATGAACTGAAAAATTAGTAATAGTTGTGTCTGTTAAGTATCAACTAATTATTTATTCTCTACAAACCAGGTTCTTTGTGCATAGTAAATATTGTGAATAATATATTAAGTTGGTGCAAATCGGAAGTTAAATAGGTGTTTTTGCAGTAGTTCTCATTTGAGACCGAGCATTTTGCTCGGTGTCATGTTAATGGAAGTATGAGGGCATGCTATTTAATGGTGATGACATCTAATTCCATCTAAAGAACTTAAGGTTTATATAGTCTTCTGTTTGTAATTTGTAATTTGCCTTGTTTTACTTGTTTGTAAGCAAACTAAACAATAATTATTTACACGGTTGTGGTGCATTGTAATGGGGGCTGATTAAGGTTTTTATCTTTTTAGGTTGTCAGAGATAAGCGTACTGGTAAAACCAAGGGTTATGGATTTGTGAGCTTTGCCAATCCTTCTGACCTTGCTGGTGCTCTTAAAGAAATGAATGGTTAGTAAGTTCAGATGGGCCTCTTCAAGTAATACTCTGTAATTTCTAAATATATATTTGCTCTTACTCTGTAATATCTGTTACTCTACTGACTTTTGCTTTGATTTATAGTATAAGTATTTTAGTGGGATATAAAATGATAGCTTGACAATCCAAAACTTCATGATGAATTATTGTTTCTTTGAGTAATGAATTTCTTTAAGGCTTCCCATTTGTCACTAAATAGTGCCAACATAAGGAGACAATATTTTACCAAATCAACGAAATGTGTATTTTGACTTTGATGTCTCCATTTCAGGAAAATATGTTGGCAATCGGCCAATAAAACTACGCAAGAGTAATTGGAAGGAGAGGACTGATTATGAAGCACTGGAGAAACAGAAGGTACAATTTTCTTTGTAAATGATTTGAAATTGTTCCGTTATTGTAATCCTCCTATATGTCCAATTTAATTCTTTTATTGTTTGCATGACAGAATCACATTCAAAAGAAACCAAAATTGTCCAGGAAAGGTGTGCTGCACAAGTAAAAATTTCCAGAATCTGTGTAAATCAGGTTACCAACTTGCCTAAGTAAAACGGTGTTTACAAAATGCTATTTGTCTTTTTATATGAAACGTGGTCTACTTAAGGGCCTCCCATTCAGATATTTATTTCCAAGGAATTGCATGCAAAATTCTATACCTTACTTCTGATGTTTCTATTTCAGGAATATGCAGTGGGATGAGGAATTAAACTCAATGTATAAAATTTGACTTCTGCATATTTTAATGAAAAATCTTAGATTGTGTACACATGTTGGCCCTTTGGGGAAAAGGGTAATACAATTTGAAGATCCCATCCGGCACAAACTGGCTGCTGAAAACAGTGTTATTTTAATGGGAAAATCTATCTATGTACGAATTGGAAGTGTCTTTTGGATTTCTATGCTATAGTATGTTCACATGTGATAGCGTGGTGCTTTTAGTTTGATTGATGACTATCGACTAACATTTTACGTAAGTTACCTGTAGGTCACCTGTACGGTTTCTCCAGCTGCGTTTTCAAGAACCTCAAAATTTTCATAACATGGAAACATTTGGTTAAGAATTAAAAACGAACTTTTCATCGAAAATTATTTGAAACATTAAAATTTAGAGGGTGTTTTATTTTTAGTATCCCGTGAAAAGTTTACATTTAACTTGTAATATCTTGTTACAAATTATTTAATATTTGCCATTTTTTAAAGTCGACAAATTTTCAAGTAAAATTTGTTTGATAATTTATTTTCATCCTTTTTTTTTCTCGTTCAGTGTTTCTACTATGACTCAAATGAAACTTGGTAATGATGTTATACTTTTTGTAGGCAATGTATGATAACTTCAAGCTCAATCGTGAATATACGTATAAATAAATAAATAAAATCGGTCGTTTATATGTTCAAAACTGAAAATAGTTATAAATATAAATTTTTGTTAACCTTGATTAAAGGTTCAAATATCAATCTTCACATCTCACAATTTATTTAGCTGTCGAATGCATAACCTTATATATTTTTCCACCTATAAGTTATTCTTAAATATTACATTTAAATTATAGTTTATTTTCAATTTGACTATATTTACACTGTCCTTCCTGTAAATTATCATGAATAATGTTTTTAAATAAAATATACTTGATGTAAAGAATTTATTGTTATAATATTTAATGTATATAAATATAATAATTGATCTTTAATTTATATTATTCTAAATAAATTACATTTTTGACAAATAGCTTGATGAAGATAAATCACTTACAATCAAACCAAACTCAGACGACTACTTCTTGCAATCCAGGGGTAAGTGAAAAATGGTAAGGTTGGTTTTTCACACAAAAATTAAAGAAGTATTTTAGTACATTAACTTTAAAGTGTTATGGTGATTGATGGTGTGTTCACTTGATGGAGTGGATTTGAGTGAGAGAAAGTGGATTTGAGAAGATTTAAGAGGAAATTGTGTATTTTTTTTAAGAAATTTAAAGATGATTGAAAATGAATTTGAAAATAAAATTTATGTATAATTTGACTTTTGTAATAAATAAAAAAATGTTTAATTGATAGAAATTAAAGATTATCAAAATATTTTCACTCATAAAAATAAAATAATGACACTAAACACTTTGAAAATTTAAAGAGGAACTTGAAGATCACATCCTTTGCACTTGAGAACTAAGCTTATACTTGTCGATAGAAGCTATTATATCACCAGCCACATACCAACCAATTAACCATATTTAATGGTTGCATTATGCTCTTCCGTGAAGGGTTTAAAATTTTAAAATGAAATAGTGTGGTCAGAAATATTGTGATTTATCATGTGTTTTATCAACTCAAGAGTCTCTCAGGCATGCGAAGGAAGTAACTTCTCACGGAATCTCTATACCTCTATTTTCATTTATAATATTTATTAATTAATATTATTAATAAAGAAAAAAATATATATATATATATACATATACATATATATATATATATATATATATATATATAATATCGATTCCTATTACGTGTAATCGATTACACTAAACGATATTTTTCCAAAAATCACTTTAAATTTATGTAAATGGATGAAGATCGAAAAGAAGTATTTATCTTACAAATTATCGTTTTTAATTGATCTCAATCCATATAAACAAATATAAAAATTCAAGTAAATCCGTCACCACTAATTTATCTTAAGAGTAAATTATAGTGAACAAAGAAAGTCTTAACGTTATTTTATGAAGGAAAGAAAGAAGCAACGGCAACAAAAAAAAGTTATACAATTATGCTTAATTGTGTAATTTCTTCCTTAATTTAATGTTGGGAGTTTTGGACCTATATTTTAGATAAAAAAAAATGAAAACCATTTAAAATAGTTTGAGAACATGCATCTTGTAATTTAACGCAAAATAAAATATAAGGAATTTCACTTTTTGCTCTCGTGTAAAAAAAAACATTTAAATTTTTTAAATCTGAATATGCATATTTAATAATTAAATTTTTTAATCATAATTTCATTGAAAATTGAAATATTTATAATAAATCATTTACTAATAAATTATCATTTTAAAAAACATTCTTAACAAATTCTCTGTGATGTTGCAGGGGTAGGCTCGTTGTGGGTTTTAGATATAAAAACCCGTAAACCCCAACTACTTCGTCATCTCCATTACCTTGCCGCCACAGCCATTGACCCTCCGAAGCTGCTGCGTTTCTCGACGGTTTTTTCTCAAGCCTTTGCTTCCACTGCTCACTGTCACTTCTACCGGTGAGTCTGGGCGCAATTTTCTTACTCTTAGATAACATTCAACCATAATTTCAATTTCTACTCTCTACAATTGTTTTGCCTCAACTATGGCCCCTTTAGAATCTCTAACCACTGATTGTTGCTATTTCTCTAATCAAAATTATCCTCCTCTCTCTTCACTCTCTCTCCTCTAGATAATGTTACGTTATCTTATCCTTTCCGTGCTCAGCATATGCCCATATTAACTTCCATTTTCCGTCAATAACCCCTAAATATGTATATATATATAAATATTTTTGCTTTGTAATGTACAGATAAGCAGTGCAGCTTTCTTTCGCTATTTCATCTTTGCATTATTTGTTTTAATCTGCACTTTTGGATGATGCTAGCAAATGATGTAACTATATTGCTGCAATACTATTGTGATGATTATTGGAATTTCCGGTTATGTTATTTCCGTCTCCCATTAGTGGTGTTGTATGCTTCTTTTTGTTTTTCGTATGTGTTTATTGTAACAAAGTTTTGAACTTTTATAGCTGAGTCCCGCCTTTGTATGGAAAAGAGGATAGGTGAATGAGAAGTGCGCCAGCCGTTTATAGCTTGAGAGTGCCCAATCAATATACTTGACCGAACAACTAAGATGGGACATATAGGTACTCTGCAAAACAATATTCTCAGCTCCCATTCTTTGAATGGTCTGCTTGGTTGTAACAAAGAAGAGAGCTGTATTTTTGGTGCTCATTCTGCTTTGGATCACAGTTCAAGGAAAGAACCGCCTACCCGACACCGAGTCTACTTTGGTGATTACTTTTGTTCAACTAAATATCATTTTCCTTGGAAAGGATTGCGGTGTAAAAGTTTTCACGGAAGTGTTTTAATTGATAGAGTTATTGAAGTTGACAATGGAGGTCGTGGCTCTGGAAGTGATTATGTTGGTGTAATGAGGAATTCCAGGGATTTAAAGGATTCGAACAATGCTAGAAACTCTCCGAGTCTGTCACCTGAGGAGGCACCGTTTGTTGAAAACGATGAAACGACCAACAATAAAATTCTTCAGAGGCTCTGCAGTCTGGGAAAGTTAACAGTTGCGGCTAGGTTGATTGATATCATGGCACGGAAAAGTCAAATACCGCATTTCCCTTCTTGCACCAATTTGATCCGAGGTTTTATTAGAAAAGGTGTTGTAGGTGAAGCTTGCAAAATAATGAACAAAATGGTCATGTCTGGTGGCATTCCTGACACAATTACATACAACATGGTTATTAGTGGCCTGTGTAAAAAAGGTCATTTAAGATCTGCCCTTGATCTAGTAGAAGATATGAGCCTGAGTGGTTGCTCCCCAGATGCAGTTACTTATAATACAGTAATTCGCTGCCTATTTGCTAAGGGGGATTATCATCAGGCAGTTAGTTTCTGGAGAGACCAATTGAGAAAAGGCTGCCCTCCTTATCTGATTACTTATTCAGTGCTTATTGAGCTGGTTTGCAGATATCGTGGGGCTGCTCAAGCCCTAGAAGTACTGGAAGATCTGGCAATGGAAGGCTGTTATCCTGATATCATTACATATAACTCTCTTGTAAATTTGACTTCTAAACAAGGGAAATACAAGGATACGGCTTTGGTTATATCAAATCTTCTATCCCATGGAATGCAGCCCAATGTTGTGACATACAATACCCTTATCCACTCTCTTATTAACCATCGATATTGGGATGAAGTTGACGATGTTGTTAGGATTATGCACGAGACTTCCTGTCCTCCTACACAGGTTACATACAATATCCTTCTAAATGGCTTTTGTAAATCTGGACTTTTGGATCGTGCCTTAAGCCTCTACAGCTCAATGGTTATTAAGAACTGTTCACCAGACATTATAACATACAATACTCTTCTAAGTGGTATATGTAAGGAGGGGTTTATAGATGAGGGCAGCCAGTTACTTAACCTATTGGCAGGTAGTAGCTGTTCTCCTGGATTAGTCACCTATAATATTTTAATTGATGGGTTGGCTAGCTTGGGTTTCATGGAGTCAGCAAAAAAATTATATGATGAAATGGTGGAAAACGGAATCATTCCTGATGAAATTACTCACAGTAGTTTGACTTGGGGGTTCTGCGGGGCAGATCAATTTGAAGAAGCTACGGAGCTGCTAAAGGAGATGCGTAAGAAAGAACAACGGATTAAAACTACTGCATATAAATGTGTAATCCTTGGATTATGCAGGCAAAAGAAGGTTGATATTGCAATTCAAGTTCTAGATTTGATGGCGAAAAGTCAATGCAATCCAGATAAGAGGATATATTCTGCTTTAATCAAAGCTGTCGCTGATGGGGGTATGCAAAGAGAGGCTAATGATTTGCATCAGACGTTGATCAAATGGAATATTCTGAAAGAAGAAATCATCTTGGATTAGTTGAAGTTTGTGTATAAAGATAGGCACAATTTCACACTTCAGGTCACGTACAGATTATACGTTCTCTCAGGTAATTCCTTTGATCCCTTTTGCTCGTGGGAATTTGATCGTGCCTATTTGAATTAGTTTCACACTTCCTAAGTTCTCTCTAATTCTCTTTCTTTCTAATCATGGTAAAGACTGGAGTGAGATGTGGGTGTTACACACCCTAAGTTCTCTCTAATTCTATTTCTCCCTATTCGTGGTAGAGACTATAGTGAGATAAAGAATTTGGGGAACAAATCTTCCGCTGAACACAAGAGGATCCAAATCCTTCTTTCTGAGGTTGATTATTGGTTGAATGTAATGATGGCTAACTCCATAAGTCTTTTGTTCCTATTCTAGTTCATAATGTTTTTTTTTTCTTAAAACAAATACGTGTTACAATGACATTGCTTTAGTGCATTTGCCCTTTTTCTTTGTTAATTTTCAACTTGCCTCGTTCTTTCAGGTCTATAGTGACAATTTGCAACCACCCTGGGTGCTATTACATTTTACTAAATTAAGTACAATTGACTATCGTTGATCTTAAGCAATAATTACATTTTAAGTTGTTGACATTAATAAAAAGAAATGTCCATGTTATTTAGGCCATAAGGCTACTAGAGAATTGAGTTTCTTGTAATAATGTTTAGGTTTATGTTTGGATATCTAGTGGTAAATGAAATGGAATGCGAGGTGATGGAGCAAAATAGAATAGAGTAAGATGGGGCAAACTTACTATTACTTTTATGATGAAATGTAAAAAAAAAGAAGACAAATTCTTTATTATACCCTCAGGTTAGATGGATGAAAGAGGGGGTGTTGGATGTTATGGAAGGGATTGCGTTCCATCTGATTTCACTGTGCACTAACTTTAAACAATTCAAATAATGGAATCTATTATAATTCCATTCCATCATTTCTTTTGTTAATTCTAGCACATCCTTGAATTTTAATTTCATGTCTTCTGTCAGCTTAGCTTTTGATATCAGAATATTAGATCAAGTTGGAAGGCATTTTACTAGATTTTTATTTAGTAAACCTCTACTCTTGTGCTTGAGATTGTAAACATCGGTGAATTAATCTTTACTTAATTTGTGTGGCTAAGACTCTCTAATTTTTGCTGTGGGTATTTGCCAATGTAGGAAAGCATGTTGGGAAGTTTTGACGGATAGTTGCGTGGGGCTGCAAGATCCGACGGTATTGACTAATACTGTCTCTCAGCATGAACTAGAATTTCGGTAGTTGAGGTTGACATGAACATTTGCTGGTGTTAAGTTATTTTTGAAGTCAATCCAATCTTCAAGTTTTGTCCATGTGTTAATTCTGGTAGTTTTAATTTCGTTCCGTTGACTTGTATAATACAATCTAAAGAGCAATTTCCCATTTCAATAACATTAAGATAGCATATAGTAATCATGGGTGTTGTTGATTTTTTTGGAGTTATCTATGTCAAACATCTTTTGTAGTTCATTGCATTATTTAGATTGACAAATTAAGATACCTTGAAGTCCATGAAAGAAGGGTAATCTGTCTCGGTCTCTGGGGATTGTCTGTCTCAGGTCTTAGAGTGCGATTTGCATTTCTGTTGGAGAATTTTACTGAACTCCAATTGATTTTAAGATGAAATCCGACATGTTCACCATCGTGAACCTCTCAAACTCCTGCGTTAAAACTTGTGAATTCTTGGCGAATGTATCTATTAGGTGATCCAAAAGTAGTATCATCTATAAAAATCTGAACAAAAAATGTCATCGAATCATTAAGGAATAGAGTAGAATTAACCTTTTGAATTCTCTCATTACCTATCCATTCACATCAGTTCGTTGTCACGTGAGAAGTTATTTTTAAATCTCCACTACATTATTTTATTTACTGCATAAATCATAGTATGTTGGAATTGCTAATTGTTACTGCTAAGAAATTAAAAGGATTTTTTTTAATGATAAAGAAATAGGTTCTCGTGTGATATTTTAATTCAATTCTGGATAATTTTTAAATAACTTTTTTCTCTTATGATTTGTTAATCATTGTTTAGCAAGATCTGTATAAGCTATAGATTTTGACAGATTTCAATTTTCTGTACAAGTCATCGGAAAACAATGAGGCAAAAATTTGGCACTTGAAACAATAGAGACTTGGTAATGACAGTCCATTTGATATTTTCTGTTCTTCAAACTGCACCTCTAAAACAGTAAATTAACAAATGACGCATTAAAAATTATCTGAACAAACTCTCAATTAGAAGACTCAAGTAAATCAGCTTTGTGCACGAGAATCAGGCACGGAAAAGGCTTTGTTTGTTTAAACGTCTGAATAAATCTTGAGAAATAGCATTAATACTAGCAAGGGATTTTGCCAGCTCCATAGCATCACTTGGCCATCCAGCATAGCTAACCCCTTCGACCAACAACGTGTAGGTTGTTTCATTTGGCTGACATCCATTGTCAACCATAACAGCAAGCACCTCAATGGCATCCACCATTCTGTGTGCTTTGCACAACCCAAGAAGAACAATGTTGTAACTAATAACAGTAGGTTGCCACTCACTCCTTTCCATGTCTACCAACAACCCAATGGCTTCATCTACCATCCCATCTCTGCACAAACAAGATATGAGTGAATTATAGGTGATTCTATCAGGATCAACACCGTTGTTCAGCATCTCCAAAACCATCCCCAATGCTCTAATTTTGTCTCCACTACTCCACAGTGCTCCCAACATTGTGTTATATGAACTCACATTTGGAGGACAGCCCACTTCATCAAGCTTCTTAAAGATGGTCAAAGCCTCATCACCTCTTCCCTTCTTACACAGAGACCCCATGATAGTGTTGTAGTTGACAATATCAGGTAACCATCCAGCAGATATCATATCATCCACAAACCCTATAGCCAAATCCACTTTTCCCTCTTTGCAGAACGCAGAAATCAACGGATCATAGCAATAAGCATCAGGGCTCAACCCTTTCTCCTTCATAACCTTTAGCAAAGCCACAGCCTCCCCAGTTTTGCCATCACGGCAAAGCGAATTAATCAAAACGCTGTAAGTCACAACATTCGGCTCACAACCCTTCAACATCATATCAGACATCAACCTCTCCCCAGTTTCCCATCTTCCCTCATTCAAAAGACCCTTCAAAACCAAGTTGTAGAGGTTCAAACTCGGGGTGGTGCTCAAATTGCAAACAAAGTCAAACGCTCGATACACCAATCCTTGTTTGCACATGCCCCTCACAATCACATTGTAAGTGTACATGTCAGGTTGAAGCCCTCTTGACACCATCTCATCAAGAAGCTTCATTGCCTCATCAATGCCACCGTGTATGATAGTCGCTTCTATCAAGATAGTGTAAGTGATCACAGTGGGGTTGCAGTTATCTTTCATCAACTGATCCATAACCTTCATAGCCAAATCAAGCTTTCCCCTTGCACAGAGGCTCCCAATGAGAATGTTGTAGGTGACAACATCAGGGGAGAATCCTCTGTTCTTCATTCTTACCAGCACCCCATTTGCAGCATCAAATCTATCGCTCCTGCAGAACCCACTAATCACTGCATTGTAAGCAAAAGCATCAGGGTCACCATGCTGTTCAAGAATCTCCATGACTCGCACCGCTTTCTCCGTTTTCTTGGAAGTGAACAAGCCCTTGATGAGCTTGGTGCAGAGAATGACGTCGGGTTTGTAATTCCTCTTCACCATTTGCTCCAGAAAATAGAGGGCTTCGGTGTACTTGCACGTTTTGCACAACCTGTTGAGAGCTCTCATGTGATGGGTGTCTCGAAAGTCATAGTGTCGGGGCGCAGTGTCTGAAGAATTCACCTTCCCGTTTCCTTTATTGTAGTTGTTCTTTCGCTTCCTGGGGTTATCTTCATTTAGAACGGGGATTCTGCATGTGATGACACCGTTGGGTTTTGGATGCCACGAATGCTTCGAGTTTGTTCGAAGTGAGAGGGTATGCGACAGGAATTCGGTTGAAACTGTTGTCATTGACGATGCTGTGAGTTCAACTTGAGAGTTTCTCTACTCATCGACAAATGGGTACCCACAAGGGAAGTGGCAGAGCAAAAATTAGGGGTTGGTTTGTGGATAAGGGGTTGAAAGAACCAGGAAAGAGTGCAGTTGGGGGCGTGAATCCAACGCCTACAAGGAAATCGATTCCCGACCGCAATTATTATTTTATGTTTATTTAAACTTTTTTTATCCTATCTTTTTTTCGTGTTCATGGATGAGATCAGACACAGAAAATGCTCAAGGTAACTTAATATAATAATGTAAATTTACATTAATTAATAGTAAATTATTAATAAATGAATATCATACGTCATACCATTTATGATTAACGTTAATATTATCGACCAAAGAATTACATTTTATATTTTTAGAAATTTAAAAACATCTTATTTTTATACTTTTTATTAACTGAATGATCAAAGAAAAGATGATTAAGTCTATTTTTTTTTTCTTTTGCTTTCTAATTTCATTTTTCTTTGGAGAAAAAGAAGAAATAACATGCAACAAATTATCGCTCTCTTCCTTTTTCTTTCTGCACAATTATCCTTTTCTCGTTTTCCTTCGCTTTCTGTCCATTCCAAATATTTCATCACATCACCATTGCCGTACATATTTTATGTTTTTGTTGATTGATTCTAAATTTTAATTGTGAAGAGATCTAGGGTTGTGCCCCTGAAGCTCCCAATCTGAATATCTGAACCGCATTTGTTCTATTTCGATACAGCAGTATCAACTTAATGCATTTTTTTTAAAGGAGGAAAGAAAAATCAAACTTAGGATCAGCGTTGATCTCTGTGCGCAGTGATTTTGTTTGTGAATGAGAGATACGGTAACGAGATTGTTTTAGATGAACATGGAGGTCGTCACTGATGTGGCGTCGTTGGACGTCGAATTGTTGCTGCTCCCAGACTTTTCCGCTTTGGCATTTAAGTCTAACCACAATTTCATCGAGAAGCTCTTCGACCAATGGTTGTCGCTTCCGGAAAGTAATCGATTGGTAGGCTTCCTTCCGTTTCGGAATCTGAACTTTGCTGCATTGCTGATCTGAGGAGTCTCCTTAATTAGCTTTTGTTCCCTTCGTTGATATATTTGTATGTATACTTGTGCATGAAGAATGTAGTGATTTGAAATAAATCAATGGTGGTGGCGAAAGGTGCGAGATAGTATCCGTGGTTACAAGACAATGATTATTTAGATAATTAAGGTTTGGGGAAAAGATGCATCAGTTTTATATTTTGTTAACTCGTTGAGTTGTGGGTCCCGTTCCACACAGATGTGAGAATTATCACTTTTAAGGGATGAATGAGTTGTTCTACATATTATTATGTAGTAATCAACTTCAACTGCCATAGCTCTATCTCTTACGACAAATGACCATGGCCAATTTTCTGTATATCCTATCTACTCCAGAATAATATAAATAGATAGGTATAACTGAAATATATGAAATGCTGGTTGAAAACGCTGTACCTTTTGTATTTTGTTTTTGGATTTCCAGAAACTGATATGCCGTTCAACATTCCACAAAAAATTGCCTGCAAAGTTGGTGATATTGTTTTAACATCTCCCTTTTTAATTATACAGGTAACATCGTTACTCAATGAAGCAAAGTCAGGTGTTCCCTTGAATGTCCCGGGGAATTGCTCTAGTCCAAATGCTACCAGCAATTCTGCGCCTTCCATGTTTCCTGCTGGCACTGCTCCGCCTCTTTCACCAAGAACATCTGGTTCCCCTCGCATTCCGAAACAAAGAGTTGGCTTTTCCAATTTGGGTTCCCCTTTGAAAGTTGTCAGCGAGCCAGTTAAAGAAGTGATACCACAGGTTAGGGCAGTCTGGTATGCCTTTTCTTTTAATTTGTAAAATGTATCATAGAATAGGGAAGAAATTAAAAACTCAAGAATTTGTAAAAGGAGGATAAGACATCCTCCAAAACAGAAAAAGATAAATACCTCTCTGAGAAGAAGAAAACATTCAGCCAAGATGCTCAATCCCATAGCATATATTATATATGAAATAGCAAATTTTACCTAGACAGTCTCGTGCAGAACACCAAAGAAAGGTTATAAACCATACTATCCCATATATTTATAGATGGTCCACTGACAGAGACATCCTTAAATATCTGACTTTGCACAACAACCATATGTTCCAAAGAAATGAATGAACTGCAAATATCACAAAAACTCTTACATTGTGGTTTTTCTTAAGCTTATTACTTAATAATAAAAAGTTGTTCCAAAGTAGGACACTTCCAACCCTTCTGGCAAACCCCCCATGAATGTGTAGCAAATAATTTATACCAATCCTGTTAAGAACTGCTGTCTAGTTCTCTTAGCTTAGGTTTTGTTTGATGATACCTTTCTATTGTACTGGGATTGTTATGAATGTGTAGCAAATAATTTATACCAATCCTGTTAAGAACTGCTGTCTAGTTCTCTTAGCTTAGGTTTTGTTTGATGATACCTTTCTATTGTACTGGGATTGTTATGTGTGTGTTTATCCTTCCGTTTTTCTCGTTTCCTGCCATTTTCATGTAATCACAAATTTTTACTCACTTGCAGTTCTACTATCAAAATGGACGTCCACCTACAAATGAACTCAAAGAACAGTGCTTGTTTAAAATTGATCGAGCATTTCATCGACATATGGACGGCCTGCAGGTGCATGGTGAGATATCACACTTAAGTAGCTGATATGGCCTGAAGAACCATTTTGTTGCACCTGGGAAAAGTGATTTTTTATTAGTTTCATGTTTTAGTTTTCTAAGTAATCAGATATTCACACCACCCTCTTTAAGTTGAGTAAAAATAACTTATTTTAAGTATTGCCAGAGATCAAAAGGGGATGTTCTATATAAGCTCACTTTCTAATATAATAAAGAGTTGTAGCAGCCAGTTCTGAGAATCATTTTACTTGTTTTCTTTAAATGTCAGAATTCAAATCAATTACTAAGGAAGTTTGCAAGCTGCCATCTTTTTTTTCCACTACTCTTTTCCGAAAGATTGACAATGGAACTGGTGTTGTGACAAGGTGTGTAATTTATTTTTCTTAAACTTGTTAAGCTTTTTGGTGTCATGGATTGTGATTCTTGTTTGAGCTGTTGCGAATTTCAAACTTTTAGGTCTAGGTAATGGGCTAGCATAACAAATATCATAAGTCATTCAAAAAGTTTTTTCATAGCTGAACTCCCAATTATTGAATTATTTATTTTTGTAAAAGCATCTTGTTTTGAAATTTGACCCTTTTCCTGACTTGTTATCTACATTATCCATTTCCTCTATCTTGTTCTTCTTCTTTCCCTTTTCCTTTTTTTTTCTTTTTTTTTTGTGTTGAAAATATTTTCCAGCACATTTTTATTTGCTTGATGAAATCTCCACCATCACTTGTGGATTCTCTTAAACCTATGGGTAGTTTAATGCCTCACTATTTTATTGCTTCTTGATTTCAGTTTTGGTAATAAGTTTAATTTTAAAGGATCCACCTTGTATATATATTTCATTTTCTAAATCTTCTGTTTAATTTTGAGGGTGTTTTATTCTTTGCACCAATTTTTATAACACATTTTTTGGCATTGAACCATCGAAGGCTCAAAGGAAGGGAAGCCAGACAGTATTTAGGAGAGGCCAAAGTGAAGGAGGAAACAGCCCATGATATGGCATGTAAACTGGAGGACAGGATTACATCTAGTATTCTCTTGAGTCTGTATCTGTTTAATCTATAGTCTTGGATGTGCTTTCCAAAGATTTACCTTAGAGTCCTCCTGACTGCATGTTTTTTAATGGTATAGTTTTAATTGAGAAATCAAGTAAAGTTTAGTCTAAACTTGAGCTTTGGAAAGAACCTTTGGAATCAATGGGTTTTATATGCATACAAGTAAGGCAAAGTATATGTATTAGTATTGCTATTACAGCAAGCAATTATGGAAAATCAATTGGAAGTGAAGCTGGGAGAAGATATTGCACAAGTTTTAAAGTTCAGATATTTGGAATCAATTATGGGAAATCAAAGAGAATGTCACACACAGATGCAACTTGGACGACTAAAACAACAAAGACATTGAGGTTGTGGATGACACTATATGTTGTCATTTTAGTTGGGGAAGATCTTTCTAGGCATACTGATGAAATGTTTTTAGTGCAAATCCTTTTACTTTTTCTGAATTTCCGTCTTTTGTCACCATATGTTATGCTGGTTGAATTATTGGGTGAAATTTTTTGTATTTGATAAGGTATATTGGTCAATTTGGTTCTCTTCTTTAGCCTAATGCAGGCAATCATTGATTAATGGTCTTGTGCCTAGTAGTTATTATTTCCTTATACTTATTCTTAAATTTGTGAAATGTTCATATAGGAACGCATTTGTTGAATATTGGATTAATGGCAACATGTTGACAATGGATATAGCTACGGTAATATTCAAAATATTAAAGCAACCACAGCTGAGTTACATTACTCAGGTTTTTTCTCTAATTTATTTTTCTTTCCTTTTGCTTTTTGTTTCTTTTAAATTCCTTCTGTTCATCCTAAAGGTACATTAAGTCTTAGACTATCAAAATATGTCATTTCGTAATTCAGTTTCATTCTAGGAGGATTTATCTTTTTAAAGGGATCTTGCTTGTTCATTTCTTTGGCTTTCATATTTTGTTCATATCCATCTTGCTTAGAGCATTACTCTCCTACATTTCAGGATGATTTTAGGCCTGTGCTACGTGAGCTTTTAGCAACTCATCCAGGGCTGGAGTTCCTGCAGAGCACACCTGAGTTTCAAGAGAGATATGGTTTGTAATTGTTTTTTTTTTTTGTAAGCATATGGTTTGTAATTGTAGATTGATGCAATGATTTTAAATTCTTGTATCACATGTGGTTCTTTGAAACTTTATTTTTCCTATCGAGTGGAAATTTTGTTTCATTTACTAATCAGTTTCCATGAGATATACTCAGGCTTGGTCTTTTTGTGACTTGCCATGGTATCTAATAAGACCCCTATGCCTAAGATGTACCTTAGGATACAGAAGTGGGGTACTACCCTTGATCAGAATAGGATAGAATTGGGTGCCTAACTAACTGCTAACTTGGCAATAGTGGCTTGGGCTGCGCGTAAGTTGTTAGAGAGAAAGAGAAAGTATAAATAGGAGGTCATAGGGAAAGTTGACTGGAATTGTCTAAAACTTGGGATAGAATTGGGCTGTGTTGAATTCTTCCCTGTTATGATTTTTTTCTTCTGCTATTTCTATGCTCTGAATCTCATTGATTCTGGCTGGAACCTCTGTTATTAATACAACTGGAATTGGTTGTTCTATCATATTTTTCTGGTTCCTATCCGTATCTTTGTTGTTCCTTGTTCCTGATAATAAAACAAATTTAATTATATGATTAGAAACAAGGATAGTTGCAGGCACTATATAGAAACTAACAATTTTTAAGATGAAGGCATATGAATGATACTAAAAATGGGCATATTCTTATTTTTTTTGCCATCCTGTATCAGTTATCCAAAATAAATATGACAATGATATTTGGTTGGAGTGCATCTCTTTGTTATCAGATGATTGGACAAGACAAAAGTGAGCTTCATAAGGTGAGGGGGAGGGGTAAGGCTGAAAGCAATGTGTAATTTTGTATAAATAGGCTTTTGAACTCCAGTTGTGAGATTAATCGGGGATTTTTCCTGCATGTTTCACTGTTTCTGATTTTGTAGTAGCCATAGCATTCTTATGTTTCAGACTCCATTCATGTATCTCATGTTTTGTTGATCGTAACAAAATAGTTAAGAAGTTTCCTGTTTTACCCTTTTTCATTTCTAGTTCATAATAAAATTGTATTAGTTTTTCCTTTTTCACTTTCATTGCATGTGCAAATAAATAAATTAAAAATTATTAGAGAATTAACTGTATAATTAAAAAAAATATTAATGTTATCTTATTTGAATAGAATAGACAAACAAAAACAAAAAAAATTCAAAAAACCCGACACATAAAGGAACATAGAAAGTAATGGCCTAGGTGTTAGTCATCACTAAGTCTATTACTATATATATGGGTGATGTGTCTAACCTATGTGATACAAATTTTACCAAATAAGTTGTATCTTGTTTGTCTTTGAATTCACGTGCTGTTAGAGTCTGTCTAATATTAATCTTGGGTTACCTACAAATATCTCAACACACTTCGTGCTCTAGATGTCAAATGTCTAGCATAAAGGGTGTGCAAAGGTGTCTGACTTTGCTTAAAGTGAAAAAAATATGACTAGAATGTAGTCATCTTATAACTTTAGGAATCTTCCTCCCTTGAGCCTACTTTTTATTCTGATGGTGAACAAGCCCAGTCCATTTTAATATGGTATTAGAATTTAGAGCATTGGCATTCAATGGGAACTGTCCTGACACAGTTCCACTGCCAGACTCCTTATCTAAGTATGGAACCAATTTGTTTTTAAACATTTTTCCATAATTTCAAGGTTAAATCTTTAACAAACTTTCTGGTAACTTCTATTTCAACCCTAATTTTTAGTTCCTGCTGCCAAGTCCTCCTTCCAATGATCGGAAATTAATAGACTCCTTCTCTATCGTCTTTAAATTCTCCCCCTTAAATCTAACTGGGTAAATAGGTCAGTTAAGCAATTATTTAATTAAATCTTATTCTTATCCCATGATAGCTTATATGGTAAATTTAGCTACGAACTTATTGGAATGTGCTAAAAGAAGCTTATGAGAATTATAAGCCATTTTCGATACACCAGATAAATTAATCAGAAGCTTTTCCAGTGGCCACCTAAAGGTGATTGTTGAAACTTGAAATCTATGCCAGTTTGGTTTTAACTGGTCTTGATTTATGGTGCAATATTATTTAGTATTGAGTACGCTAATCTTAATTTATTTTTTCAATGTCCCAGCTGAAACTGTAATATACAGAATCTATTATTACATTAATAGATCTGGAAATGGTTGTCTCACTTTGAGGGAACTGAAGCGTGGAAACATAATTGATGCAATGATGCATGCTGATGAAGAAGAAGATATCAACAAGGTTTTGAGGTAGATAAACTATGATTATCTTTAACCTTACACAATGTCTCTGTTTAGGTGCCAAAACATTTTCATACCAAAATATACTGACTGTTTTTACTTTACCTGATAATTTATTGTAGGTACTTCTCTTATGAGCATTTTTATGTTATATACTGCAAGTTTTGGGAGCTGGATACAGATCATGATTTCCTGATAGACAAAGAGAATCTTATCAGATATGGTAACCATGCGCTTACCTACCGAATTGTTGATAGAATATTTTGTCAGGTTTGTGTAGATTACATGTTTCCTGTCTTTGAGATTTAATTGTTTCAAATTTCAGTAACAGACCCAACACCCATTCTCTTTTGAATGCAATATATTTAGTTCATGTCCATCCACTTTTATTTATCAAATCATTTATTGAAGATGCAGATTTTGACTTGCTTCAATATTATCTTTCAGATCCCAAGAAAGTTTACCAGTAAGGCTGGGGGAAAGATGGGATATGAAGATTTTGTTTATTTCATACTGGCAGAGGAGGATAAACCGTCTGAACCAAGTCTTGAGTATTGGTATTTGCTTCTCATTCATTATCTATTTCATTTGTTGGTTCTTTTTTTTTTAAAGGAGTTTTCAGATTAGTTTCTCAGGATGGTGCTTTGCTAGATTAGGCACATGGTTAAAATGTGCTTTATTTGATTGGATTTTGAATGGTGCACATCCCTGTACTGGGGTCCATTCTTATAAAGCTTTATCTGTAGCTGGGCGTCTAGAATGTTATGTACATTAATCAAAGGCATTGTGCAAAAGAGAACAGTTCTATTTGTGCCAAGTAACCCATGTGCTTGAGACTGTGAATATGTTATTGTAAGTTTGGTCAACTTCATTCTATAGTCTGATCAAGTGTAGTATCAAATGATTATAGTATACTAGAGAGTTGCTGAAGGATGCTTGGCACATCAGAAAATTGGACAGTGGAAACTGAGCTATTGAAAATTTGGGCCATACTGTGCAGAACAATTAAAGGAAAATTGATAAGGAGATGAACCTCTGCTCTTTTCCATCTATCTAAGTCTGGAGTTGGAATATATGATAGGAACATCGAGTAGTACTGAATTCTCATTGGAGGTGGGTCCCCCTTAATAGCTAGCTAGCTTTTGAAGGTGGGTCCCCCAACTGCCTTAGTACTTATCAATTTAAGGCTGGTTGGTGATGTCTCGGAAAAAGTTGCCCGCAAAGGGTTCACCGAGTGAAGTGTTGTTGAGTGCAAGTTGCCGAAACGTGGACCCTTAGGTTGGTGCTAGGAACATAGGTATCATGGGGTGCCCAAGCCCCACATTGAGTTGTGTGGAATGCTTGGTGGAGTATTTAAGTGTTTTTTTTTTCCCCCATTTAATATCTAGCTTTTAAAGGTCGGTTCCCCAAGTGTCTTGGTACTTATCAGTATACTTTTCATCCTTTGCAAAGTGTCGGAGCAAAATTATATGCTTTACATTGTAACTGCTCTTTTATATCTTCACCAGAAGCATGCTAATTGATAGACAGTGGATATTTTACATTGTGGTTAACATATTTTCCAACTTTTTAACCATCATCATATGAGCTGACTTGAAAATATCACTATTAGGTTCAAGTGCATAGATTTGGATGGAAATGGAGTTCTGACAAGAAATGAACTACAATTTTTTTATGAGGAGCAATTGCATCGGATGGAGTGCATGGCCCAAGAGCCTGTGCTTTTTGAGGACATATTATGTCAGATAATTGACATGATTAAACCTAAGGTTTGGCTTTCCGTCTTTTGCTGATTGTTTGATCTTTTATTGTAACATTGTTAGGTAAGATTACCTGGAAAAAGTGAGTGCAGATCTAGTGAGAAGTTTAATTTTTTTTCCTGGAATAAAGCTTATCCCAAACATTTTGTCCCCCCTTCTCTTTTCCTCTATATTTTTGGTTGGTGTCATGTCAGTGTTGATTTATTATTTTGATGTTTTTTAATCAGTTGAAATTTTTCGCTCTGCAGGATGATAGCTTTATAACACTGCGTGATCTGAAAGGTGGTAAACTTTCAGGAAGTGTTTTCAACATCCTGTTCAATCTCAACAAGTTCATGGCCTTTGAAACTCGTGACCCATTTTTGATCCGTCAGGTGCATGAAATATTTGATAAATTTTATTGCATTGTTGAGTTGTATGTGGGCTTGGCTACTGTTAGTGACATAGTTTAGTAATTGGTATGCATGTTTTTGTGTGATTAGGAACGTGAGAATCCAACATTGACAGAGTGGGATCGATTTGCCCATAGAGAATACATCAGGCTTTCAATGGAAGAAGACGTAGAAGATGTCTCCAACGGAAGTGCTGAAGTCTGGGATGAATCACTGGAGGCTCCTTTCTAAAGATATTTTAGGTAAGTGTTTTTGAAATAAGACTTTTCTTTTGACTTCTGACCATGCTACATGCTTAGAAGTTTGATTTATGTTTACTTGAAAGGTGAAATCAGGAACTTGAGGTCTTCGTTCAGTGCAGTGTCTATTCCCTCTTCTCTCTTTTTTTAACATTCTGAATTTCTCTTACTTTGGGCGTTGTATATATGTGTGTATTAGCACACAGGGATGAAAAGAAATTAATGTCCCATAACTGATAGACTGGCCATTATTCAGAGACACTGGGCTCAGGATCAGCTTTTAACTGGGGTCTGTGCCAATTTTGCTTCAACTAGTGAGAAATTCCGAAGCTAAGAAAATGTGATTTTGGTGGGCAAGTTCCAAAAATATTCTGATATGCTGGTAGTGATAAAACTTTGGGCCATTATCATGGAAGTTTTGTTGCCTTCTGTGGCCATCCGTGCAAAATGAGGACGTTTTCTGAGAAGATTGAATATTATTAACATCAGTCAGTATGTTAGTCGGGGGACCCAAGTTGTTAAGGAACATAAGTAGCAATATTTTCTCATCTTTGGAACTTTTAGTTGTTTGCTTCAGTGATCGACCCCCTTTTGCCCCAGATCTGTTGAGGAGTGCATTTGTTTCATCATCTCTGGTTGCCGTCTTTCACTGAATATTTTTGTTAGGCATCGAAGAATTTAACGAGTAATGCTAGACAAATAAAAATGTCACATTTTTTTTTTTCTGGATGATGAGATTTATCTTTCAAGATGTATGCAAGGATTATATTGATTCTTCCGTATACATACTAGTTGACTGTTTTTTTCTATTGGGAGGACGGTGGGCTGAAGAGGGTGTACGGTTCATCCAATCGCTTTGTACATTGCATATATTTCTTTTGAATCATCCTACTTTTGTCTGGTATTTTTCTTGAAGAAAGACGTAGATACAGTGATCTCCATCGTTATTGCTAAATCCAGATGAAGTTTGAAGGCGACCAAGAGCCCATTTGTATTATGTTTAGGAGCGAAAAGAAAAGTTGCTTTAGGATTTGAGATTGACTTATGAAAAAATGGAGCCTAAATAAGAAATCGGTGTCTGGCTATACTCATAAATTGAAAATTATGGAAGTATTAACTTGTTAAATAAATGAGAGTTAACATAAAATTGTAGTGCATCCCTTCTCTCTTTTTGGGTCAAGAAAGAGGAAATTGGAGTGGCATAAAGCTATGCAACGTGGTCACTAATAGTACTCTTCTCTCCAATATCTGGATCGATTGTCCTGTCTTGTACGTTGCACTGTCCGGTAAGTCATACGGAGCCTGCCATTTAACAAAAATAAATAATCTTAATCTTTTTTAAGGTGCTCTTTTCTTAATGGCTACATATCCGGAAAAGCTGTGGTCCATATCCTTATCATCATTTCCAATGACCCCAGCCCAATAACTTTTGTTTACCTTTCTAATACAAAATACATTTCACTATTAACAAAAGAGAAAATTGACCCCAAAGCAATCCATCTAGTTCTTGGATTTAGGCAAAAAAAATATTGCCATGGTGGAGGGAACACTCACTTGGTACCCCACAAATCTTCCACTTGTTTAATTCAATCAAAATATCTTGCGCTTTTTTTTTTAATTGGAATTTAATTTTTGTGGGCGTTAGATCGTTCGAGTTTATAGATTAGATAGAACTCCAAATCCCACCCCATTTAGTTAGAAAAATTAGTTTCGCGTGTATATTCTGGAGAGAATATATTGTTAATATATTCCTTTTGGTATACTTTTTATTTTTAGAATGGTATAATTGTATAGGCTGTATAGGATGTCCTGGCTTTTAGGATGTGTTTGGATTAGAGTGTGGATTTGAAAGTAGATGAATTTGAGGGAATGGAAAGAAATTTGTGCTGTTTGGATTAAGAAATAGATTGTGTGATTTGAATAGATTTGAGATGAAAATTTGTGAAAATTTGTGTATAATGTAATGGTTATGATATATTAAAAAATTATTTTAATAGATAAAATTATATAAGTATTATTTTATCCTTGAAAATAAAGGTGATATAATTTTAATTTTAAATGTAAATAATGGAAATGATATTAAAATTGGTATTTATAATTAAAATAAAATAAAATTGGGAAGATAAAATTAAAATTAAAAGAGAACGGTAGGAAAAAATATACCCATTTATGGTGGTGCTATGTTTCACATCCACCAAACAAAATATAGCCATTTAACAACTTATAATTGACAACTTAAATTATCTACCAAATTAAAATTCATTTAATAACTTAAATAATAATATTTTAATTATATTTATTTTACTTTACTTTATTTTAAAATAGGTAGTAAAATGACTGCGAAGTATTATTTTCCATAAACCCATAATGCATTCCCTGCCTTCCATTACACCCAGAATTCATCCTCTCTCTCGGAATCCAGCACTCAAGTGAGACTATTTTTGACTTTGTGTATATTTCCTCCCAAATCTGTTCTATTTGGATGAATGTTTCTCACTTAAATCATCGCCTACAAATTGCTTCACAATCACCGAAACAAACAGTAACCTATCCTCCCATTAACACGTGAAGAATGTGACACCCTGAAATAAACACACTGTTAGGTTTGATTGTAAAGAATATATTACAATAACGTTTTTGAAGAATTTACGAAAATTATACTTTTATTCTTTTTTTTAATAATTTAAATCCAATCTAGAACTCATATCTAAAATAAATATAGAGCTTATTGCATATGAAATTAGAAGAAAAAAAAGGAAGAAATATAGGAAATGGAATAATAATAATAATAATAATGGGACAGTTTCGTGTCAAATCTAATTAGGAAAAAAAAAACTTGATAACAGAAAGTATGCTAAAAAAAAGTCTGAATAAGTTGGTGTGATACACGGAGTGGGAAAAGAAAAGGTGGTGTGACAGTATAAGTTAGGTCGAGCTTGAAAAAAAACTGTAGGTATGAGCAGCCAGCCCATAGAGGTGAACTCAGCTACTTTACCAAACTTGAGGCTCAATACAAATGTCATGGGAAATTCTGACTATTAAAGTAATTAAGACTTTCGGTTTTCAGGAGGTATATTCTAAGGATAGCCTTTTCTTATTCCAATTCATTTCTCTAATTCAGGCCTAATTATTATACACAGAATTATATAGTATTAGTTAAAGGGAAGGGAAGGAAGGGTGATAAGACGTGTAGCCAGAGAGCGTGAAAGAAACGTAACGTGAGAGAGTGAGTTAAGTTGAGAGAGTGAAGAAGTGGTATCCAAAAACGAATATTCCTTTTCAATACTCTGCCACAAATTCGGTCCCTTTCTTTCGCGCTTCACTTTTTTTTCTATAAAAACAGACTAACCAAACAAACCCCACAACACAACAAAACACAAAAGAGAAAAAAAAAAAAAAAAAAGAAAGAAGAAGAATGTGCGAAGCGCTGAAGACGCAGTACCAGGTAAACGAGGAGATCGGTCGTGGACGCTTCGGAACCATCTTCCGCTGTTTCCACCCTCTCTCCAACGAACCCTACGCTTGCAAGGTCATCGACAAGTCTCTCCTCGCCGATTCCACCGACCGTGAGTGTCTCCAGAACGAACCTAAATTCATGACCCTTCTCTCTCCTCACCCTAACATCCTTCAAATCTTCGATGTCTTCGAGGACGACGATTATCTCTCCATCGTCATGGACCTCTGCCAGCCCCACACCCTCTTCGACCGCATCGTTAACGGCCCCATCCCCGAGACCCAGGCGGCCGTCCTCATCAAGAGCCTTCTCGAAGGCCTGGCCCACTGCCATCGCATGGGCGTCGCCCACCGCGACATCAAGCCCGACAATGTTCTCTTCGACTCCGCGGATAATCTCAAGCTCGCGGACTTCGGGTCGGCGGAGTGGTTCGGCGACGGGAGCACCATGAGTGGCGTGGTCGGGACGCCGTACTACGTGGCGCCGGAGGTTGTGATGGGAAGGGAGTATGATGAGAAAGTTGATGTGTGGAGCTGTGGTGTTATTTTGTATATAATGTTGGCAGGGATTCCCCCTTTCTATGGAGACTCTGCTGCCGAGATCTTTGAGGCTGTTGTTAGGGCTAACCTTCGCTTCCCTTCTAGAATCTTCCGGAATGTCTCCCCCGCCGCCAAGGATCTCCTCAGAAAAATGATCTGTCGAGACCCTTCTAGAAGGTTCTCAGCAGAACAAGCCTTGAGTAAGTTCATCACTTTCTGCAGAAGGAGTCTTCGTGTTCGTGTTTCTCGTTAATTTTGGGGATTTTGTGCTGATGGGTTGTTTTGTTATTTGTAGGACACCCTTGGATCTTGAGTGCTGGTGACACAGCTCAGTTGACTTGAAGGTGGGATGAATGCAATGGAGGTAGATATACATATAGAGAGAGAGAGAAAGAGAAAGAGAGACACGACCTAAGCTACCTTACTTGGTTGGAGTAGCTGATTTTGCCCCTTGTCTTTGTTCTCTTCTACTATGACAATAAGCTGGTCTACTCGTGGTGGCAGAGGAAGGAACGGAACAGAGGAAGCTTCTGTAAATTCTGGTGGTTGCAAGTAGATTTTTTCCCTTTTTGTTTTTTTGTCATGGAATCTGAGAGAGACTCTGTATGTATGTATGTATGTGAGTCCTGAGAATCTTGTTTTCTTCCACTCTCGATGATTTTCTCTGTATAGAAAGTGAGAAAGTGGGTAATCTCCCTGACTCCCGCACTACAAAGTGGAGTTTCAAACTGCCTCTGTTCTTGTAAATGCAATAACCATAATAATAAGGATAATTTTGAGTGAATATATTACTGGCTTCTCGATCTCTTTTCATCTCAACCTATTCATTTCTCTTTTCTTTTGGTCTCATCATCAAATTAAATACAGATTCTGCTGTAAAAGAATCGATTCAGAGAGAAAGAGAAAAGGGATGAGAAAGACAGAGGAAGAAGATGAACATTTTTAGTGGTTATTTTATTGATAATTTTAAGTTTTATATAGTTCGAACATTAAATTTGACACACCAAGAAGATCTATGATGTGTATTTCAGATACTCACATGTCAAATTTTGTGTGTACTTTCAGCAACAATTTAGTCTTGCTGTAATTTCAAGGAACCAACCTGTCATCAAAATCAAGGTTTACAGAGTCTTCTGCACGACTAAAGACTTCTTTTCTTTGGAATAAAATATCTTTAGTTAGAATTAATTCAACCCATTTTCATAAATTTTTAAATTTCAATATCTAATTTCAACCTATTATATATAAACGAATATTATCATAGCATTAATATTTATATATCCTCCTCTTATAATTATTAAAATATGTTTAAATATTTATTTTGATATAGTTTAATTTTTACAAAATTAATCTTTTAAAAATACAAAATGTTTAATTCAACTCAACCCAGTTACCATCAAATTAAGTTGTTAAATATAATATATATAAATTCAACTTATTAAGTTCGATTATATATTAAATTAAACTCCATTAATCTCAAGCCTCTCCTTACCACCATATCAATTGAGTAAGAACTTACATTAAAATTAGTGTCTACAATGACCCTTGGATTTATCTTTGAGACCTTTAGAAAATAGTTTTCTGACGGATACATTTATAAAAGTTTAATAATATAATTTACTTTATTGTATTAGTATTTCAACTACTTTAGTGATATTTTTTATACACATTTTCTATTATCTTACTTTCGAACTCATTTAAAACTTTTTAATAAATGGATGTCACTCGAAATTTAATTATACATACTGTATAATGTAATTAACATTAAGATGCATGACATGTTTTTATGTATATAATATATAAATTACTTTTAAAGACTTTTATTTAAATGATATTATAATTACAATTTTATTTTACTAGTGTTTAATAATAATTTTAATGCGACCATGTATAAGAAGAACTTATTTTAACAAGAATTTAATATTTTCTTTCGCATTCAATTAATTCTTTCAAAATATATTCTTTTTGAATGACGTATCTCTCCAACTTCAAATTATAATTAAGACACTCAAATAATAAACCAGTCATTTCACAACTTCTAAATGAGGTATTAACTATACATAGTATAGTAGGTCGTACAATAAATACGAAGATTTATATTTTTTGGCTTAGGAGGAAAAAGAATTATGAAGAAAATAAATCTGTTTTTTTTTTTTTTTAAACCCTCCTTTGGTCCTCATATTTGTGTGTAAATTTCAGTTTGGTCCTCAAGTTTTGAACTGTCTCAATTGGGTCATAATTTTTTTAAAAATGCACACATTTTACCCTAACCGTTAAGTTGTCTCAAACGGCGTTAATTAATGCTGAGATGAATTTTTTATTTTAGGCTTAATCTCTCCCTTGGTCCTTATGTTTGTGTGAAAATCTCAGTTCGGTCCTCAAGTTTTGAACTGTCTCAATTGGGTCATAATTTTTGAACTGTCGACAACGACGGCATTTTTTAGTTTGAAAGGGAGAAAAGGTGTGAGTCGGAGGGTTTGAGGGTGGAGGAATGAGTGAACTGTGATCAGTGATTGAAAGGAAAAAGAAAAGCTCAGTTCAAAGTTAACGTCGTCTCAATACACTTAACGGTTGGGGTAAAATGTTGTAAAATGTTTGCATTTCATAAGGACTTGAGTTCAAAACTTGAGGACCGAACTGAGATTTTCACACAAACATAAGGACCAAGGGAAGGATTAAGCCTAAAATAAAAAATTCATCCCAGCATCAATTAACGCCGTTTGAGACAACTTAACGGTTAGAGTAAAATGTGTGCATTTTTACAAAAATTATGACCCAATTGAGACAGTTCAAAACTTGAGGACCAAACTGAGATTTGCACACAAATATAAGGATCAATGGAGGGTTTAAACTTTTTTTTTTTCTCTTTTTCCTTTTTATAGAGAATTGGTGTGACATATAACCACTAAGAAAGACCATGTGGACTACATACAGAGCTCTGTTTTTAATAAACTCTATTTAATAAACCAAGTGTTATGTAATGTATGTTAGGTTTGACAATCAGCTACAATTGTAATTCTCTTCATCTTTTTCTTCTTTTCTCTAAAACTTGCGTGGGACTTCTTTATTTTAACCCATGGAAAAGTCCAAAAATATATTATAATAAATATGATCAATCAACAGGAAGTCATATTGCATGTGATTTCCGATTTAATTATTAAAGTTCCAAAGCAGAAAATAAGTATTTTAATTGAGGTCTAAAAAAATGATTTGTCATACTCAAGACTTAAGAGATCTAATATTTAATTATTAATCTTATTATAAGTGTTAATATTTTGATTTCAAATTGATCAAATAATATGGATTAAAGTCAATAATATAATATTATTTGTTTTGAATTTTTGTCTGTTATATTTTATTCTTAAAAACACTTTAAAGAATGAAAAAATAAATAAATATTTGATTTCTATATAATGTATAATTATAGAGTGTGGTAGAGAGATGCAGGTGATTAAAATAAGGGAATATAAGTTGATAGAAAAGGAGTCCTGCTTATGAACCTCAGCTTTATATTTACTGAATATAATAATTAAGGAGTGAACGTGATTCCTTATGTTATTATGTTCCGGATTTGACTCTTCACTTCAACATAGTGTCTCATTATTAATAATTTTATAATGTTTTAAATCATGCAGTTTTATTCTTTTATTTTAATACCGTATTATATTATATACATTGAATAAATTGTGGAGTGAATATTTTACTTTTTCCAAAAAAATAAAATAATATTCAACAAACCAGACTTAAACTTTCTTTTATTTAATTTCTTCCCTAACCTTCAACTTATACCATCGTAGCTGCGGTCTTAATTTTTCTTTATGTAATTATGTAATAGCAAGATTTGAAAGAAAATATATGTGTATTCTAGAATAGTTGATATCTGAAAATATTTTATTTAAACGGAAAAATAAATTAATTTTAATGGTTGATATTAGTTGGATTCAATTTCACTAAGTGAATAAAGTTAAGATTTTTTTTATCTTCATAATGTTTTATTTAATTGTGAAAATATTGTGGTAATTAAATAAATCTGAAGTGTTAATAGAAACCTAGTACCATATAGTAATTTTATTTTAACGAGGTCTGTATCGTACAGTTTGTGTGGTAAAGTTGGGGAACAAGATCCATTATAGTAGTATTTTGAAACATTCGATTGTTTTTATATTATAATATTTATTATTTTATTCTATTAACATATTTAATTTAAGTGGAGGCAAGATGCTTTTTATTTCACGTCGAAAACAATAGGCTAAATTTTTTGAATTTGGAAGGCACGAAATTGGTCGTGTTTCATACCTCATGACGCATTACTGGTCAAGTCTTTAAAACAAAATATTATTTAATTATATATAATGGGAGGAGACATCGATCAAAGATAATTAGTTAGATATTTTATAGAAATAGTCATGAACTAATATTTTGTAATATGATAGTCGTCTTATCACACCTAATAGTTTTATATTATTTAAAAATTAAGATTAAATTAAATTTAATTCTTTTAAAATAAAAATTCTAAAATAAATAGTAATATAGTGATTGATCTTATTTACATTATGTAATAATATGAGAAAAGGATTAAAGGCTAATAGAGGTATATTATACTAATAGAATCAAGGTTTTCATTTTTAAAATATAAATAAAACTTTCAGACATAACTTGGTTCATTTGTATAAACACTTTCTGTCTCTAAAAGTTAAATCTTCTTCTCTGTGCTCTATCTTTTCTCTAACAATACTTCAGATTGATCCGTTAACTTGTTGATTTGAATCTACCTATGCAGTCAAGGCTTCAAGGGCAACATTTTCAATCGATTAAATTCCTTGTTCTTCGACTAGTAAGTTGAAACCCCTTTTTTCGTTCACTTTAGGGTTGTGATCATGTAACCAATCTGGTTGCATGTAGCCCATTTCACGTTCCTTCAATTTCTAGCCTCTACTAAGTCCTAAAAATCTGTACTTTATCATCAATTGATGATTTATAGGGTTTTAAGTTTTTGTGGTGCAAGGGTTACTTAGCTCGTCCGGTAACTTGAACTGCTCAACCTAGAGGTAAGGGAAGCTTAGGTTTCTTTTCGGTTTATGAAAATTTTTGTGTGTGTGAGTTGGGTACTGCTGCAATATCGTAAAATAATGTATGTGTAGATTGTGTCTTAGGATATGTTGTTGTTGAACTAAAAATTGATGAAATTGTGTGTTAGAACTTGTGTTGATTGATGAGTGACCTATGAGACTACAAAACTTTGATGAGGAACTGGTTTGAACATATTGTATGATGTTGAATTGAATACTTGCATGCTGTGAATGATGTTGAGCAGGTTGTTAGACCACAAATTAAGTTGGTTATGGTGTTTTAGGTCAAAAGAGAGGAACTGAGGTAGTGATTTTTAGCCTTAAGGGTCCTGAATGTGTTTGGGCAGTTTGGCCAGCTTGGAGGAATCAATTAGAATTTGTTAGAGCCATAAAACTGAGAAAAGTCATGTTCAAAGTTGTAAAATTGATATTGGGTCCTCGGGTTGATGAATTAAGAGTTTAAAGTTAAGAATTTGGATTCTTAAGTGTCAAAAGTGGTTTGATACACCTAGTCTTGGATCTAGTAATCAAATGGATATTTGTTTTAACTTATAAACGTGTTTTCTCATCAATAAAAATGTGTAAAGAATCCCTTTAGTTATTAGAACAGGTTCCAAATGCATCAAAAGCCAATTTTCATGGTTGTTGTCAATTGGTATGGCACCTCAACGCCCCTGGTAGAGCCCTGGCGCCCTTGGATGCCGTAACGGTTCGCGTTGAGCGCTCCCGAGCGCCCCTAGGCGTACCAGCATGTTGTTGTTTTTGTTTTTGATAGTTTTTGGAATTCCGGATGTCCGTTTTGGACGTTTCTTAGGTCGTTTTTGGGGTTTTAAACCCTTTTGAAGCTGTTAGTGATTATTTCTGAGCTATTTTTCTTACCTAAATAAGGGTATCCTTATGCCATGGATTGATTGATGTTGTTTGATTGAAAGAGTGTCTTGTATGTTTATATATATGGCTTGATTTTGCAGCATGATTGAGGGCATGTTGTATTGTGTGTGAATTATAGTTTGAAAGTATGTACATATAAAGGTTATGAGTGGTGTTGAATGTAGAAAGTATGGTATGTTGATGATTCAAAGAGGATTGTGATTTGATTTAGGTGACTTGAATAGTATTAAAGTAAGATCTCTAGGTGAGACCATTTAGTGTTTAGAATGAATATATGAGGCTTCTTCATGGGGGGTTATCCTTAATACTCTAATGGTTTGTCATTCTCACTTAGAGAAGATTGATGCATGTGGTGAGAGTAGTAGGAAGTCCTAGTGATAGGTGCTACCACAGGTGCACAACCCGCCCCAGATTGATATTCATTCTAAGTCCGGACGAGTCTAGTTGTGTCATAACATGATAGGTTGTTCTATTTAGTCACATGTATGTATATGATTTGCTATTTAACTGTTGTATGATGAATAATATGCTTTTGAAACCTAGCTTACCCTTACTCTTGTATGTGTTGTATGTGCTGTGTTTTTCTCTTTGCAATGATCATCCACTTGGATGTGAGCAGAGGAGGATGAGGCTTCCCTAGAGCAGACGTTGGAGGAGACTGATGCTGCTACTCCTAGTTCTTAGGACTCTTCCTAGTTTTATTTTAGATACATTCTATATTTTGAAATACTCTTAAATATGTAAAGTTTTAAATTCTGCCTATATTTTGGATGACTGTATTTTGATACGGTCATATGTTACTCTAACTGCTTTCTCATATTATAATAGCTTTCTCATATTATAATAGTTGAATCCTATTATATTGTGTTAGATATATTATCTTTATTTTATATTTATCTTTTATCTTTATCTTTTATCTTTAGTTAATTTGTTATTTGTATTTTAGGCTTAGCGCATATTTTTTCTATTATAAATAAAGAACTCTATGTGTGTATTTAACACAAAGGAGATTAATCCTAAATATAGTTTTCATCATATTCAACATATTTAATACTTTATATAATATTTGAAATGTCACTAAAATAAAAAATTATATTAATAAAAAAATATTTAAACTTTACCTAATGTCAACTTTTAATCAATATGCCATTATTACAACTGTAAAAGAAATTGAGAATTTTTTTGTATAACCTAATTTTGTGAATATTTAATATAATAATTTTATAAGTATTTTGTGACGACATGATTTAACGAAAAGTGTTGAAAGGTGAAAGCGTTTTTGGTTATAAGAGTTGATGGGTATGAATTGAGAAGCGTAAGCAATGACGTCATAAGAAGTTGAAAATGCAAAATGAATTTGAAGATAAGCAATTGTGTATATATATAGGCATGCCCTTATCATAGTGGGGCCCACTGTCAGTATGAATATGACCACTTTTTAGGTTGTTGGGACCATGCCTCCCACATGTCACCCCTCATTTTCATTCCTTCCTTCCTACTCTATAAAGCGTTCATAAATTATTTACAGCAAATAATTACTAAAATAAATATTGGTATAATAAAGACTTCATAAATATATTTTTTTTATCGTAAATATATTTTAAGAATTTGTAAGAGATTAATCGTATGTTTAAGTTAATTTTATTTTAATAAATACATGTGACATTTGTTAAATATTAAATTAATGTTAAATTGTATTATTTATTCATAGATCTAATTAAACAAAATAATGAAACTACCAATATAATTTTCTTTAGTATAATAAAAAAACATACATCAAAATTCATGGACCAATATTTATTTAATTATTTAAAAATATTATTGTTTATCAATAATATTTTTTATCTGTTTAAGAAATACTTTATGAAACATTGTTTATATTTTTATTTTCAAAAATATTGAATGGAGAAATATTGATATACTATGTTAATAATTTATTTGAAAAGAAAAAGAGATAATTTTAAAATTTTATTAAACGATATTAACAATAATATATTCTAAATGAAAGATTTGAAAGAAATCGTAAAAACTTCATTCATCATTAAAGTTGAACCAAAATTTCCACCAATCAATAACGTTTGTATTTGTCTTTGCTATATGAAATAAATTTATTTAGATAAAGTTTCATACTAGTGGATCAATAATAAATTTATCATTAACTCTAAAACCATAAACCTTAAATCTAATCTTCACCCTAAAATCCTAACCTTAACTTAAACCATAACATTAACCTAAACCATAAACCATAACCCTAACCCTAACCTAAACTTAAACCCTAAATCCTAACCCTAACCATAAACCCTAAATCCTAAAAAATAAATCATAACCATAATCCTAACCCTAAACCCTATTCCTAAAAACTAACAATAACACTAACCCTAACCATAAATCCTAAACAATAACCCTAAACCATAATCCTAAAAACTAACCATAACACTAACCCTAACCATAAACCCTAAATACTAACCCTAACCCCTAACTCTAACCCTAAACCCACACCTAACCCTAACCCTCACCCATAACCCTAACCATACCTTAAACCCTAACCATACCTTAAACCCTGACTCTAACCCTAACCCTAAATAGTAACCCTAACCCTAAAACAAAGCTCTAAACTTCAAACCTTAACCCCAAACACCAAACCCTAACCTCAAACATTAACCTTAACCCTAACCATAAACCATAAGCCCTAAACACTAAAAATAAACCCTCACCCATAATCCTAACCATACCTTAAACCCTAACCCTAAATAGTAACCCTAACCTTGACCCTAAACCATAGCTCTAAACTCCAAACCTTAACTCTAAACACCAAACCCTAACCTCAAACATTAACCTTAACCCTAACCCTAAACCATAAGTCCTAAACACTAAAAATAAACCCTAACCCTAACCCTAAATCCTAAATGTAAACCCTAACCCTAAACCAAAAAACCATAAAATCAAACCCTAACCTTAAAACCTAATAACAAACTTTAACCCCAAACCCCAAACCTCAAACCCTAACTTCAAACTATAACCTCAAACCATAATCACAAATCCTAAACCATAAACCATAAACCCTAAACCCTAACACTAAATACTAATCCTAGGATTTAGTATTAGGATTTACGATTCAACATTAGGGATCAATAGTACATTCCAACTCTATTTTAAATATTTTAATTGAATATTTGATAAAAATATATTCTAATTTAAGTTTATTTTATTAACTATATTAATTTTAATCTATGCATGATATTGTTACTTAATTGATTATTTAGCGGTAAGAGTTTCAGAAAAAAAATTACTATATTCTTTTTTATTAAACTCACTTTTAATTTAAATAAAATCATTATCACTTGAATGATTACGATGATACTTAAACAATATACAAAAGTAATAAATATTTTGACACATATGCAATTAAAAAATCTAATAAATAAACGAACTTATTTAGTAAATTCTCCTGCTTTAGGTAACTCACATTGCAAAAATTTCTCCATGGTTCATCGAGTTTCCCTCGCATGGCAGTAGCTTTTAAAACTTCAATCTAGACAAGCAACATTTTTCTTTTATTCCAAGCATCCGTTCAATTAACACATGCGTGAACTAATTAAAAATTATGTAAGCGTACAAACTACAAGAAAGTAATTAATGTGTCTTTAACTTAACAATTAATACTAAAGAAAAAAAAAAGTCAAATAATATAGTTAAAAGAAGTTAATGTTTGTTTGGTGATTAATAAGTTTTGAACAAAATAAAAACATGCAAATGATAAATTTATAGGAAGTAAAAATAATAAGAAATTAAAAAAACTTAAACTTTTTAAGATATTAACAAGGGTAAAATGAATGATATGGGAAAGGCATGAAATGTCAAATTTATGTATCACAAAAATCCATTTTAACGATCAAATTATTGACAAATGGTTGACAAGTTGGGCAAAAGATAGAAGTCATATTTTTAGTCCATAGATATTAATTCATTTCGTTTTACAAATAAGTTTATATTTCTCTATATATTAGATTGGGACCACCATTTTATATTTTGTATGTGATTTCATTGGTTAAATTAAGAATTCAAATGGGATTTTATATTTTAATTTTTAGTTTTCCTTTATTTTACTCAAAATAAGAATTTTTGACAGCTATAACTGATCAAACTTCCTTTGAGCCATTAATGCGAGACACTAATAAAAAAAATTGTTGTTTCATTATCATTTATGATTTGTACATGAAATATCAAATTGGTATGGAGATTGCATAATATTCCAATAAAATTCCACACTGGTCATTCTTCTAATAACAATTCACTCATTCTTATTGTATCTATATCCATTTTAGAAAAAATATTAGATGTTTCATTACATATCATGTTTTACTTTAATACAAGGTTAATAACAGTTCAATAATATTGTAATCTTATTTAACATAATAATCTTGGAATTATTTCTTAATGCTACTTTAGTTATGCTTGATAGATCAGCGGTGTCGGTATTAGTGGACCATTATATTCTGTAAGCAGTGTGTACAAAAGCTAAAATAAAAATAAAAACTAACCTTTCATTTAGAAAAAAAGTGTATTTACGAAATAAAGGGAGGGACCATATTAGATGTGAAATGGAAAAAGAAAAAAGAAAAAAAAAAGGAAAAAGGGCGTAGCGTACGTAATGACGTTATATTGTAAGTTGAAAAGGGAGGTTCTAGAAGAGAAGTGAAGGATGGGTAGGCATGGCATATGTCCACATGCATGTGGATATGCTCTTTTCCCTATTTGCCAAATTGTGAGGTTTTCATACTCTAATATTCCCATAAAGTAATTGAGCAATGATAAGTTGACATGGCTCCAAAAATACGAGTAGGAATCTTTTTTACATAAAAATAAATAAAAAATTGAAGGAATCTAATTAAAATTGCCGACCACGTACGGTGTTGATGGAAGCACGTGGCACGTGTGGCACGTGTGACGTGTCTGTTCTCTAGGTTGTTCTAATTCTAAAGGACCGTACAACATGACCGTGCTCTTTCTCTTATTTCCACACGTAATCCCATCATTCACGCAGTCGCAACAGAGTTCGTAAATCTCACGCTAAGTACGTTAACAAAATTTCCACAAAGGAAACTGCAGAGACGGTACAAGAGAGAGTGACTTTTTTTTAAAAAAATAAATATATATATTAGATAAAATAAAAAGTTAAAAGCATTTACATGATCTTTTTCTGTGTTGTGTCCTTCTTGCACTGATCTTATCTTGTCTGATTATAAGGAGTGAAGGAAATTAATGTGATAAGGTGTGGAAGAGCATCATGAGTTATGAAATATGAATTGAAATGCATCGACATCTGTGTGCTGTTTGGTTTTCAAATTTAAAGTAAGTAACTGTTGGATGGGGTTTCTGTCGCCACACCACGTGATTGCTGTCTGCGCCCATTAATCCCTTCTCTGCTCTCTTTTTTACCTTTGACCACATTTTCACTTTTTATTATTTTTCTAACATATGTTCAACACAAAATAAAATGTCAAGTAATATGAGAGAGATTCGACGTACATATATATTTTTATTTTTATAAGATATTGTCTATTTTATTGGCATTAAAACTTTAAAAAAAAAAGTTAAATATTTGGTCTGTTTGCTTGCTTGATAAATAAAAAAGAAAGTAGACATATTTATGATAAAATTGGCTGAGGTACATATTTGAGTGGAGAGTGCATTTATTGAGGAAGAAGGACAGAATCAGTTGCGTTGTTTGAATGTATTGTTGTAGGCAGGCACCGAGTGGACCCCACCACAGAGTTATTGTTGCATTCGATAACTTATCTTTGATTCCTCGTTCCAACACCAGAATATACAATAGTACCACTCTCTTATGTGGGACCCACAACCCTTCACTGCACACTGTTTCCCCACTCCTTACAATTCAACTCTATTTTACTTTTTTTTTTTTCCTTTTTCGCTTCGATTTTTCAACAGAAATAAAATTCAGTTATAAGAAGACAAAAATATGTGAATCTAGGAAACCCAAACTGAAAGTATATCTCTATGTTTTGGTTGCCGAGCAAGATCCCATCTTGCAGTTACTTGTATTAATTAAAGAATGCTTAAAGTAATATTAGATTATGTAGCAATAATTGCAGCAAAGTAGAGATGTTAAACCCACCACATGTCCCAACCACCAAACACGGTCCTACCCATGTGGTTGTAATGAAAGCAGTATCTGAGTCCAACCAAAATGGATAGGATTAATACCAAGAACAATACAACAGTTAGGCATAGTTCTTTATGGGTCCCCAAATTTCAATCATACCAAACAACCAGACATTCAACATCTTAGGTTTCGCTGGTAGTATTTTCTACAGATTACTCTCTTTAAATCAAGTAAATAATTGGGAGAGTTACTAAGGTTAGTGATAGTATCTCATTGTCGTAAGACTGTGAAAACCTCATTTTCTAGTATGCTTTGGCTGATGGCTATTTTCATGACAATGCTATAATGTCTCCACGTTTCGCTTGAGTGACATGCATTCATGATTCAACTTTTAACATTGTTCAAACGACACAAGCACCAATCCTTTTCCACTCATTACACAAGTTGTTGCATATATACTTCAGAAACAAGACACATTGCTCATTGTCGTCAATTTCAATTTCAGTACGAGGCATATATGGCATCATCGACAACACTCAGAATATTAAACAAATACTCATTATTCATCATAACAATATAAATAATGTCACTGAAACCATGGGCTTCACAAAACCATGCACTTTTTTTTATACTTTTAAATTCATTTCTGTCCACTGTCGCTTTCGCAATGCTTTCGGTTGCTTTCTCTTTTCTTTATTCTGCTTCACCTGTCAATATAACAAACATGTATCTTATTTATATTTTATGTTCGTGTTAAACTTATTTTAGTTCTAAAAATTACACAAAGTTTGTAAAATAAAATGAAGAAAAATAGGTGAAAAATGGAAGAAAATGAGAATGATTTAGATTATAAAGAAGGAAGATATACGAGAAGAAGTATTATAATATTATTAATTGATTTTTTTTAAATTATTTTCATATAATCATATTTAATGTCTTATAAAGCTATTTTTCACATTTTTACATGTTATTTTCATTTTTTCTTTGAAAAGCACAACTTTTTCTTTTTCTCTTTTGTATTTTGTATGCCTTCTCTTTCTGAAAACAAACATATATTCTTACTTATCCCTTGTCCCTATCTTCCAACAGAAATAAGTAAGATGTTAAAACTACAGGAAAATAGATGACAGGGAAATAATACAAATATATTTTTTGTACAAGATGTTAATTACAAATTATCATTAATTGTATAATTTATTAGGCTAAGAAGCTTACCTTTGTTTAAAAAACTCAGAAAACCAAACTAAAAGTTATATTGATAGAGACTGAAAAACAAGAAATAAATGCATCATATTTTATTTCGATTGGAAATATTTATATAAATAGATGGGAGAGAAAATTTTGGGAAACTTTTATTGTATAATTGTTCAGGATTTCTTCTCAATATACTTTATTGAATTAACCTTGTTATGTCTTTATCAAAAAGAATCAGATCAACCTTAGAAAAAGATGAACTTTAGCAAAATCACGACAACCAGTTAAAGTTACTTTTATGGCGGCTTCTTCCTGCACCCCCATTTTTTGTGATTCGAAAAACAATTCTGGAATTATTGTTTTGAAGAGTATTTTCAAATCTGAAAATGACTCTCAAAAATCATGTTTTATAACTTTTTTTATATTCTTATAAAATAGTTTTCAAAATGAGTGTTTTAGAAAGTATTTATAAATTTCAAAATACTTTCTAAAATAGATATTTTAAAAATTTATTTCTTATATTATGTAATGGGCACTCGGCAAGACATTTTCTAGATTCGAAAATACCTTTCTGAAATTTTCAATCTAGAAAACATTAAAAAATAAGAAAGTCTAGGAAATTTTATTTTATTTTTAAAGAAAGGTAGTTTAAGAAGTATAAAACAACCTCTTTTAATGGTGCATGAGGAAAATTGTGTTAGGAAAATTGCTTTGCCTCTATCTAAAATAAAAAGAATTAAAGACATTCCTTATTTACATCTCTCACGTTTATTATTGGTCATTTATTCCTGCACCCCTTTTTTCTTCCGGCACCCCTAACGTTTTCAATTCCCCTTTTTACCCTCACTCAAATAAAAAACCCTAATTACTTCTTCTACCCAGGATCTGGGAATTACACTCCGGATTGCTCAATTCGGAACTAAAGGGTGTGTGCTCTTCAGCTTCTCCCAAGTACGAAGCGCCGGTGACAACTCCAGTCGGGGGCGGCGGCAGCAGCCTAGGTTGGTTGGTGTCGTTTGTCGCCGGCGTCGCTTCCAGGCGTGTCGCCGCCAAAATGTCGACGTTATCTTCCACTCCATCTCCAAAAAAATGCAGATCTGCTTTATGATCCACCTTCAACTTCTAGCCATCATGCGTGTCACTGCAACACAACGCAGCAGCAGCGACTAAACGAACAAAATCTGCAATACGCCGGAAAAAAAATGATAGAGATAAGCTGGTCGAAAACAAAACCGCCAAAAACCAAAATCGCATGAACTTCCAGATTGTTCAGTTCGGTATAAATTACCGGATCTCGGAGTCCATTTCGGATGGAACAATCCAGGAAGAAATGACCCGTTTATTGATATATTAATTTCTTTGCATTTATTTTTTCAAAAACTATTTTTTGAAGGTGAGTTTAAAATTTTAAAAATTAATACATCTGGAAATTCCTTTAAATGCTTCAGAATTTCTCTATATTGATAATTAAAAGTGGTTCGTATTCCTTAAAGATCTTATCATTATCTAATCAAGGTTCAAAATATGAAAGTAGAAAAAAATCCCCTCCTACTTCGTTAGACATATATCGTTAATAGATCAATTTCATGTTTTTTCTCATTTATATATTGTTAAGAAAATTTATATGGATTAATATTTTTTTTTATTTTTTACCACGTAGAAAACGTTAAAAAATAAAAGAGCCTTGTCCATTACACTAGATGCCATTATCATGGGATTATTCACTTAACATGCAATCTTTTAGCCAGGATTATCATAAAATACCTGCACAGGTTAAACAAAGTTAAAATTTACTTGATTTTCCTATGAAATAGAGTTGTAATAGCAATACACTATAACAAACCAATGGGTCCGGTATAGTAATTCATCAAGAAAAAACTCGAGAGATTCAACATTAACAGGATTTCCACCAATGTGAAAATGGCACCCAAAAATTAACGACACCATTTTTAGCGGTTTCAACGTCATTCATACAACAACTGTAAACATTTTTAATTAGTTTTCAGAACACATTTAGACGTATCATCAATTCTTGAGAACCTTACAACTCCACGACATATAGCGGCTATTAGTGTACAAAAGAAACAAGGAGGAAATTATGGCTGTCCACCTCAAAATGCAAATTTGTACCAGAGAAAAACAACGGTTTACATAGTTTCATGACGTGTTTCCCTTTGTTTTTACATTTCCAAAATATCATACGATACCAAATGGAACTATTTTCTTTCCTTGCAACTAATACGTCTTCAAGTTCAAGCTGACCAGTTGCGGCAGCAATTTCACCAAAATTAACTTCATACTCTTGTACCCATGAAAGACTGAAAGGCAATAACAAGAGAAATTTAGAAAATATTGGTAGCATGCATCGATCGTGAAAAACACACTGCAAAAAATTGACACTAGTGATGTTTCAATTGAAAAGCTGCATTCTACGTCCATTGTTAAAGTAAATTCAATCTCCCAAATATTTCCTAGGATGATTATCACATATAATCAGATCATTCCAAGTTTTCAACAATCTTAAATTTCACTTGAATGGTTTAAAACTATTTAATCCCACAAAACTACCAAAAGTGTACACCAGGACAAATATTTATTAGAAAAAAGAGCACAGCGAAGTTCTGCTCCAACAAAAAATACACATTCCCTACAAATTCTTTGTAATCGTTACAAATACCTATTTCAAGAATAGAAGACAAAACAAGAAGCAAAGCAGATTTTGACAATTAATACGATAATCTTATTTGTGAATCTCTGCAAAAGATTCACGAACCAAGTCTGAGACAAATAAAAAAAAACTGCTTACACGAAATTGCCAATTCACTGTAAAAGTTAAAAATAACAAATATCCACATATATTCCCTACACATGCCATAAAATATATACCACTTGATTTCGTGTACGTATTGCTTCAGTAGATATTAAAATATCACCATACCTTTACACCTGCTGGGGAGTTTCCTGGCTTAGTAGTGGTAGTACTGTTGAGCTTTGCTTTTTTATCAGCTGGCTTCAATATTTGGAAAGAGCACATTAGTGTCTCATCAACACTCATCATAGCACCAGCATTGTCAAACTCCCCACAATAATTAGGTGCCGAAAATATTGTTACAAGCTGTCGGTTAGCAAAGAACTCATACCCATCCTCCACCACCTGGTCAAAACTCAAGACATCAATCCAATTTAAATTTAGTAGCACGTCTACTTGATGGATACTCCTTCAATTTAAATGCAGAAATGTAAAAACGAAGCCTCATAAGCAAGCTAATGAATGGCATGTGAAAGGGAGAAGTTTAGCCTCAATGAATAACCAGTGTAAGAATTTATATGGAAAATAGTAGTTCCAAGTCTGTATAAAGTAAAGCAACTGTAATAATCCAGATAGATAGATAAATATTGCTGGAAAAGTCTCACAATAATTTTAGTCAAAAACTTAAAATGGAGATACAAACTCAACCCTTTGAAGACTTGCGATAACACATTGAACACTTAAGACAGAAGTTTAACCTGATGAGCACGACAAATAAGATCCAAATCATGTTTCTGAAGAAACTCCGAAACCTTATCAGCACCAAATGTATATGAAACTCCCCTATCATTCATTCCCCAACCTTGAACCTCTTTGCTTGGATCTGACCAGAGGAGATCACAAAGCAAACCTGTATCAGGCACATCAGTGGGCCGTAGTAGATTTCTAATTTGATCCAAATTATGTAAATCAGGAGAAAGGCCCCCATGCATGCACAATATTTTTTCATCAATGAGTGCTGCCACAGGCAGGCAATTGAAGCATTCGGTAAATGTCTTCCATAACCTTACGTTGAACCTTCTTTTACACTCGTCATAAAATCCATATATACGGTTAATAGATGCACATTCATGGTTACCCCTCAAAAGAAAAAAGTTCTCAGGATATTTTATTTTATAAGCTAGGAGAAGGCATATTGTTTCCAAACTCTGCTTCCCTCGATCCACATAATCCCCCAAAAATAAGTAGTTAGCCTCAGGAGGTAATCCACCATACTCAAAAAGCCTTAAAAGATCAGAATATTGACCGTGTACATCACCTGAGAGATCAAAAAAAGGGTAATAAGAAATCATCACACCTTTTTTTTCTGTAAACCATAATAAAGTACTATGTGGCAATTACAATACTAAAGGACAGTAATAAATAGATCATGTCTACCGAAACCAAGATCTTTGCAGATTTGTATACCAGACAAGGTCAAGCCAAAAAGGGAACAATTGATATTGCCAACCCTATTTGACATTGGTTAAATTTCATCATTTCAAATAATTGCTTCAAGCAGAATTATTATTTGGACTCATGGATATCAATTCTTCTTTCACCAATGCTAAGTAACTTATTTTACATGAATACTGAATATCTTTGTCAAAGTTCTTTTGTTTCAAATAACTGCTTCAAGCAGAATTATTATTAGAGTCCAAAAAGTCCTCAATCACTAATGCCAGATTAGTTGGTTATACATGGATACTGGATATCTATACCACTTTGAAGGGAAGTTTCACGGCTGCAAACAAAATAGCTTTTTCTGTTTGATTTTACCCTATTATTCATGTCTAGGAACATGTTACTAAATGTATTCATCAAACGGATGTTCTTGCTTCATGTGGTCCTTTACAAAGTACAAACATACAGAACTTGAGCTGAAGCTCTATTTGAGATCGGATATCTAATATTGTTCTATACTTGGAATTTAACAGTCCTGGCTTAACTGGCTATGCATAAATGATACATATAGATGTTTTGATGTAACAAGTTAAGATCTCTTGTACAGGAAAAATAAATCAATTATATGTAAAAATATGTTTGACTAATGGAGATGTAGAAGTCAAAAACACCTAAAGAATTAACTACTTTAAAAGCTTATTTTTCCGAAGTTCTTTAAAAAAAAAGGTTAAACGAGTTTTTTGGTAACACCAAATTGACTCGCTAAAATAGGTACCAACAAAAAAAAACATCCAACATTCAATAACTATGTAAATTTTTTAATTAATAATGTTGACATGCTAATTTGACACTGCCACATGCCAATAAAATATCTTACTAAGATGATTACATGCCAACACTATTAATTCAAAAGTAGTTAGAGTTACTCTTAGAATCAAATTAGCATATTTATTAAATGTAGGATATCAAAACCACTGAAGAATTTTTGGAACCACCAATTTCAATACGGGCAAATTTTAGAAGCACCAAAAACATGTTTAACCCTAAAAAACTACTAGTTAATTTCAGGACCAAATTAACATATTTATTAAATGATGAATACCAAAAACACTAAAAAAGTACCAAGTTTAATTGGGAAATTTTTGGAAGCACCAAAAACTTATTTAACTCTTAAAAAAAGCTACTTTTTAAGAGCTCCTTTTCTTAAAATTTCTGTTTGACCCAGTTTCTTTAAAGGAGATGAAAAATTAAAACAAAAATTGGGGGCAAACAACGCTATACAAATCATAGAAAAAATTTCCTTATATATCAAAATCTGAACGACCCCATCCAGAAACTCAGTTTACAAATTCCATTTAGCTTAACACTTCAACTCTTAGATACAACAATAAACTTGACTAGACCTATATGACTGAATTAGGACCTTAGGGATCTGTGAAAGAATTATATAGAAGCAGAGATCAATTATGTTATTTTAATTAGAAACACATCTTCTATCTACGCCATGGCTTAAAAAGCTTCATTCCCACATGATGTAACTAATTCTGTGTGTTAGACATCAGATAAATAACTTAAAAATCTAATTCTGTGTGATAGACCCCATGCAACTAATGATTAGGAAGATAAAATGAAAGGTGGGACATTAAATCGGTGGGTAAGTGGTTGGGAGAGGCTAGGCTCTTGAACTCCTAGTGATCTCATACTCTTTCTTTTATCTCTTTGTTCTTTCAACTCTGTTTGGGAACATTTCCCTTAGATCATCAATGAATTGGCTACCTTTAAAACAATATTTGAATAGATATAATCAATTCTATCAATGGGTATCTGAGCTATCAATCCCAGGAGCATTTCATGGTTCACACTCAAAGGATGGAGGCAAGACTGGATTTTTTGGAGTGTAGGTATGAGAATTTTGTGAAGGCTTGTGAGGAAAAAAGACAAGAAATGAGGTGTGTTCTTCAGGGGGGAAAGGGCAACAAGTCATAGGCAATTTAGAGGAAATGCTAAAAGGCCTCAAGCAAAAATTGAAGATGTTCACAGCACTAGAACAAGTAAGGTTTAATGTTACTTTAGGTTCTTATTTTCGTCCAGAGGTCCCCTTTTTTTTTGGCGTCTCAATTAGGTTTAAGTTTGAATTACAAGGCATGGTCAGTGTATTATTTTAAATGACGTGACAGTTTATACATGATTGACATGTATTTTATAATTTTCAAAGTAAAAAATTGAGAGTAAATTGAGAAAAAGAAATTAAAGACAATCCCTTTCTCTGCAATTGAAGAATGCGAAATTAGGGTTCATGAGAGAAAGTTGAAGGAGGCGGAGCTGATGGAGGTGTTGAAGTCGGCCTTGGAGGATTAAGAAGAGGTGCGGCAAAAGAGGGCTTCGACGACACAGGTGAGCCGGAAAGGGACTAAAGGGACTACTTTCGAGCAGAGGGAAAGAGAGAAGATGATTAAGAAGGCGTACAAAGAGAGGATGATGGAGCTGAAGGTGGAGATTCGGTTGAACAAGGTGGAGAAGCGGAAGAAGAGAGAGGAAAGGGAGAAGAAGAAGCAGGAGAATATTCTCAAATCTGCAACCAAGTTCCAGAAGATTACCAAATCGAAAAACCGGAAGCAGCTTAGAGTTGTTCCTGATGAATTGTTCAAAAAATAAATATTTGTATTTGTTTTTTTTTTCAACTCAGTTTTAATATATTTGAATAGCACTAACGTATGATTTCAGAGACTCAAATTTCTGCTTCACTCTAGAAAGTTCTTCTTCATTTTCAGCAGCTCGTTCTCTCTGTCTGGTCGTTTCTTCCACCAAGTCCTCAACTATCTGCCGCATTTCATTTAGAATATTGTTTGTATTCAAATCAAAACGCTCCATTTCCTCTAATTTCACAGAAACGTTCTCTAACTGGGTAGACTTCCGCTTAATTTCTTCCTGACATACACTTACTTTTCCCTTTTCTATTGCAATTTCTGACTCAGCCAAGAAAACTCTTTTGACAAGGGCTTCCATCACATCTGCAACCATTTGTACAGACTTGAGTATCTCTCCTATATAAGCTGCATCTTGTTCGTCAAAGGAACCATGGTGATGGCTAATTTCCATCCAAGATTCTTCATCTGCGTCATCAAATGAAGAAAGGTCAACATTGCTGGACCAACCTGATAATGGGATCCCATTTTTGTCAACAAAGCCTACCCCCTCTAATTGTTTGATGCCACAAGCTGTATGGGTTAGATGAGGATGAGCCTAATCGAACAACAATGGGACCCTAAACCTCAACTTCTCCCAATTTCATTTGGATTTCGCAATTGCAGAGAAGAATGGGACTTTCAGCACTTACTTTTATAAATTTCCCAACTTTGTCCTTGCTTAAAAACGTGTTTCCACTCTTTAAATTTCATTTTTAATTCAAAAATTATAAAAATACAATTCAGTGCCACGTAATAAAAAACTACATTGTCAGCATGCTACTTAAAATCCTCCTTAACGGCGTTTCTTCAAATTGACAGAAAGACTCTATTTATTGCAATTTTACAAAAATAAGAACCCAATTGAGATGCCGAAAAAGAAGGAATCTATTTGATATTCTGGACGAAAATAGAGACCTAAAGTGACATTAAACCTACAAGTAACACATGCGATGAAGGTCAATTTGAGGGTTTGATTCATAGAAGGGATAAATAGTGCAAGCTTGAGATTCTCATATTTTTAGGCGAAGACGCTTATGTTTGAACAGCAATGTTGAGAAATATTTTGATTTAGAGGTATCTGATACAGAAAAACTTCAAGCCACCATGGTCACAGTGGATGGTAAGGTGTTGGCATAGTACCAATGGCATGAGTTTTGTACTCTAGAACCCACGTGGAAGGATTTTCATACAACACTCACTGAGCGATTTCAACCATCCACGACCCAAAATGCATGAGTTCTTGGTAATCCTCGAGATAACCAATTCAGTGGAGCACTAAAGGGAGCCATTTGAACTGTATGAAGGGCCATTACAGGGAGTAGACCCCGAGTATCTTATAGAGATTAACTTGAATAGACTGAATGATTTGATATGGGCTGAATTTAAGTTGCATCCATAGAAGGATTTACCCAAATAGATAAGGGATATGCACAACAAATTTGAGAGAAAATTGCTTTTCGGTCAAGGGGTTCCTTGGAGTAATAAGGGAAGGGGTTATAGTTAGAGCTACTCATGTACAAGAATCTATGATGTACAAACACACAATACAAGTATCAGATACGACATGACACATTTGATACGGCGATTCTTGTCATCCTTAAAATGTAGGACACAATACGTTTAAAACTATATGCATAAATATAGTTCACAAAATAAAATAAATATTATTATAACCCTTAAAAAAACATATTAAATTGAAAATTATTATTAAATAGGTTTAAATCATTTAGGCATCCCTATTTTTGTTAGGTATTCCCAATTTGGTCCCCTTCTTTTAAAGTTTCCCAATTAAGTTCTTATAAGTGTTAATTTGAAACAATTTAGCCCCTGCTGTTAAAAATCGTTAACGGTGTTAAAATTCTGCACAGATGGAAGGGTGATGTGTCAATTTTTGAACACGTGGCTCTCTGATTTCTCGCCTCCTCCCTCACGCCCTCCCCCATCCTTGCATCGGCATCACCTACTCTGCAGCGGCTCCTCCAACCACCACTCCCAGGAGGTGGAGCACATCTCCGGTGGCCTGGCAGCCGATAATTGCTAAAAGAAAAGCAAGCAAAAGCAATTTGGAAAACATGACTGCTATCTATAAAGGCAATGGTTTCTGGCCTGGCAGCCGATAATTGCACCACGCATTCCCTGCTCCATCACCTACCCCTTTCACTCTTCGATCACACTGCTCCAAATTCACTTCCAACATAAACTCCAAAGTTCTGATTTCTTCTTCTGCCTCTAGGGTCAGCTCTCAAATCTCAAGTTTTACTCTTTTTTATTTTCTTTTCTTCTTTATTTGGGCTTTTGATTTTTTGTTTTGGTCTTTCTGCATTTGGGTTTTGAGGATTTTGTTATTTTCTTTATGCAATATTTTATGCTTAGGTTTCTCTTTGTTGGGCTTGAATTTCTTCTGCAACCTTATCTGCTTCCAAGGTGAGTTCATGATTCATCATTTTGAGGTTTTACTTCTGATTATTCTGAATCGGTTTTCATTTTGAGTTTATTGGGTTTTTCCTTTGTTGCACGTCTCAGCTTTGATCACTGCAACGAATTTTCCGTGCCGAAACTTGCTCTGTTTGGAAGCTCCGAATTTCTCTGTTTATCTGGTAAGATCCTGTAATCCAATTCCGCTGTGCATCCCAAATGTGTTTTGTGTTTTTATTAGATCTGATTATTTTTTACAGTGGGAGGGTTCTTAAGGACAGTGTAATCACCGGCGGGATCGTCGAAAGGGACTGGAATTCTGGGTCTGCTCAAAATCCTAATACCCCACTAAGGGATGAAACAATTCCTCTATTTTATGGTCTTGAATTTGGTTATGAACAATCTGAACAAGTTGATTTTGATTTTGTAAAGATGATAAGAATGAATATTGATTTTGTTGTTGGATTGTTGATGATAGAGAGAAGACGAATGTGAAAGTGGATGGAATTGGAAATTGAAGAAGGTGGCAGTGAAGTGAAAGTGGTGACGACGAGACTGAAGGCTTCGCAGTGGCGTGACAACGCTGGAGTTTGCTCACGGCGGCGGCTAGGGTTTCACTAGAAATTAGGTTTGTGTCATTGGAAAAGATGACTCTGACGTAGCAGAAGTGATGTGGCAAAAATTGGCCACGTCAGCCCACCACCTGTGCAGAATTTTAACACCGTTAACGATTTTTAACGGCAGGGGCTAAATTGTTTCAAATTAGCACTTATAAGGACTTAATTGGGAAACTTTAAAAGAAGGGGACCAAATTGGGAATACCTAACAAAAATAGGGACGCCTAAATGGTTTAAACCTATTAAATATTATCTAAATGTATATATAAATAGTGAGTGAGAATTGTTTCTATCTACGTTTGTTGTCACAGTGTTTGTTTTTTAATTATGTGGTACTCAAATATCAAATCCTGAAAATGGTTTCATGGAATAAATCACAAAAATTATATATTTTATGTTTGTTTAATGTTTGGAATAATGTAAAAAATAAACATAATGATAGTTAAACACTAAAAAGAAAAACTGTCACTGTTATATATATGTGTGTGTGCGTGTTGAATGTTACAGCTGAGGCTAGTTTTAGGAAAATCGGGTAGAGTAGAATCTTGGGATGTGTTGTCTTATACAACATGAGTAATAAAATCTTACTCAAAGGACAATACAAATTCATAAAAGTCTTACTCAATGAACAATACAAATTTATAAAACAGGATTATATATAGCTCACACCAATAAGCAATAGTGTTAGATTCGCAGCACCTTTCTGAAGCACATTTTCATATCACTTTTAACAGCTGACTGGCACTACATGATATGTATTTATATTTTAAATGTATCCAAACGTATCTGCATCAAATACATCCAAGACACAAATACACAGGCCTGATCCACCTATCGGTGCTTCACAAACAAGAATGATGACTTAGGAGGTAGAAAGCAAGAGGCAGCATACAATAAGAAGTCAGAACACATACTAGGGAAGTGATTCTAGTAGCCTAAAAACCACAAGCACTTTCAAGAGCAGAGGATTTAAAAGAACGTCTAATGCTAAAATGCAATAAATGAAAAAAAGGGACTGTGTTTTAGATGTGATGAAAAGTTTGAATCAGGGAATTTGTATGGCAGAAAGAAAATGCAAGTATTGATCTTAAAGGTGGAAGGTGACCTTGTTATTCAAGAAATGGATCTTAGATTTGCAGCTTTCTATGTACAACATAACAGGTATAATTTCAAAGAAATCAATTAAGATATGATGCTTAGGCACCTCGTAATACCCAAGTCTCTATCATAACTTTCACTCTATGACACTACACTCGGTGACACATCACTCAACTCCCTTGTTGGTCAAAACCCTCCATAGATAGCCATTTTCAAGACACCAACAACCAGACTTTGATATCAAATGATAGGCACTTAGAGAACTCACCCTCAAATACAAATACTAGCAATCAGGGGAGAAAATAAACCACTTAAATACTCCATCAAACATCCCAACTACTCAATGTGAAACTTATGCACTCAATAATACATGCTTCCCTATCACACAGTAGCATTACTCTTTCTCTGCACGACATTTCAGGGTAAAACAGTTTCGTAGGTTAAAAATTATAGTTTTGAGCATAGCTGATACTGCCTTTGTTTCCAATATTATGTTAAAACAAAACAGCACAACTCTTTTAAGGTAGCAAGCTATTTGAGCAAATGAAAGCTGAGTTTAAGGTTTGGGTTTATTTTCCTGCAAAATACACTCTAGTAGCATCAACCACCAATCATTATCCCATTGTAACAGACTGAGCAAAGAACTATCTTAGGGATGACACACAGATCTTGATCCGATAAGACTTAATAGGGGAACGTAAGAAAAGGGATTAAATTATTTGATCATTTTCATTTAAACAGAAAAAGAATGAAAAGATAAGCCAACAATACCTCAACTTTTAACAGGAATGAGAACACAAGACAACAACCGCATTTGGTCAAGGAAGACTTAAGTGCAACAATCAATGGATTTCACCCCAGGTCAAAAGCCGACAACTGTTTGCCTCAGCGACCTTAGCTATTATGTATGAAGCTACATCCATTTCTTTTTCCACTATACATAAGCTGACACTACATGTCCCTTAATAGTTTATCAGTACTAACATTGGACTAATCGCACAACCTTAATAGATACATCATCAACACCTAGGCCACATCGGGAAAACAATGACCAAATTTTTCTTCCACACATTTCATCACTAATCCCCTCTATAACACAACAATTCCCAATAAGCTAGCACAACGCAACAAAAAAACATAATTACGAATGCAACGAATTTGCAACCCAACACAGCAGAAAAGTAAACTAAACTAACTTCTTAAACCCCAGACACAAAATCAGATGGCGAGGAATTAAAACAGACTCGAAGCACTTGGATCATAACAAAAGCGCAAAAATAAAACCCTCGCAGTTGACCAAGGCAGATGCGGTGTTCTAGTACAGATATTCCTATGCACGGAGCGGTTTCGGGAGGGCGATGCAGGGGTTAAAAAAGGAACAAACAACAGCAAGTTGGAAGAGAAGAGGAAAGAAATTACCGCAAATCTTAATCGGTGCTTCGAGCTCCAATAAATTAGGTTGTTGCAAGAAAATATCTCTGGAAGCGGTACAGAGCTGGCGGATCTCGGACTCCGACAGCTGCACCTGCTTCCCCGGTCGGCCACGAACTTCGAGAAGGCGATTGATTATGTCGTTAAGAAGTGCTTCGTCCATTTGTCCCACTTCCAGAACAAGCACGAAGTCAACGTCTCTATTGGATGCAAGTACGATGGTGAGTAATATCTGAAGTGTAGAGGCAGTGAGCAAATAACATGCCTCGGTGGAGACCACGACCAAAGCGCAGTCGTTTCGCTAGGAAAAGGGTGTGCTTTTAGGGTGTTGGCTTCGGATACTTCCGCACATTGGTTTGAACTTGGTGAGAGGAAAATTAGGAAGAGTGCAGAGAAATTATTTCTATTAGGTCATGACAACATAGAAAGAAAGAGAGTGAAAGAGATTAAATTTCATAATAAGCTTCCTTCGCTCACCTACCTAATTAAAATTAAATTACTCCGCTCATCACCGGAAAAATCAAGGTTTTCATATATATATATATATATATATATATATATAAGCAACTTTAATTAATAAAAACAATGTAAGCTGTAGCCAATGTAATGTGTATGAAAAATAGTTCAAGAATGGCAACGTTAAATAGGGTGAAATTAGTCATTTTGCTCTTTATTCAATTTTATTGATTAATTAAAATTAATTATGTATATTTCAATTTAAGTCAATAACATATTTAAAATCAAATAATCTCACCAATATTTTTTTAAGTGATGATTTGTTGTCAATACTCTAATCTTATAACACCACTTATAATACATTTTATTATTTTTATTGAATAATTTAATTTATACTTTAATTAAATATGTATTATATGTTTTAAAAGATTATAACATCATTCAAGTCTAGAGGAGATAGATCGAATATAATAAAAATTAATTACGTAATCTAAGTATGTCAATAATTAAATTTAAATAAAATTAAAATTGTGATTAGATTGATCATAGTTAAAAATTCATAAAAAAAAACTATAAATATAAATATAGGTGAAAAATATGGTTTTTGAAAATTTTACAGTGTATACATCAAATCCAAATTGACTTTAACATCATTATTTTTAAAAGTATACTTAGTTGGAGAATAAGCTATCTAAACAGAAAAATGACAACTAAAAAATAAATGACTAAATAATTGTTTTACACTAATCTAAAGTTGTCAAAATGGGTTATAAGTTAGGTTGAGTTGAAAAAAAAAGTATTTTTTTATGCGGGTTATATTTCAACCGAATTATTTAAATCCGATTTATCCGGATTGAACCCGTGATGAGCTGGATTGGCCCACCAACTCACCTAATTTTATTTTTATTAATTTATTATCTTATATAATCCTAAAAAAATATCATTTTACTCATTATACATGTATTGTATTGTACTTTTTATTATTATTTTGAATTGTCTTGATTTTAACATCATTTTTTAAAGTAAAATTCATATATAGTTGAATTACAAAAAGTTTGTAATTTTTTTTATTTAAAAAAAATTATAATTAAGTGAGCTAGTGAGTCAATCAGTTTAACCCACCAACCCGTGGTGGGTCAAACTGGGTTCAAATTTTTTTGACTCGCTAATAAATGAGTCGGGTTGAGTTGGCTCGCTAAATGATCAACCCGTAGTGGACCATGGCCCGTTTTGACACCATTATATTAACGTTTAACCTACGTAAAAAAATATATCCATTTAATATGTTACTATTAAAAAAAAGTGGTTGTCATGCTAAGCTTTCTTTAATATGTTTGGAAAAATATATTTTTCAATGTTACAATAAAAACAAACTTTCATTGTGAAAATATCACTTACAAACATCAAATCCTTTATAATTTAGGTATAAGCATGTACGATGTACATCTATAATGGGGTAATCTATTTTTGACGATTTGTTCAAGTTGGCACTTTGAGATCAATATAGTTTGCTAGCATAAGTGTTGCCAACAAATGTAAAACGATCTCCCTCACATGTTTTCATTTTTTTTTTATATAGATTTTTTAGGTGAATTTTTATTTGTCTCTTTACTCAATTTTCTCTTCCAATATTCTAAAAAGTTTTTAGGAAAACTTATTTTAAGATATACTTCATGTGTTTTAGAAAACTTATGCTAAAAATATTGTTTCAAAAATTTTGTCATTATGTCGTAAAAATTCCAAAGTAATTTAGAAGTAACTTTTTCAAGAATAAAATTGTCGGTTTATCAAGATTATGAGAATGAAGGAAGAATTTAGCAATTATCAAAAGGAAGTAATAGTTTAATAATTAAAAGGGAAGGTCTTTAAATGGTGTCGCAACCAGAAATCGCGAGACGATCCAAAAAACGAAATCGTGTTTTGAAAAATAAAAAGACGTTTAGAGACGATCCAATTTTTTTTTTTATTTTTTTCTGCCTGACAAGGATTGACTTTGCTCCTACAGTAGGACTAGTTCTAGCACAGAGATTGTTTGTTTGTTTTGAAAATGGATGTTTTATATCTTTTGAAGATTTTATATTTTTTGGCATTTTTTAATGAAAACGAAATTAAAATAATAAAAATGAAATTACTACAATAAATACGAAAATACAGAAAACAGTAAAATAGTAAATACAGAAAATAGTAAAATAGAAAATTAAATTACAGCAATACATAATAACAGCAATACAAAAAATACAGAATTTCAGAAACAAAATTACAGTAATACATAAACAGTAAAAACAGAATACAGAAAACAGTAAAATAGAAAACAGTAAATTGCAAAATACAAAAATAAAATCAGAATTGCAGCAGCAAAAAATAAAATCAACAGTAAAACGAAATTGGAGTAGAAAAACAAAAATACAGCATACAGAAAACAAAAAAAAAACAAAATTGAAACAAAAAAATGAATTTACAGCAAAACAGAAATAGTAAAACGAAAGCAGAAACTGCAATAATTTAGAACAAGAAGGAGAATCTCTTAGCCATGGAAGAAGACCTTGTTGTGAGAAGAGGTAGATGAGAGGTAAAGAAGATGAACTTGGAGTAGAAATTTGGTATGAGATTTAATGGAAAGGTATGAGAGAAAAATGAAGTAGAATTTTTGGATGAAGAGATTTGGTGTGAGAGAAGAAAGATGGATATTATGAGAGTGTGTGTGTAAGTGTATAAGTGTGTAGGTGTGTAGGTGTATAGGTGTAAAAATGAAGTGAAGAGAATGTGGGTATTTATAGAGTTAAGGATGAAGAAAGTGTTAAATAAATATAATTTTTTAAAAAAGTGAGTGGAAAAATAGAAAAAAGTTAATGTGAAAAATAAGTGAAAGAAATAATATAAAAAGTGGATGAAGAAATTAGGTAAAATAAAATATAATAAAAAAGATGAATAAAAAAGTTAATGTGGAAAATAAGTGAAATAAATAATATAAAAATTTGGTGGTGAAAGTAGGTGAAATAAAATATAGTAAATAATAAAAGTTAATGTGAAAAATAAGTGAAAGAAATAATATAAAAAGTGGTGGAGAAATTAGGTAAAGTAAAATATAATAAAAAAGGTGAATAAAAAAAGTTAATGTGGAAAATAAGTGAAAGAAACAATATAAAAATTTGGTGGAGAAAGTAGGTGAAATAAAATATAGTAAATAATAAAAGTTAATGTGAAAAATAAGTGAAAGAAATAATATAAAAAGTGGGTGGAAAAATTAGGTAAAGTAAAATATAATAAAAAAAAGTAAGTGGAAAAATTAGAAAAATTAGGAGGAAGAAAAAAATTAAATAAAAAATAAATATATAAAAAATGTAATAGTATATGAAAAAGGTAGGTGATGTGGTGAGTAACGTGGAAGATGATGTGGAGAGTGGGGTGTGAAAAGAAAAATATGGTGGTGAGAAAGAAAAAAATGTGAGATTATTTTGGACCATTGGACCAGGGATTAAAAAGTTAATTTAGAGGTGCAAATAGTAAAACAAAATAGTATTTTTTATTTATTTTTTTATATTTTTGTGATGAATTTTATTTACCCGAACAAAATTGGGTTTTGACATGTGGTTATTGATTCGATTTTAGAAAATCCAATTCAAATTTATACTCAAATATTTGAATTCAAACTATTTTGTTTACAAAATCAATTTATACTTTTATAAATTCAAATTCAAATATTTATATTAAGTTTTAAATCTAAATTTATTTTTTCATAAAATCAATTTAAATTAAATTTCTATATTTATATTTTTCTAATAAATTTTTTTTTATATAAACTTAATTTTAAATTTAAATATATATTTTCTAAAAATAAAATAATTATTTTATCTAATATATAAATATATAGAAAAATATAAATAATATATAAAACATTAAAAATATAATTTAATAATATCAAAGACTAAATTCTTACAATTATATAAATTCCTACCATTTAAGTAAAAACTAATCATCTATATATCCATATAATTTACACCAAAGAAAACTTAAACCATTTTTTGGTGAAATGTATTTTGTGGGAGGAAGACTGAATATTTTTCACATAATCTAGACATTTGTATATTCTCCATAGGATCAATACCACAAATAAATAAAAAATATCAAAGAAAAACTCTATTGTAGATAAGTTTTTTTATGACAGATAAAATGAACTTTTTGTGATAGATATTCTAACATCAAAATTATTAGTCATAGAAAGTTCTTTATTTGTATGACTTCATAAAAATCTATTAGAGTATGTTCAACTTATTGACAGATTTTTAAAAACCTGTCATAGTAAATTCAACTTTATATGACACATTTTTTTAATCATCTATTATAATAAGTTCAGCTTACTATGAAACATTTTTATCACCTGTCATAGTAAGTGAACATACATGACATGTATTCAAAGACTTGTCGTAGTAAGTTGACATATTATGACAAGTATAACTCGACAATCATATCACTAAACCAAACAATTCCTAAGCAAATTAATTCATACGTTAAGTTGTCCAATAAACTTTAAATCATCACATTGTGTATACATAAATGTACAAACTTTACAATTGTTTCAAATACTCTCCAAAAGATTCTAAAGTACTATAAATCTAATATATTTTTACAAGTTATCACCAACATTCAAAAGAAAAGAAGTCCACTTGATTCTTATTTCTTCTATCTCTATACCTTATAATGAGGATAAATCATTAAATATCTACAAAAAAACACAATGAAGTTAAACAATATTCTAATTGACAATTAGATAAATATTTAGTCATTTTTTATTACCTTAATCCATTTGTACATATAATCATGTGCATGTATTTCATGACGTAATACTCACACTTATAGTTTCCCAATTGACGTCGACATTGCAAATTAAATACAAATAATTACAACCATGCACACACACTCCACATAAACGAGTATGAATATTTCACAATATTTTGAATTAAGCCTAACATTTACACTATTGGTATGGAGAGTCAATAATTTGAAATAAGTTTCTCAAAAATAAAATCAAGTAAAGCTCTACATTGTGCCTAGGATTGATTTCAAAAGAAATTTAACTTAACTTTTCTAAAGGAATAAATTTTGAATATAGATTAAGTCGTTCATGGAAATGAAGAAAGTTTTATTGGAATACACATTCTTTAAGAGCTTTCATACCTTAACATGAAGCCTTAGGAAGTTGACATAATCCATAATTTCATCAGGCATCGTCACTCTATCTGCCTACAACCACAAAAGGATGCATCTTATCAAGTACAAAACCGTATATTTTACTTTCTCAATGTAATGCGTTATTTTGAAGACTTTATAAGTATTCATCCTTATGTATGCTATTAGACATTTTTAACATAATTGTTATGTGATCGGTCAACTTACTATGATAGGTGGACTACACTTGTCAGGATAAATTGTCATAAATTCTATTTTCTTTTACTAGTTAACATTAACTAAATAGTATTTCATTCTAAAAAAATTATGGTTATAAAAGAAAAATATTATTTAAGAGAAATGATGATTGATCCACCAACATTATGGAAAACTAACTTTATATAACATGACAGAATGATTGTTCTTTATCATATATTTTATAATTGTGTAAAAATGGTAAATGTGTCTTTTAATTAATCTTGCATACATATAATTGTTTGGATAATGATACTTAAACAACATTTTTTTGACAACATTTGAACATCATCTACGTGTCATTTTGTGATTGGTCCATAGTGGTGTTTATGATTATTATTATTGATTGTAGAGTAATTTTGGACCAATCACAGAATGACACGTAGATGATGTTCAAATGTTGTCAAAAAAATGTTGTCTAAGTATCATTATCCTAATTGTCTATACCTTTTGATATGATAAACAACTACAATATGAATAAAAGACTCTTTCTCATATGCTATACCTAAACTCAAATGCTACAATAGAAACATGTATAAAAGAATAAAAAATACATATAAATTATTTTTTCACCAATCATATATTCAAATTTGCACTTATATAATTTTTTTTAAATATTTTTGAAACTTAAGTATGATCGTTCAGTCAATCACAAGTTAAATGATCAATCTTAATTCAAACAACCAAACAAGTTATCAGTGAATCTGACCGATCACCCATTCAATTAATTGATCATGAATCGACACATCAATCTTAATACTAATCAACTTAAACATAGAATATAATTAACCATAAATGGATCATGATTAGATAAATAATAATTAAAAATTAATTGTTAATCTTGGACAACTCATCATAGCTTAGAAGATTAACCTTAATCCCATACGGAAAAGAATATAGCTTCTCTTAATATTGGAGATCAACAATTTAATTTTTTTAATCCGAGATAAAAATAAGAATAAATGCCTTTAGAGAACTAAAAAATGTTTCATTTCTCGATAGAATAAAAACAATCGAATATATTATCAGTTTAGATCTACCTAAGAAATATTAAATATACTATCGTCAAATTATCAATATCACCAACGGTTTCCGATGACAAAAATAATAAAAGATAACAACAATAGGATATCACATTTGAATAACTAAACAAATATTTATACTAAATTTTATCATTTAAATATGTGAATAAACTTATATTATATATATATATATATATATATATATATATTATTTTATCCAATAGTCTATCGAATATTTTTAGGAAAATATTATAATCTAACTTATCACATTTCAAGTTATCACGAGTTTCCTAATTTTTTTAATCGTTATAGAGTATTCTTAAACTTCACAAATTAAAAGATAAAAAACGTGAGTAAACGAAGACACAAACTGCGAACAATCGTTCTACTGAGTTATTTGCGCGTAGGCAGGCACAGAATCTTTCTTGGTGTGGGAGAGCGAAGTAAGATCGAGGTGAAGCCACCATAGGATGCGACGGAACCATTCTAACTCCGGCAATTACCGGAATCCATGTTTAACGATGCACCAGCCTTGGGCTTCTCTTCTCGTTTACGGGATCAAGCGCGTCGAGGGCAGGTCATGGCCCGCTCCAATCACAGGTTTCTCTTTGCTTTCAATCTTAATGCATCAAACAATTAACCTGCCTGTGTCCCGTGTCCTATGTTTGATGTTCTTCGTTCCTTGTGTTTGTTAAGGTCGTCTTTGGATTCATGCCGCCAGTAAAGTCCCGGATGAGTCTACAATCAAAGCAATGGAATATTTCTACAGGGAGATTTATGCGCTCAATGGCGTCACTGATATCCAATTTCCTCAACACTACCCCGTTTCTAGGCTTTTGGGTATAAATTACAGCGTAATGTCTCAATTCACAACCTTCTCCTCTGTCAATTCACTTCATTTGAATGATTGATACGCAGGCTGTGTTGAAGTCGTTGGCTGCTTAACTCGTGATGAGCTAGCATGCTGGGAGATGGTTCCTGAAGGGGTAACATACCGATTACTGTTTCTTTTTACTTTATCTTTTTGTTTCCCAGTGTTGCACATTCTCTTCACTTAAAGCCTATTTTTTTTTGGTTTTTCCTTAGGTGAGGTTGGAAGCACAGACTGATTATTGTTGGCTGTGTGAACGGCCACAGGTTTGTGGGTCTTTCTACTGCTGTGCTATACCTATGGTTATAAAATTGGGTACTGTTTGTGTGTATGCTGAGCAAATATTAAGCGTTTTCTGTGCCTAATGCAGAAATTGTTGATTCCATTTGAGATGCGGGGTTACCAAGGTGTTTATAATCTTGAAAAGAAGGTATTGTGATTCTAAATTGGTTTCTTGCTTTCTGTTTTTTCTTGGAGTAAAGGCTGATTTTTCTACTTGTTTGAAGATTTATGACGCTGCAGTTAGAGGGCTATCCCCGGTTAATAGCCCGCTGCCAGTGAAATTTCCACTTCCAGACCCACGAGATCCATTTTGCTTGAAGCCAGGTTCCATCTCTGCGCTTACTCCTAATTCAAAAGCTACTGAAGTTGACAAATCATCCAGTATAAGTCTGGCCATAGCTGGGGCACAGGTGGCAGCCACTCAGTTCTCAAGGAAGGATCACAATTCCCATAGTACTACTGCTCGGAACAATGCACCTGATACAATGAATGCTGATAATGACGACACACATATTGCAAGATCTTATAATCTACGATCCGGAGGAAGGTCTATGGAAAATGACAATACATCATCCACCGAGTTAGATAGGAAATTTGACGATTCGACCTTGCCATCATATCGTGAAAAGAAAAGTAGTAGTAATTATAGTGAGGGGAGCCGTAGGCAGACTCGTTCTACCGGTGCAGAAGCAGATTTGAGACAGTATCCTGAAGCATCGTCTAAGGTATCTCTTTCTTGAAATGATGTCTTATATGCGTACTATAACTTTTTGTTGGAAAATTCAGCCCCATTTTATAGTTATTATTATTATTATTATTATCATTATGTAAAGTAAAACTAAAGCAAACACAGTGGACATGAATGCTCAAGAAAAAGAGGGAAGAGGGAATTTTTCATTTAGTGTAACACTCGCTTTAAATCAATTGTATCACCTCCTTTTTCCCCAAAGGGACGATACATAAATTATGCCTGATGCTGATATGACTGGTTTATGGACTATGTCAGTAGTATATTGCTCCAGTTCATGTTAAGGTTTATAGATAATCTTTTTCTCCGAAGGGATGATACATAAATTGTGCCTGATGCTGGTATGACTGGTTTATGGAATATGTCAGTAGTATATTGCTCCAATTCATATTAAGTTATTTGTTTTGAACAGTAAATTGGACCTGGGAATCGTTCGACATTGAGGGAGGGGGATGGCATACTTGTTTATTATCTAGAACAGATTATCCAATGCGTAATAATTAAATCATAAGGCTGGGAAAGTTTTGGGCGCTGGATCATGTCTACCCACGAAGTACATTGAGTCCTTAAAAATATTGTCTTTGTCATCTATCCCATTAGAGCCATCATTCATATTTATTTTTTTTAGCTCCTTCCATTTGTTTCTTGCATCACCGTGTATCTAATCTTGATTCATGTTATTGAGTAGTCAAATGAAGCTGCTCATGTGTGCACTCGTGCATTTATTACCTTGTTTTGTGTCTGAATGCAAAGTTGTGCTAGCAATTCAAGGAATTTGGCACATGCTCAAAGGATGAATCTTTTATCATTCATAGGTTGTAAGACATGTTTTGCTTTAGTGAGGCTTTATTTGCATGATGACATTATGCATGTTTCCTGTTTTAATTCAAGTTATGCATTGACAATAAATAATGCATTAGACTGTCACAACACAAATGTAATACTAGTTTTGGTAATATACTGCTAACTGATGCTTGTTCTCTTTTTGTTAGATTTTTGCTGCTGCTTTGAAAAGCCTGAAGCAATAATTAGGGAAGGAGTCTGACCAACTGGAGTCTGGATGTGAATTTGTATCATAGTGAAGTGTAACTTCCGAAGCTGAAGTAAAGTTTGGAAGTGGTAGCGCTCATGCAAGTGTTTCGATGTTAGAGTCTCTAAATTAATTTAGGTCCATGTACAATTCGTAGTACAAAATTGTAGTCTGCAGGTAATGGGATGATGGATTGGATCGGATCCAAGGCCAGAAACTTGTGCTGCATGATGTTAAAAATGAATCTTTGTTTTACATCCATCTAGAACATATTGGCATCTCCGATATTAATTTACTTATACACCAATGTAAGGAGTGTTAAAAAAAATCCAGTAATATATGCCCAAACCATATATGAATCAATTCATCCATGATGTTAAAAATGAATCTTTGTTTTACATCCATCTAGAACATATTATTGGCATCTCCGATATTCATTTACTTATACACCAATGTAAGGAGTGTTAAAAAAATCCAGTAATATATGCCCAAACCATATATGAATCAGTTCATCCATGTTTGCTAATGAAGCTGCTGTTACAATATTATTGTACCCAGAAGTCTTATTTTCTTATTTTCACTATACAGTTACAGAGATCTTCTGTACAGAACAAGAAATCAATGTCATATAGCTAAGCCTAAATTTCTCTGTGAGATAAGGGATGGAAATTTTAGAGAAGAAAGTCACGGATTTGGGTTTGGATTTGGGTTTGGGTTTGGATCTGGATTTGGATTTGGATTTGGAGTGTTCTGAGAAGTGGGCTTACCTATACGAAGACAGTTAAGGATGGAGTTAGCTTTCCTTCTAGCCGTCGCGGACCCGTTTTGAACAACATTTGAGATTGTGCCGTTGGCCAGTTCTTCCTCTTTAATTTCCTCCCTTTTTTCTCTATTATGGTAACAGATTAGATGCAGAATTACTGCAGCGTTTTCCTTAATGCGTTCTACTGTGCTCTCCCTCAAGATATCAAGCAAGAAACGGACACCGCCATGATTCACCAACGCTTCAACTGCTATAGTATGTGTAGCAAGAAGTGCCAACATTGATAACAAGTCATCAACAAGAATATGGTCGACGAGCTTCCCAAGAATAATCTGCACTGCCCCTTCTCGCACGGTCCTCGCTATATTTTCACGAGCAAAGCATAGTTTGAACAATGCTGATCCAGCATCTCTCATGGCTAATGGGTCTCCCTCTTCAAGTAAATCCACCAAGTACTTTATAGCTCCAGACCTTCCAATTATGTGCTTGTTCGAATCAATAGATGACATCGAGGAAAGAGCTGCAGCTGCATTGCTTCTTGTTTGAACTGCTCCGGATTTCAACGAATCAACGAGAAAGGCAATGACTTTTTCGTTTTCTCCCAACAACCTCTTGTTCGAGTCGAGTATTGAGAGGTTTAGAATAGCTGCGATCAAATCATCTTGGAGTTCAGGGTCCACAGGAGCTTCGGATGATAACGGACGCAACAAAAGCTGAATCATTTCTCTGGTCCCAAAGAGTGCTCGAACGTACATTCTTTTTGCTAACTGACGAAGCTCCTTTGCAGCTTCTTTCTGCTCAGAGACTGACAGTGACAGCTTGAAGAGCAGAGGATGCAAACGGTGTCTGTGTGCCTCGGTTAGTTGTTCGTCGTGAACGTCAAAAACGGGCTTTGGCAGGACAATTCCCTTGTCTTTGCACCACTCTGAAATCATGCCTTGAAGCAAGACATTGGGAGCGAGAATACAGCGATTGAGAACAACATGGCTCTGAGGGTAAACTCCGCAGATATCATTCAGCCATCTCTGGATTAATGAACGATCAAAAGTCTGCATGCGCCATCATCATTTATCAATACATCATTAATTCACTATTACAAAGAACCCCTTTATTGAACAAACAATGAAAACTCTATGATAATAACCGCTTTCTTTTCCATCTTCATCCATCAAACAAGCATCATTAAAGAAAATAAGATAAAAGTTCAAGAAGACCAATTCTATCAAGAAAACAACTATACTACTATATGATTACTATGCTCAAAGAGCAAAAATCAATGCTGAGTTTTCAATTCCCAAACCTTCTTTAACACCTTTCTTGGTATATACACAGTGTACCCTTTCTTAATGAAACAGCTTCTTGATACGTGGCAATGAAGAAAGGAAAAAAGAAAAAGAAAAGAAAGAAAACCTGTCCAGTGGTCAAGATAACAGGATCTGTCATCAAGTGACCGGAGAGAGGGCATCGAAAGTGTGGAGGAATGGGAGAAGCGTTGCACTTCAAATCTTTGAGCGCAGAAAGAGCACGGATAGCATTGTCCGCAGTGTGAACTGTGTAATCATCACCGTCAACGATACTTTCGATCAATTCCTTTAACTTTTGCTTCAGCTCCGCCTCCGTGTTGGCCATTGCAGAACAGGAATCAGAATTTGCTAGAAAGAATGAGAGGGAAAGAGTGAGTGAATGAAGATAAGTGCACAAGCCAACTCATTTTATAGGCAGTGTCCATTTTATGATTTTAAAAAAAACTCTTAAATTCTGTATGCTATGCATTTTATGATTTTAAAATTAATTTAAATGTATTCTAAAGAAAGTTTAATTTTGGATTTTATATTGTTTTTATGTGTATATTAAATCAATTATTTAGTAAAATAATCACATCATATATTATAAATTATATAGTTATATCCCATGTTATTAATTCTATTTCATCTATATTATATATTCAACATATTATTTTTTATTTAATATTTAAGTCATTTAAAAAAACTATTACAATATTTTAAGTACACGAAATATTTTTAAACAATTATATTATATTATATTATATAGTTTTAATAGGTTCAGAGGTCTCTGTTTATGCGGATTTGCATCAATTGGATCCTCGTATTATGAAAGTTTTCAATTGGGTCTCTGTTTTGGAAAGATTTGAGACAATAAAATCCTTACTATTAATTGCTCTGGAGGATGTTAATTTTCTTGTAATGTGGCATGATGTGTCATTTAATAATTACGTGGCATAATGATGTTTTAAGTTTAAAAAATATTTAAAATAAATGTCGAGGTATCATCGTTCTTCTTCAATAATTCCCTTCAACCACCGTGTCGTCAACCACCGCCGCACCATCCAGTGCCACCAACTCGACTCTCACCGGCCACCACTGTCGTCTTCGCATCTTCGCAGAAGCCGCCGCAATCATAATCGTGCCACCAGTCTTCACCACCACCAACACCCAAAAGTAGAGAAGAATAGAACCCCAAATTCGGCCACCACAACGTCTCAACCATGGCAGTTCTCCCTCGCCGTCATCTTCTCCATCAACACCCAATCGCGAGCAAGCTTCGCGCATCGCACTCTCCTCGCACCTTCACGCACAGATTCGCGCCGACAACCACGCGCATACCGCCACACCACAACAACCTTCAACGCACATCACCGTTATCAACGCCCAAGCCGTGGTCGCACAACAACAACCTTGCCGCCAGAGTACTGTGAGCCTCCTCCTACACAAAGTGATCTCCATCATTCGCATAACCTGCAAAGCCAAACCAAAAACCAGAAAATCATCCAAAATCCATGGACGCCGCATCACACCTCCACTCGCGCATCACCATGCCTCGCTTCTGGTCGTCGTCATCATCTTTCCACCACCACGGTTTCGCATCTCGACCACCGTTGCACAACCATCTTTATCTTCATCACCTGCAAGAAAACCACAACAGAATCAAAGGCGCATCTCCATGGCGAATTGCGACAGAGCGTCATCTACCCTTCATAGCGGCGCAGAGGCATAAGTTTTCCTCCTTTCCCCAATCTGAAACCCTAATTTTGGGTGAGAAAGGGGTTGACACGTGATAGGTCTTCATTCGTCACGTTATGAATCAATCAAAACTGGTCAACAAGACTCTTCTGATACCGTGCCACATCGTAATTAAAGGACACTTCAGCATGCCATATTGTAAGAAAATTAGCGTCGTCCATAGCATTTAATGGCAAGGGCTTTATTCTCAAATTTTATCAAACGGGGACTCAATTGAAAACTTTCATAACACGAGGACTCAATTGATGCAAATCCACGTAAATAGAGATCTCCAAACCTATTAAACCTGTTATATATATATTATATGGAACAAAAACTTAAATTTCACGAACGAGTATTAATATTATTTTAATAAATTTATAAATCCAATATTTTATGTCTTAGATTTTGGTTATCCCCTCAAATAAAAATATCAAAGAATAGATATGATTATGTCCATATTTTTTATGTCTTAAATTTAAAAGTCGAAGTTTCAATTATCCTGTTGATAATTATTTACCACTTTTCGAGATGAATAATGGAACTATCCTGGTTCTAAAAAATTTGAGGAAGTACTTTGTGGAAGATACATCATGTAAGGAAACAAACATGAAGAAAAAAAATTATTTTCAATTTTGATATAATATTTATTTAAATTATTTTGGATTAAATATATTTTTAATCATTAAAGGGTTTTTGAGTTTTGTCTTTCTTTCAAATTTTACTTAACTTTAATCATTTATTCAATCAAAGTATAACTTTTAGTCTTCCAAAATCAACAACTTTAAATTTTATCTGAAATGATGAAGAATGACATCACTTTTTCTTTTTTTAAATGTGTCAACTTTAATATATGTTACCTGTTACGGTTACTATTTAATATTCTTCAGTTTATTTTTTTTATTGACATATTTAACCCAAAAACATATATTTCACTTTCTTCTCCCTCTTGTTACAGAACAATCCTCTGCTTCTTTTCATCATGAACGCTAGTCGCGTCGTTCAACCTCATCGTTCGGTGACAAAGTGCACTCACTACTCATCGTGACGAGATTTTTGAGTTTGTCCTCTTCTTTGCCACAAACCGAATAATTTTTTTTTGAGTGAGAAAGCAATTTTTTTGCTGAATAGAAAATTAATTGAAGTACCCTGTAATTATATTTGGCAAAAAATAGAGCTTTGTATTATTTTACTCGTAGAGGATGAGAGCCCCCTTTTTGATTATTCATGAAATATACCGTTGTTATTCTTGGTTTATTTTTCTCCATTTTTATGTGTACTTCATTTTATTCACCTTTTGGATATTTCTGTTTTGTTTACTTTGTGATGTCCTTGGTTAGATTATAGTTTGTTGGAGGAGGTGAAGAGGGTGGATGAATCTGCTAAGAGAATGAGATCTAAGTATGCAACAAAAAGTGCCTCTCAAACTTTTGTGCTGCGTTGGTTGTGCCTATCCCTTAAAATTTGTCACTCATTTGCTCGCTCAACCTCATCCCAGCACCTAACCTGTAAAACTCAAAACCATCAATTCAACAAAGAAAAACCTTCACTTTAACCAAACCTAAAACTTTCCCGATCTGACACTCAAAACATTTTTTCAAAGTTCAAAACCACCTCCATGCTTCAAACTCATTCAAAAACTCACAAACTAAAAATGTCGCTGCAATAGTTGCCCCAACAAATCCTCCGATTCCACGAATCACGAAAACTAAAAAATCAACTTCTAAAATTGCGAAAATTTAACAATCTCACTTCTAAATTCTTGACTTTGAGAAACCAGTAAAAACAAAAACTCGAACCTCACCCAAGAATTGAGTATGACAACTTTCCCATCCATTTGACGCTGCAATTTCGTTTAGATGATTAAATAATATAATTTTTTTTATCTTATTTTATGTCATTTTATTATGTTCTATTATATTATTTTACTTTTATGTTTCATTTTTTATTTTATTTTGTGGTGTTTTTATTTATTTGTTTATTTTGTTTTAATTATTACTGTTTTCCCTTATTATTTGTTTCTTATATTTTAAATTCAAAAAATATTCTTAAATATAGGTGTATATACAAACAAAAAAACAAAAGAAAAAAAAGAAAAAATGTAATAGTGAACTAAGTTTTTTAGGAATATCAGACTTGTGTTTCTCCTCATTCTCAGTCTACGCAAGCACGAATTGAGCTTTCTATCCTGCAACATATCACAACATGCTTAACATAGAGGATTGTCCCTCCTGCAACAACATGCTCACAATGTACAAGCCAAAAAGTTTCTATACAGACCAACAATTATATGTAGGACAAAGGATGTCTGAACGGGATGGCTTTAATCAGGGAACAAACACGAAAAAGGAAAAAGATAAGGAGGAAATCCTAAGTTAAGGGATATGTCCTGATCTTCTAAAAAGAGATAGGGGAGCGTTTTTTCGAAGAATGAGGTCGCTTCATCACAATCCAGCTTAGGACGGTCATTGATAACACTTCATTACCACGCCCTAGGAGGAAGGCTTGACCATTTTTTATTCACCTCCACCATCAAACAGAATCCACTTTGATTGCCACTCTCCCTTGCACTTACGAAGTAGAAATATAATGTTTCTTTAAAGTACCTCCCGATGTCTAATGCTAATGCCACTGAAGAAAAGAAGTGAAGTTTAATCACAAGAAAAAGGATTACAAGGATTTACAAGAGGAAAACATAAAGATAAAAGGGGGAGGCTATGGCGTGGGTGTGCAACGGATGCCACTCTTCCTTGCTCTGGAGAAGAGACTCTGGACTTCAAATGGAGTAAAGAGGAGGAGACCCCTAATGCTTCTGAGTGGGGGAAAGAACCAAACCCTTGGGCCAGGTTCTTTGACCAACCTTTTTGTTTTTTTTTTAAAAAAAACTCTCTTCTAATTTGCACACCCTGTTTCTCATCTTGGCACCGTCATATATTTTTTGTGTGTGTTTTGGGCTTAATCCCATTCCATTTCTGCAAACCTTATTATGTTTTTGTATCTTCATTTTGATAAACCTCACACCCAATAATTTTTTTTTGTTCTTCCTGTTATTTAGGTTTGCTTGGATTTTATTTGCACTTTAGTATCTTTTATATATATATATATATATATATATATATATATATATATATGTATGTATGTTAAAAATTACAAAATAAAAATTACAAAAATATGTTTTAAAGGTTAAGCACACGTGTGTTTGCTCGCGTCGTCTTTGTGCTAAATGTTAGCAAAATGATGAAGATGAAGTTTTGATGATGTCCAAATCAAGTCAAGATATATCAAGATTCATGAAGATCCTTTGAAGACTTGTTTTTGTTATAAAAAGCTTTTGTAATAATTGTAGTTTGATGTTTAGGACTTAGATTTGTAGTGGGTTTTGATTCTTGTACCTTCATACTTTATATTTGCTGTTCAAAATAAAAAACACACGGTTTTAATCGATTAAATAAAGTATTAATCGATTAAAACGTTGTAGGTGCTGAAAACTCAACTGGTATGGAAATAATTGATTAATACCTATTTTAATCGATTAATCCTTAAAATAATCAATTAAAGATAGTTGTTGGAGTTTTCTGGTTTTTGAAAACTAGCTGTTGTACTCATTTTAATCGATTAACACTTGTATTAATCGATTAAAAGAGTTAAATGACTAGTTACGAAGAATGAAAGAGTATTTGCTTGAGTATATAAATAGACTATCCTTATCAATCAACAACAACTCTTCCCTTGCGCTAAAATACTCATAACTCTTTGAGAATTGAGTGTTCTTGCTGAGCTAAGGAAACTCTTTTTTGTGGAGTTGGTGAATTGTTGCTACGGACAGAGGAATAGCTGGTTCATCCTTGGTGCGTCTGAGGAGGTGTTTGGAAGATGATCATCCTTCGTGAAGTATTCGAAGGAGGTGTTTCATCCTTTGCGAAGATTCAAATGAGGTGCAATTTCATCTCTTATGTTATCAAGAGAGGTGGTTTCTAAACTTTTACAAATTATTTCTTTGTGAATGTAGTTTGTAATTGTTTTGTGCTTAGTGAACTGTTTATCTTGATTTGAGATAAGCGACTGGACGTAGGATTGGTAAGATCCGAACCAGTATAAAATTCAACTGTGCAAATTTCTCTCAACCTTACTCTTTTATTTAAATTTATTATTTGCATAGTAATATAAATTGAGAAGAAATTAAAAGGCACACGTTTATATTAAAACCCCTCTTGGTTTATGCATTCTGGAAGGTTAGAATGCAAATATTTATTGAGTCTATTGATTGTGATATTTGGGAAGTTATATCGTTTGGTCCATCTATTCCTACTGACAATATGCAGGAACCAAAGCCCCGTGTTCAGTGGAATGCTGAAGAAAAGAAAAAGGTTTCAAAACAATGTAAAAGCTTATAATTTTATTTCATCTGTCTTAACTGTTGACGAGTTTTACAGGATCTCTGTTTATAAGACTGCACAAGAAATGTGAGAAGTGCTGAGAGTAGCCCACGAAGGTACAGATGATGTAAAGAGAGCGAGAAAGAATACCTTGATCCAGGAATACGAAATGTTCAAGATGAAGCAAGGAGAAACAATTTCAGACGTTCAAAAATGCTTCACCAACATTGTTAATCATCTTATTGGACTAGGTAAGTCTTTTGAAAATGACGAACTTAATATAAAATTTTTGAAATCTTTAGATAGGTCGTGGCAACCAAAAGTGACTGCAATTTATGAGGCACAAAATCTCAACACAATGACTATGACGACATTATTTGGAAAGTTGAGAGAACATGAACTTGATCTTGGAAGACTAGATGAAGAAGAAGCAAAAGCAAAAACTAAGAAAAGGTCTCTAGCCTTAAAATCTGAGGTAGAAAGGAGTAAGAGCAAAATAGAAGATGAAGACTCAGAAGATGAAGAAAATTTGAGACTTATGATAAAAAGGCTCAGTAGGTTCATGAAATCAAAAGACAGGAAGATTCAAAGACGAAAAGATAGAAACTCAAGAATCCTCCTCAAAGTATAGATGTTATGGTTGCGGAGAAAGGGGGCACTTAAGAGCAGACTGTCCAAATCAAAAGAAGAGTGAAGAAATAAAAGAAAAGAAGTTCTTCAAGAAAAGAAAGTCTACATCGCATGGGACGATGACAATGAAACAATTTCTTATTTGAGCGAATCTGATGAAGAGGCAAACATTTGTTTAGTGGCAGACGAAGACGCTAGAAGCCGAGTAAGTACATGTAGTGATTATGATAATTATAGTCAATATAGTGAAAGTGAATTGCATGAAACTTATGCTGCTTTAATTGTAGAATCTGAAAAGTTAGATAAAACTAATAAGAAGTTGAAAAAGGATTTTAAAAATTTAAAATTAAAATTTGAAAATATTTCTGAAAAAAATAAGGATTTAAAATTAAATGTTGAAAATCTTTCTGAAGAAAATAAAAATTTAAAATTATAATTTGAAAATATTCTTGAAGAAAATAAATATTTAAAATTAAATTTTGAAAATATTTTTGAAGAAAATAAAGATTTGAAAAATAAAATTTTATTTTTTGAAAAAGGTAAATTTATTAGTAGTGATGAATGTGTATCTTGTGAAAATTTTAAGAAACTACTAAAACAAACAACCTTAGGTGTGTGTAGCAAGAATAATGGAAATGTTGTTAAAATAAATATGTTCCTAAAATTAAAAGTAAACATAATAATAGAACCCGTAGAACATGGGTAAAAAAAGGAACAACTTATAGGAACACAAACTTTGTATTATGTTTTTACTGTATGAAAAAGGGTCATACTTCAAATAAATGTAAAATTAAGTATTATGGTGTTCCAAGTGGTAGATATATTTGGGTTGTAAAATGATCTCAATTTTTTTTTATATATAACCCAAAGGACAATGTTTAACTTTTAAGATTTTTTTAAAATATTTTAATTTTTTTTGGAAAACAGAAATTGAGAAAAAATTTATTCCAAGCATGTTGTCTTTGATAAAATTGTGGACCTTGAGGCAAAACTTCGAGTCAGTTGAATCAGATGCAAGTAATAATGAAGACTTGCAGAAGACAACAAAAGAAGAGAATAATGATGACAATCCCAAGACGAAGATCTCAACAAAATATCATTATGAAATTGGAGACATATCTAAAGGGGTAACTTTAGAAGAGATCTAGGATTTTTATAAATCTCTTAGGATTGCATTTTGATCCATTTTGTGCATTTTTTTGCATTTTGAAAAACTAACCATATTTTCTATTCTTTAAAAATTCTTATATGGTATGATTCAATATATGTTTAAACATGATTTTTAAAGTTCTTTATCCAAAAATTATATGGTTCAAATGTCCTATTGTGTATGTTTGAATGAATCTTTAAATTTGAAATATATTTAGCTCATATACATACATGCTTTTATTAAGGTGGAATATTATCTTAGGGGGAGAACAATTAAACACAACTTTTTAATTATGATCAAAAAGGGGGAGAAAATGTTTAAAGCTTATTATTATTCTCTAATGCTATGTTCTTCCATAAGTTGTGTTTTTATCCAGATTATTGCTAAAATCTTTAATTCAAAGGAGTTTTTGATCATCATAAAAAAGGGGAGAATGTTAGTAAAATGATGAAGATGAAGTTTTGATGATGTCCAAATCAAGTCAAGATATATCAAGATTCATGAAGATCCTTTGAAGACTTATTTTTGTTATAAAAAGCTTTTATAATAATTGTAGTTTGATGTTTAGGACTTAGATTTGAAGTAGGTTTTGATTCTTGTAGCTTCATACTTTATATTTGCTGTTCAAAATAAAAAACACACGGTTTTAATTGATTAAAACGTTGCAGGTGCTGAAAACTCAACTGGTATGGAAATAATCGATTAATACCTATTTTAATTGATTAGTTAATCCATTAACCCTTAAAATAATCGATTAAAGATAGTCGTTGGAGTTTTCTAGTTTTTGAAAACTAGCCATTGTACTCATTTTAATCGATTAACACTTGCATTAATCGATTAAAAGCGTTAAATGACCAGTTACGAAGAATGGAAAAGTATTTGCTTGAGACTATAAATAGGCTGGCTCTCCTTATGCATCAACAACAACTCTTCCCTTGCGCTAAAATACTCAGAACTCTTTGAGAATTGAGTACTCTTGCTGAGCTAAGGAAACTCTTGTCCGTGGAGCTGGTGAATTGTTGCTACGGTGACAGAGGAATAACTGGTTCATCCTTGGTGCGTCTGAGGAGGTGTTTGGAAGAGAATCATCCTTCGTGAAGTATTCGGAGGAGGTATTTCATCCTTCGTGAAGTATTCAGAGGAGGTGGTTCATCCTTTGTGAAGATTCCAAGGAGGTGCAGTTTCATCTCTGGTGGTATCAAGATAGGTGGTTTCTAAACTTTTGCAAATTGTTTCTTTGTGAATGTAGTTTGTAATTGTTTTGTGCTTGGTGACCGCTCGTGTCGTCCTTGTGCTAAAAACTTTTTCTCTTTCTTTTAAAAATAATAACAAAATATGTTTCAAAGGTTAAGCACACGGGTGACCGCTCGTGTCGTCCTAGTGCTAAATAACTTTTCTCTTTCTTAAAAAAATAATAAAAATAACCACAGTAATCTTTTAAAAGTATAAGCACTCGTGTGATTGTCTGCATCGTCCTAGTGCCTAATGCTTTTCTTTCTCTTTAAAAATATTTGAACATCATCCTAAAGGTAGGGGTACTCGTGTGACTGTCTGCGTCGGCCTAATACTCATTACCTTCCTCTTTCTCAAAAAATACTTAAGCATATAAAATCTTCAGAAATTAAAAAAAAAACAGTCACATTTTCAAACATACAAACAATCTTTCTGCCAGAACTACGTGATCCTTGATTCTCCATCAAGAGTGGAGATACGTAGGAGCGAGGTCAATCCTTGTCAAGTTCACTACCAAAAATCCAAATTTATCCATAATCATTTTCCAAACAAATTTTCCAAACCATTCTCCAAACAAACTTTCTAAACAGTTTCCAAAAGAACTACGTAACCATGATTTCTCATTTTGAATGAGAATATGTAGGAGCAAGGTCAATCCTTGTCGGGCCTAGAAAATTAAAAAATATATTTTGTTTCTTGGAAGTGTCATTTTCGGGGATAATTAAACATTTTGAAAACCACATCACATTCGCGTATTTAGTTAAGGGTATTGCCTTCAGGCAGGCGTTGTAGGGTGCTAATACCTTTCCTACGCGTAACCGACTCCCGAACCTAGAATATGGTTTTCGCAGACTATGTCTTCCTTTATGGTTTTTCCGTAGTTTTCAAAAATAAACTATGGTGGCAACTCTAAATCTCTTTTCCAAACCTGTCTTTTTTTGGATCGTCGTCCCATCGCGACTCCGGTTGCGACAGGCGCTCAGTAACCAATTAAGCACAAAAGAAAAGAAAGAAGCAACAGAGAAAGTGTTGAACAAAATCTATGGTCTCCGGGAACGTAGTCCAAGACCTGTTGATGAATCGGCAAGTGTACCGAATCGCACAAGTAATATAAAATGGTAAGACCAAGTATCATATCCCAGAGGACTCTCGGCACTAGACAGTCGTGTGATAACTCGATTAATTAAGACGTAAAGAAAACGAGATCATTGGTTTCAGATGCGAAGACATAAAATTAAATATGAAAGCAATTGGATCAATAGTAGAGAAGTAAAATAATGAACGGATGTTGATTAATATGAGGCGAGTATGTTATTGGGGTTAGATTTCACCAAGTTCCCTCTCATGTATGTAACAATTCTTTTTTATGCATTAATGTTAACGTCACTCACTAAATCACCTAAACCCGATCCCTCAGTGAATAAGCTTGTCCATAACCCTAGTTCATGCAATTCCTAGCATTCCTAGTGATTAATTGTGAAGATCAAGAGTTTTAAGACGACCAAGACTCATACCTTCATCCCTGAGAAATATTAATCTTGGGAGTAATTCAACAAGAACCTGAATTGAAAGGAACCTCCTGATACTCATGCAATTCATAAATCATGCTAATAAATGAATTAAACACAGCAAGTGTTGAAACAAATGAATTACTCTAATAATTAATGAAAAAACATATATTATTAAGAATCAATTCAAATACACGAGAGTTCACAAGGCTACATCATCCCCCAACAACAAATAGAGTTTAGTTCCCCATAGACATGGAGAAACTATATGATCAATGGAAAAGAATGAGATAGAAAAACCCTAAGAATTGGGGAAAAAAGCTTCCGCATCCAAATCCGCCTTCCGAAGGTGAGATAATGTGTTCTTTGCTCTGCTCTGCCAAAGATACAAAACCTAGAGTTTCTGGATCCTTTAAATAAAGTCGGAACAGAGTAGAAACAAGGTCCGATCCAATAGAGTCGAAACAGAGCAGAAACTAGGCTTGATCCATGACGCACGACGCTCAGGCGCCCCACTTAGGTCGCCCAGGCGGTGGACGATTGTCATGTAGGGCTTGAGCCTTCAGAAGGGGCGCCCGGGCGGTGGACGTCGATATTCAGCACCTGAGCCTCCATACAGGGCGCCCAAGCTTCGTGTTGTCCCTCATTCTGGTGCATTCTTAGGCCTTTCTAAGCTCCATCTCCTTAGCTTTTCATCTCTGCTTTCAGTATTACCTCATTCTCTGCCAAAACAAGGGGAATTAGTCATAAAGTCATTGAATTCAACCTCAACTCTCTCATTCACACAACTTAACAGAAAAACATGATTCCAAGCAAGTTTCTAAGTAGAAAATAGTGCATTAGTGTTAGAATTACATCATAGATAACGGTTCTTGGCTGAAGTTAGGGATTAAACCCATGAAAGAGTTGTACTTGAGGTGGAGTTATTTGAAGAGGTCAAGTTAAGGACTAGAGATGGGGCTAGTGAAGCTGTTTCCAAAGAGTCACAGTTTCATGAGAGAGTTCAATGAGGATGAAAAATTCGTTTAAGATATTGGGGATCCATGAGGAAAAAACATTTCAGGTGAAGACAAAAGGGAGAAAAAATTTACATGTTTTGAGAAAAAGAAAAAGTGATGTGAAATTCCATTAACGACTTCATAAAAAATTTAATGCTATTATTTTGAAAGACAAAAAATTATAATTTTTTTTAAAAGAAAAATCAAAATGAAGCAAAGTTTAGAATATAGACGAAACCTTAAAAAAGTTTGATACTTGATAAACTAAATAGATATTTAACCCAAATTATTTCTTTTACTACAATTATTAATAAAATGGAACGTGAGTACTTAAATTATATTGGATTCTATTTGTCTGAGAATTTCAAAATATTCACTTATAAAGAATAAATTTATTGTTTCATATTATTTTCCCTTTCAGCATTTAATTAAACTGTACAAGTATCACGTCTAATTATACTCTTGCATTTTCACGATATAAAATTTGGATTAAAATTTCTCCTACTATTTGCGTATTATATTTTAAATTTTCAATCTGCTCCATATTATAAAGTTAAGTCTTGAAAAATTATTCACTCCCTAAATAGGATAGCTACGACAATTTAAACTAACTTAAAAAATAATTTATTAATATAGTATTTAAATGACCGACACTGTTATATTTTGCTATATTTAACATAAAAAACTATCATAAAATATTTTGTTATGTTTTATTTTTATAAATTACCATTTAATGATAATTAAAACTAAATATCTTAATATAACAAGTAATTGATAAAGATATTAATCGTGCAAGGCAGAGTGAAATGCTTTAGTTTTCCTTTTTTAGTTTATGATCAATGTATACTTTTATTGTATGACTACAATTTACGTCGTCAGGATGAAAGTCTTGAACTGGGTATCATTTTCTCTTCTCCAAAAACAAAACAGTTTTTCTATAAATTTTTATTTAGTTATATTATTTGAATTTGAATGTATACTATGTGAGAATCCAATTTCTTTTCCTACAATTTTGTAATTCTTTAAATATCACATTGTTAATAATTGTCTACGTGTTAATAAAAGATGCAAAATATTTCTAAAAAAATTGCAACCACTTTTAGTTAACTATATATATATTATAATAATAATAAAAGAAGATACTAAAATTATTTTAAAAAGTAAAAAAAAGAAGAAAAACTTTAAATTGCATCTCCAAATTGTCCTCAAACTACTTAGTTAACTTGTATACATCTTTGCTAATTATGTAGAGTTGCAAACTACTTAACTAATTAGCATATTGGTTTCTTTTTAGTAGACTTGTCAAATTATTCAATCCTATAAGATTTGATTTTAATTCACATGAGTTGGAAGTAAAAAAAAATTATTTATTAAAAAGTTTACATAATCAAATACTCATAAAACTATATGGATTAAGGTCACTTCATAAATATTCTTTTAACAGGTTGATTATTTTATTCTAAATAATATATTTCTAATAATTTGTAAAAATTTTACGATTAAGTTAATATATTAATCAGTAACTTAATCATATCCATTAATTATGCATTTCTAAATCAAATTATACAAGCATATTAACATCTAATTTCTTATTTTTTTAAATTTTATAAAAATGTTTATATTTTTATTCGTTTTGGTATTCAAGAATGATTTTGTTATATTAACACTATTTTATGAAAACAATAACTTATTCAACTTTTTTATGAAACCATTTCTTTTTAAATTGGTACACGCTTATTATATTTTATACGTCAAAACAAAAAATAAGTTAAAAACATATTTATATATAATCTTTTTAAAATTGTTTACTAAAATAAATTTATAAACATTTTCAAAATAAAAAAGAATTAGAAAAAGATACTTTTATCATTGTATCTAAATATAAATAATTTCATAAAAGATTATTTACTCTGAACATTTTTTTTAAAACTATCTTACTTTTAAACTTAAACAAACTCAAAGTATATTATATTTCCAACTTTCCAAAATAATAAAATTATTTATCTAAAATATGATTACAACTAAAACATTATTTTGAATAGCTTTTTATAAACCAATATTTATATATTCTTTATAAATAATAGATTAGTACAAAATATAAATTAACTTTCATTTTGCAAATAGATTTTTAAACAATTGTAACATTTGCCTATTGTTATATATGGATTCGGGGTAGAAAATTTTCCAATCACGTGACAGTATGCGTAATTGATTGTTTCTAAATTTCAAGAAAAAGGTTGTTTTCTTATTTTTGTCTTTTTTTTTCTTTCAAATTTTGCAAATATATTTCACATACTTAAACTTTGAATTTTGACCTAAAATTGTTTGTCGGGGTTTCTTATGATATTTTGGTGCTTTGAACAAATTTTCAAATCATTTGAAGTTATTTTTTATATACTATCAGTTTTACCCTTTATAACGTATAGCATGAGCAACAAATGTATGACGTGTAGTATGAAAACAAGTTCAACAATATCATTATCAATACCAACAAGTTCAAACTTCTTGAAAATGAAAAAGATAACTAACATTTTTTAAGGTGGGTTCGTCGGAATAAAATCTTGCTGTCAGTGAGGGAGAAAGGAGAACGAGCCTATGAAGGAGAACACGAAAACAATAAGTCAAAACGAACAAAAATCATACCTAAAGTAGTTAACCAACATGCATTTGTATAAAGTGAAAGAAAGATTATGTAAGATCTGGGAAAATAAGAATTTTAAAAATAAAGTAGTTTTGACACTTTGGGTTTTTGTTTGAAAATTAATGTTCTTGAGTGTATATTTTGGGTTTCCATGCAAATATATGTTTAAGTGTTGGGTTATTAGGCTCACTTATGGAGAACAGGCCAAATAATGTGGACCATTATATCTCACTTTGTTTTAGTGGAGACAAGTCAAATTAATAGAACACATTAGAATCATTTGAAGAGAGTGAAAAGTCAAGTGAGAGAAAGGAAGAGAAGAAGTCATTCCCACATAACATAAAATCCGCACTGGTATTTTCGTCGTTGTGAAGTCATTCACCATTGGATCGGGCTGATATTTGGAGAGTGGATTCTAAATGCATGGTTTTTCATTTTGAGCGTTCAGATTGTCAATCCGAAATCTAGTTTGAAATAAAACAGTCTCGCATCAGCAGCTCTATTTTAGATAATTTCATAAAATTTTCATTAATGTTTTCGTCATTGTAAAACAGTTGACCGTTGGATCGGTCTGATATTTGGATAATAAATTTCAGAAGTATGATTCTTTAATTATAAAAAATTAATCATATTTATAATTTTTTGTAACAGTTAATAATGTCTTATATAATGGAGATGGCAAATTTGCTAAGATAAAACTTGTTAACTCTAAACTTTCGCAATCTCACTAAGGTGGTAGTGAAAAACTGTAAAAATATCGAAAAAAACAACTTTTAAATAGCAACCTATATTCTAAAAGGCTATAGTGTGAAAAGTTTAAGTAATTTACACAAATTTATTTTACCCTTTAAAATGTTTAAGATTAACTGAGATAGTACTTTCTTATTCATTTATTTGTTTAGTTTGAAAAGAGTGATGTTATGCTTCTTCTTTTCTTCAAGTGGAAAAATTATATATATCCATTAATATTTCTCACAAATTTTATTTCCGGATATATTCAGAATGCAATTTTGCCATTCCTTCATACTTTTGCCTTTTTTTTTTTGCTGTGTTAGCTTCTATTGTGAATCCCTGATTATATATAATTTGGACATTTGGATTTGGGCCGGTAGCTATGTTTGGTTATGGCTCTCTATATTGGGCTAAAAAGGAGAAGAAATAATAGAAAGTTAGAAAGAAGGCTTAAGGTATGGAATAGTTAGTTATTGTTGTAATTAAATTGTTAATAGAAAGTTAGGAAGAAGAAGGGGATAAGATATTTTGATGATATAATTATTTCTGGTGAAAAAGATAGTTAAGAAAGAGATGACTGAGTGAGCAGAAGAAAAAAATCTGAAGAGAGAGTAGCATCAGATCAGATAAGGTAAGGAGAAGCAATTTCTTCAAACACTCTGCGAACATTCTTCAAACACTTAGCAGACATTAAGCAAGATGCTTTCCATCTCGCCTTCTGTCACTGCAAACACTCTCAGCCTCAAACCCAATAATCCCAATGATCTCTTTCTCATAAGCTCTCCATCATTCACCAACCGTCGCCATTCCATCAAACCCATATCTGCCATAATCAACCCTTCTTCCTTCAGGAACTACCGGCCGCCGCCTCCGCCGCAGCAGCAAGTCTACCAACCCTTCCGCCCTCCGCCGGAACCCCTCCCATCGCAATACGGCAACCTCGACATCGCCGGCCGCATCGACATCCTCGCCGACCGCCTTGGCCTCTGGTACCAGTACGCGCCCCTCATATCCTCCCTCATCCTAGAAGGCTTCTCCCCTCCCACCATCGAGGAAACCACCGGCATCTCCGGCGTAGAGCAGAATCGCCTCATAGTCGCCGCGCAGGTCCGCGACTCCCTTGTCGAGTCCAACGCCGACCCCGAACTCCTCGCCGCCTTCGATACCGGCGGCGCCGAGCTCCTCTACGAGCTCCGCCTTCTCAGCACTTCCCAGCGGGTGGCCGCCGCGCTTTTCCTTGTCGAGAATCGCTGTGACGGGAAGGCAGCGAAGGAGCTGGCGCGCGCAATGAAGGATTTTCCGAGCAGGCGCGGGGATAAGGGGTGGGAGAGCTTTGATTACACTCTCCCAGGAGATTGTCTCTCTTTTATGTACTACCGGCAGGGTAGGGAGCACAGGAACCCGTCGGAGCAGAGGAGTTTGGCGCTGGAGCAGGCGCTGCGCGTGGCGGAGACGGAGAGGGCGAGGAACGTAGTGCTGGAAGAGTTGGAGAGGAGTTGTGAGCAGGATGAGGCAGAGGATGGGGAGGGAGTGACGCGTGTTCCGGTGGTGAGGTTGAGGATTGGGGAGGTGGCGGAGGCTCGTTCAGTGGTAGTGTTGCCGGTTTGCGCAGCAGATGAGAGGGAGGTGTTGGAGGCGCCGTTTGAGTGTAGGAGTGAAGGGGAGTTTGGGGTGGTGGTGGCGGAGAAGGGGTGGGGGAGGTGGGTGGCGTTGCCTGGGTGGGATCCTTTGGTGGGTTTGGGAAAAGGGGGTGTTGTTGTGTCGTTTGCGGATGCGAGGGTTTTGCCGTGGAAGGCTAATAGGTGGTACAAAGAAGAGGCCATATTGGTGGTGGCTGACAGGAGTAAGAGAGAAGTTGGTGCTGATGATGGGTTTTATCTTGTGAATGGTTATGGTGATGGTAAGGGTTTGAAGGTTGAGAGGGGTTTCACATTGAAGGAAAAAGGTTTCACTCAGAGTTTAGGAACTGTGTTATTGGTTGTTAGACCTCCTAAAGAAGAGGATGATGATCAATTGCGTGACGAAGATTGGGAGTGATATTCACTATATATTTGTTTTTCTCCATTCATGAATTTCAACTTCAACTCAGCTTCACTTCATTGCCTCTTTTTTGTGTCATGCAAAATAAGATTATATTCATCTTTTGTTAACTATCTTTTGTTTTTCATACATAATTAAAATCCTCTTTTCTACGTTATCTTCATGTGGGTAATGCAGTGAGTGGTTTCTTTTAAATCTTTGATCGTGTTGTTGTTTTGCTGGAACAGGTAAGCCAATGTGTGTAATGAGGGGTGATATTACGATATAATAATCTTAGAAAGGAATTGTCCTCAAGGATGGATGTAGCTATATCATGTTACCAGTTTTCGCATAATGTCGATAACCATTTGAGCTATATGCAACGTTCAATCTGTCATGCAATTTTATCAGTAAAGTATATATGAATTATCTGTAAGAAAGTTAGGGGTGGATAAGGTGTATCAGATGTTGTGCATGAAACGTTTAATCAACGGCAATGTAAATATTAATAATTTAAGTTCTGTCGGTATCTGACTGATGAAAAAACATTCAGTACACGGGTGATGAAGAACTGTTAATGAAAATTGAGATGACATTCTCTGTTACCAACAACATATTATGGTTTAGATTTGAGACACTCCATCATTCATAAGTTAGCATGATAGGGAAGATGGTTCCTCACATCCATGGGATGCCTGGCAAACGTATGAATTGAAATTACAAAATTTAATTAAATATTAGGTTCATAAATCATTAACAGAAATATTATCATTTAAACATGATAAAACCTGTATTTAACATTTAGTTGTATACGAGTTCATCATATTCCACCTACATAATTTCAGACTGCAATTGTTTCTGATGTCCTTGAACCCACCTTCTCTGTCTCCTTATACACTTTCTGGAACAGTACATGGTTCACAAACCCCTATATGACTTGCAATTATATATTTAAGAATAACTAATTTATAACCACATACTTATTTTTTTTCCATTTCATCTCATTTTTACTTAACTTTTTTGTTATTTTTATTACATCACTTATCATTTTGTTTATATATTCTTGTTGTATCACTGCTATTTACTTATTTTTAGTTAATTGGAATAAATGTACTCAAGTACAAAATGTCGAGAGTATATTAATATAGTGACTCATAAATAACTTTTATAATTCGTTAATATTTTGAAGATCTTAAATTTAAAAAGTGTATAAGATGATAATTTCAAAATTTAATTAAAAAAGTATCATAGATAAGAAGTTATAAACAATTCATTAATGAAATTTGAAGCCACAATTTTAATTGATTATCAAAATAAATCCAAATGGTTTGTCCACATGAAAGTCTCAAATATCATGTAACAATTTTATTTTGTTAGATATTCTAAAACGAATTCTTTATATATAAATAAACATAAATACTTATCATGCAAAATTTATCATATTATCAAATCATTGTTAATATTTAATTTCATATATATATATATATATATATATATATATATATATATATATAATGTATTAAAAATCTTATATTAACTGAAAATAAAACAAATTCTTTTCTTTCAAAGTAAATTTTATAAAATTGAATAAATCTTAAAATGGACCTTTTAATATATCTACAAACACGATTTCGTGATCCAAGTCCATTCGAATAGTTTTAGTAAATTGATGTAAATAGATGTCTGGGCAGATTATGCATGTTTTGAAACAAATAACTGGCTTGTATCAGCACAAATAAAAAGAGTAAAGAAATCACATTTTCTACGTTACTACCACATTGTTTTCTGAAGAAATCACAGTCCGGAGACATGTCTGAGACCTACTAATGTTACAACACTCAATGAACAGTTTTGAACAGTTTTACAGTGACCATCATCCTCTATCACTTTCATTGACCTTAAAAGAATATTTAACCAAGCCATTGTTGGGCTCGACGGTCTCCGCTAGCTCCAACAGAATGCCTAATGCTAATCTTTTCATTAGCATATTTTTGTTGAAGCCATTCAAAAGCATTTACATCAAGTTTTCCATTAACTGACTTCCCTTGCTTCCTACGAGTTTGTTGTTCCCGTATTGAAGCCCACAATTTCCCAACGGCATCCCTCTGACTAGCTGTAAATCTCGACACATTATCAGAGGCATGTTTCACCAAAATATCAATCACGGTTTGACACCTGCATAGAAAAATGATAACAAGCAATTTTAAAATGTGTGTAAAAGACGATACAATAGGAAACAGTACCAGCACTTACCAGGGTGTTTTATAACGCCTGGCAGCAATCTCTAAACAAGTTATCAAGGCTTCTCTTTGTGACTTGAGGAATCTCTTGGTTTCTTCCTCATCCTCCCTTATTTCCACAGCTGCCTCATTCTTTGCCTTTAGTTTTTCAACTTTCTTTGTGGAATTAGGAATCAGAGCATCAAGTCCAAATGGGTCAGCTTCCTTCCCATCATTATCATTATCCGTGGCAGGAGTTTTACCCCCTTCATCTGCTATAACTGTGCCATCTTTCAGAGACTTTGCTTCCTCTGCATCCTCCTCCTCTGTTGCAACAGGAAGACTAGATATAATTTCCTTGATCTTCCCAGCTGCTTTAGAAAACTGTACAAAAAGTAGGAAACAATTCATGAGCAACAATGAAATAATGTTTATGGATCTAATTATTCTAGGTAAACAGGATAAACAACAATATTCCAGACAATTTTTTCGCTGCAAATAATTTGACACATCTATAGTCCCTCCAAAAATAAGTCAAAGTATTAACTAGCAGAGAACCATGTCAGGGAATTCAACAGTTCACTTAAATGAAGAACATTGCTATTTCAACCAAGACAAACTCCCACTACCCCAAAATAAAAATAGTTTGGCCCCTGCCTTAGTGAATTTGTGTCAACATGCGAGAGGAGACATAACTAGTCACGCACCAATGAACTTCCATGCCCCATTATGCATCTATCACAAAGTATAGAAAGCGTGAACACAGTGGATGGCTGTATTGGACATGACTGTGCTTATTAATCAATCATATACTTCACAATTAATCTTATCATTGCTCCAAAAGCCTTTTCCTTTCCAATCCATTTTTCCTCCAGCCAGTGAGACCAAATATTCAAAATACTACGCTGAGACACTTGGATCCATCTTTTGCCACAATTTATGTGGATGAAAAACTAATGAATTGACATGTGAACTGACAACTTTGAAGATAACTACATCAAAGTAATGAAAACTGAACATGAATATTATGAAATTATGAACAAATAAAAGGACAATACACAAATAAAACTATTCATCTTGTGATGATTGGAACAGCATTACATGTCCAAACGAATTGCACATCATTCCAATGTGCTTCTCGATGTCTCAAATAGGAAGAACGTTGTTGTTACCAAGTTTAACACAGAATTCAATGAGAATCATACCACAAAGCTGTCATCTGTGTATAAATCATTTGCCACCACAGCATTAATTGTCCATGTTGCCAGTTGATTCTTTTGCTTCTTATTGAGGTGCTGAAATTAAAGGATAGGTCGGAGTCAAAAAATCTTTCGCAATCCTCCCTGAGAAAATACAATTGCTAACAATGAATTATGCATATCTGCAACACAAAGGTAATCTTACTTCTTTGGCGTTTTGAGCTGCTGAGAACAGACAATGGTAATCTGCTCGAACTGAAGGATCTGTACAAGTTATGGATGATGACATTGCAGCTTCTAATATAGCAAAAAAATAATCACTAATTTCTGACTTTACACTTCCTGCCTGAATGAGCTGTACAGCAAGCTTTGCAGCCTTGCTAAACTTTGAAGGGTTCTTGATGTGCGAAGATATCTTCTGCATGGCATCAATAACTTGAGCTTCAGAAGCATCCGTCATGGTTTTGAATTTCAAGCTTTTCTTAGGCGCTGCAGCTGAAATTACAACAGATGATTCAGAATTTCAAAAAAAAAAAAATCCCAACTCCATCATTTAAAACTGGGAAGCAAATATAAAAATAATAACTGCAATTATAGCAGCATTCTTAAAACCAGAACAAAATCCAACAAAATTATTATCCTTTGTTTTGTTAAGTAAACTCAAGGGGGGCGGGGGAGATGGCACCCAATTTAACGTAGAGAAAAATCTCCGTCTCAAAAAGCACTTTTATAGAGAAACTTACATTTACCTCACCCCAAAGAGACAAGCGAGGGCTCAATTTGATACCTGACAGATTTCTTTTAGTTTAGGAACACCAAGGCAAGTTCAAATAGATTTTTTTTTTTTTGAAAAAAAAATATACGGAACTGCTAAAGTATGATAGAATCAAGTAAATTCTCATTAAAATTGACAGTGTGAAAGGAAAAATCAGAGAATTCCAAGAAATGGATCTTGAAGCTGAATTTTGCAGTCCCGATTGAATGCTAAATGACCATTTTTATCCATTCTTCTAACCACGATGGACGTACACATTTTTCCCATGCGCCCATGTTGCCAAATGGACGTAGGTAGAGCTGATAAAACGCGCCCTTTCAACTGGTTCCATAGTTGAAGCATAAAAAGCGAAGAGACAAGGAAAACCTATCTACGTAACTTAGGGTTGAGGTGACAAAGTCAAACAAAAAAAAACACTATGCGAGTTGAATGGAACTAATTGTTGGAATTAGAGAAACCCTAATTGGAAGAACAGGTCGAAAACAAAAATCTGAATAAAAGGAAAAGAAGAAGTTGACCTTGGGTGTCGGGTTCAGTAGGGTTGGGGCGCTTGAGGGCACTTTTGAGGATGGGCTTTGGAGGCGGAACTGCAGAGGATTGCTTGAGCGCACTTTTGAGGATTGGCTTTGGTGGCGGAACTGCAGAGGATTCCGTGTTGTCATTGTTATTGGTAGCAACAGCAATTGGTTCTGGTTGAGGTTGATGATGTTGAGGAACAGTGCTGGATGAAGGAGGTGGCAATCCTTCAAACAGATCGTCTGCCATCACAATTTCTCTTTTTGCTCTCCTTCTCCTTCAAAAACTCTTCCTTTCAGCGACTTACCTTGAAGTTAACAAAATTAAAATTTATCTATTTTTCAAATTTTGATATATATTTTTTTTAAAAACTTTAAAAATAAATTAATATAATTTAATAAGTTAATATGTTTAGCTAATATCTTTTTTATGTATTAAGTGATGATTTAAAATTATATTTAAGTTAATATGTTTAGTTAATATCTTTTTAATTGTTATATTACTTTTATTTTAGTGGAAAATAATTTTTTTAGCAAAATAAAACATAAATAAGGATTTGGTTGGGGTATCTTGAGATAAAAAAAGTTAAGAATAGGTTTTAATTTTTATGATTTTCATTGCAACGAAAATATTATAAAATCATTATCATTCACTCTGTTTAGATAATTTTTCAAAGTCTTTATCCGACATAAAACATAAAAGTTTACGACAACTCAAGATCATTGTGATTTAAATTGTTCAAATATAATCTACATTTTCATTAAATTCATAAATCAATATATATCTCTAAGACTTTGAAACTTAAATCTAAACTCAAACAACTTAATCAATCACAAAAAAAAATAATGTTATTTAAATTTCAAATAATCTATAACTACTAAAAAACAAAATTTATTAATGGACAAAATCAGTTAGTAATCACAAAATTTTCCAATAAATCAAAATTAATGATAAATGATCGATAATAAAAAATTTATTAATAAAATATTCATCATTTGAATATTATCGTTTATTGATAAAATATGTAGATAATTATTTATTATTAATTATTGATGAATTTTTATCATCGATAAGATTCGTTAGTAATCTTTGTTCTTTCTCCTTTTATTATTTTTCATCATATTTTATCCTAATGTATTATTAAAATTATAAAAACTTCACTTTTCTGATAAGGCTTGTTTTGCTCAAACTTCAGCTCTCAACTCCATGTATCTAATAAGAAAACTAAATTTCCATGTGGAAAACTCTAGTCAATAATCTAAGTATAATAAAAGAAATTCACATCTTTAATTGAAATAAGATACATAAAAGTCCTCGTTCTTTACACATAATTAAAATCCATAAAACTTATTCAGAAGATAAATATAAATATACTTATAAACCATTTATAATTAGAATGAAATGCTCAAATATTCTTTAAAAGACTTTTGGTGAACTTGTTTAAGAAAAAAAGAAGCCGACATATTTTCATAATTTTTAAGAAAGACAAAAATGGAGATAAATTTTCTAAAATAAATTTTAAGTAATAAGTTTTTAATTAAATAATAAAATATTAACAATTTATTTCAATTATATTACTTTACATTTAAACAATTTATTAAATCTTTACCCTTGAAGCTGTTTGTTTTTTTCTGAGAAAAAGAAAAAAAAAATGACTTAATTTTAATTTGAGTGATTGACATATAGAAGAGTCACATGGGAGCAGGAAACATATGATGACAGCATCTGCATGGTTTTCTTTGGAAATAGGTAATCTGTTCCTTTGGCGTGCCTCATACCTAAAAGAAGTGCCAGCTTAAGGTTTGCTCAACAACTTCCAAGGATTTTTCTCCCTTCAAACCCACAAATAACCAATTTTTATGACAAACCAAACGCTGTTCTTATGCTTCTTTTTCAAAATTGTCAAAACTTCTAAGTATTGATTTATTATTTTATAATTTTAATCTAATCAACTTAATTAGATGTATCCCAACCTTTTACAATATATTAAAAACTTTTTTTAATAATTTTTTAACAATAAATTATGTATCACTATTATTTTATTAATCTATTTATTTGAAACAGATAAATCAAAAACTAAAAAAATTGTTAATAGAACATTTCTTTTTACAAAACAAGACCTATGAACAAATGAGAAAACATAAGTTTGGTTAGATTAAGGTTGTGTAGATTCACCTATTGAGATTCACATGGCTGACCAAGATAACAACTTCCATTTTCCTTGTCCTGTTTTGCTTCCTTAGGTGTTAGCTGTCCAGTTTGTTCTGCTACAATTTTGCAGTACTGTCCCTGTCATTGCAGTTTCCTCTACTCTTAACTTTCTGTAAATGCATATCTTGACTCAACATTATGCAACCAAAAGTCTTCTTTTCACCTGCCTAGAGTAATCCAACTACCTACATCTTTCACCATCATTATTGCTTCTATTTTTATTCTTTTAATTGAGAGAATTTAATATTATTAAAAACAACACCAACTTATAATATATATATATATATATATATATATTACGTTTTAAATTTGCTTTTGTAAAATTAAATTAAATTAAATTTAAAAGCCTATCAACTTTGTAACTCATCCCTTCAACATTCAGACCTACTAAGCTAAGATTCCGCCACCATATATACTTCACTGTGCCAATTTCGCATACCGAAGATTATGCATAATACAGAATTTCAGTCTGTCTCCATGCCCTTAGTCATCGCCTTTATCCTCCCTTTCATATTCTGCATGATGCAGATTCTCGAATGTTTCAGGTTTAGAACTATATTCATGCACCAATCTGAAAGACAACTTTGGAGTGCTCTGATTTATTCACACCCAAACTTTCTGTTCTACTTTACTAAATATTTCCTCTTCCTTTACAATACACTTTCTATAAATTATTCAGAGAATTCATTGATATTGAATTGAAGTTTGATTTCCATTGGTTGAAATTCAAGTAAATGTGACTATGATATATATATACTATTCAACAAGGGGAAGTGAAATGGAAAAATAAAATTTAACATTTTTTTTATAACTTTTTTATAACATTTATGTTAACCAATATGATAATGGTATATAATTTATTGTCAAAAAATTATTAAGAAAAGTTGTTAACTTATCTATCGTCTAACTGAAATTCTCAGGTAAAGGATAGTTTTCAAAGACTACATAACCTTTCTCGCTCGTCTCGAAATGTTAAGTTTCAAACAGTTTAAAATTAAACGAAAACGAAATGAAAATGAAAACAAAAGCCATCCCCGATGGCCCTTATCAACTCAAGTGCCTAATTTGTCTACATTGAATCGTTGAAGTGAGATATTTTGTGTTGAATCATTAAAAGTCGCACAAGGATCGCGGCGTGTGTAGAATATCTCATCTCAACTTTAAATGTACAATAGAAAATGTTTTACTAACAGTGCACCCTCCCGCTTATTTACTCTGTTATATATATATTTTTATATGAAATATGATTTGTCAGTTTTTTCTGTCAAAAATTATTCAAATTAGTATAAAAATATAAAAAACAAATACTTAATTTCAACTGAATATTAATATAATTGTAACAGTAAGATCGGTTATAATTAAATAAATTAGGATGTAATTTGACTTTGGAGATTAAACACTCAATAATTAATAAATATAGTTAAATTCAAAGACAGCAACGTATTACTAATAATAATAAAATTAAAATTTTAAAAAATCTCAGACAATCGTGTATGAATATAGTAATTGAAAAAGGATCTTATTTATGGTATATACGTTGTTAATTTCTTCTTTTAGTTGTTGGGGATAAACCTCAATTTTAAATTTTTTCCTGTAATTTGTAGTACTTCCTGAAGCATAGTTTATACTTTTCCCCCACATTATTTATATACTGCTTTAAGAAATAATTGATAATATACTTAACACAACATGGTTAAATTATAAATAATTTGGTGAGGAATTCATGAAGCTGCAGTAGTACCCAATTAAGATTGTTTTTGATATGCATGTCGGGAGGTCAATTTCCTAATATACAATATAGTTTAATTTTGTCAATAGAAAACCAGTGAAACTGAGGAAATTTTGACCAAATTGGCTGAAGAAAAAACATATTTCCTGACTAATTATTCAAATGATATAATTTATTATAACAATTTATAATGTGGTTTTGATGAATAGATTTTTCAACGACATTAGATATAATTTTGTCAAAAAAAATAGTTCACAATTTAGTCTCTCATAATTATATTTGGGTAAACAAATGTTAAAAACATGTTATTCTAAAAAGAAGGAAAAAAAATCCAAATTTTGACTTTAAAAAAATAGTATCAATGCAAATATTAGAAATATCATTTTAATGGAGAAAATTTTTGCTCTACCATTAAAAATGTAGAAATTGATATTTTAAGAATGACAATGGTTTAAAAATAGTGAAATTTAATTGTTTTAATATTAAAAGTTTTTATATAAATAGTTTTGTTATAAATAAGTTTTATTATTTTAAAATATATATTTTTATAAGAATATTTTTTTAAATTCTCTAATTTCTCTCTAAAAGTTCTTTTTTTTTCTCTTTATTCGTTTGATTGAAAAACTGAGATTATATGATTATCCTTGTGATAAGCTTTTTAATTTGAATCGATCAATTTTTTTCGTTTATGTAAGTTGAGTTTCATCAGTTTTTTGGTCTTTTTTTGTTATATGTTGCATGTGAGTCTTCTATCACAGTTGCATGTGTCTTTTTAGTTGAAAGTCACTATTGATAAGTGATCATAATGATATGTCCTGATCGTTATTGTAATGTTTCTATGTGTAGATAGAATATCTTACAAGTTGAGAGGAGTTTCGTTGGTTAAGGTCATGTGAGCTTGAAAGGATTGAGGATTCCTTAAGGACAAATTTATTTGTCTCTCAGGTAAAGGAAGCTAATTGTACTATTTTTAAGTTATAAATACTTTTAAATTTTTAGTTTTATGACAATATCGTGAATTGACTGAATGACTGATATGTGTGATGAGTGTGATATGTTAAAATAATTATACTATTTTTAAGTTATAAATATTTTTAAATTTTTAGTTTCATGACAATATCATGAATTGACTGAATGACTGATATGTATGATGAGTGTGATATGTTGAAATGTGAAATTGTTGTCTAATTTGTGTTTGAGATGAAATTATTGAGTTAGTGAAGATTTTGTAATCTAAATTTTTTATATTTTAACATATGCGATTTGAGTGTTTGATTCTTGGATGTTTGACGAGTTTGAACTTGGTTTTATGTCATTAGAGAGAATAAATTTAAGCAATTGGTCGAGTGGTACGAACTTTCATGTTTAAAACTGTTTTGAACTCATACATTGAGAAAGGAGTACCAGTTTGATTAATTGAACAAGTATAAGTTCCCTCAAAAGCGCAAAATACAAGTGTTGATATTTGGCATAGCATTGAGCAGTGCCAGTGTAGGGATGATAAAAAAAATTCACGGTTATGGATATCTGCTGATAAAATTTGGGGCAGGTAGTTACTATTGATATTTATTGTCCGTGGATAATTGGTAGTGGATATTTTAATACCAGCTTCTAAATGGGTCGGGTACAAGTATTATACTGTCTGACATGCGGATACCCGTTACCTGCAAAAAAATTATATTTTTTTAATTTAAATTTAATTAAAAATAAAATTAATTTATATTTTATTAGGTTAAATTTATATTAAAATTAAATTTTAATTTATATTTAATTTAATTTATATTATATATATATATATATATATATATATATATATATTGTAATTTTATTTTAAATTTTAGTTTAAAATTGTATAAAATATATTTTTTTTATTTTTTGCGAGTATACGCGCGGGTAGCATTCGTGTTGCGGGTCAGATTTCTATTTTTTGGGTTGAGTTGCGGATAGACACTATTGTGCCTGACCTGACCCGTTGTCATCCATAGGCCAAGATGAACTTGAGTTTCCTATTTTTGAATGGGACAGTGCTAAGCGGTGGTTGTGTGATTTTGAGTGTCCAATTTTGTAAATGGTTTGACGCTGAACGATATTAGGATGTTGAGTGTAAGAGATGAATAATAAGTGTTGAAACGTTTTTAGTGAAAGACGTGATTCATAGTGCTTTAGTAATTTTTTATAATTGTTTTAGATATATTTTATTATTATTATTAATTAATTTTGATAATTATATTAACATTATTTATATATTGAGCAAAAATTTGAATGTTATATAAATTAATTTCAATGTTTTAAGAAGGAGAATGCAATAACATATTATATTAAAAAAAGTATTCTCATGACAAGCTTACTTTAACTAACTTTAGAAAAAAAATTATTAATGAAAAATGTAAAGATATTTAAATGCGTAGTGACTATGGTAAAAGTATAAACAATAAATATATTTTACTGTGAAAATAAAAAATAAGATAAATATCTCAAACTCTCATTATTTGTACACGTAAGGAGGGGAAATATACCAATCCACAAATTTGAAACCTTGGTCAAATTATTTAGTCTCTTTCTTAACTTAAAATAAATAAATATATAATTTGGTCTTATGTAATGCAAACTAGTTTATTACTTTTAAAATATACTTGCAATTATCCATAGAAAGAAAGACAAGTATAAGAATAGTGGATTGGAATGCAAACAAGAGACAATGATTAGGATGGAATAATCAAATAGTAAAAGACTAAAATACTAACAAAACTAGAAGTTTTATTAAAGAGAGAGAAAGAGAAGAAAGAAACTAAAAATATAGAGAAAAAAAAATGTTTATAATTAGTTAAAATTAAAAATAAGAAAGAAAAAATAAATAGAATATTAGAGAGGTTAAAATAGGGAAAAAGGCATGGAGATTGATTCTGGGTTAACCGCGGACATGAGAAGCAGATGTTAAGCGGTGGGAGAAGGAAGAAGAATATAAAGAGAATCGAGCAGAAAATAGAAAGATGGTGGAGCGAGTTGAATAATATATATAATCATCCACATATGAAACGACACACCACACGCAAATTAAGCAAAGAATCGCAGTCCCACCCAAATTACTAGCAACAACCAAAAGATGGTGGGGTGCTCTCTGCCATCTCATCTCTTTCCACCTATTGCTTCCTTTTTCGTTTTTCTTCACCCTTCCTTTTTCCTTATTCCAATTCAATTTACCTTCACTTGGGGCAAAACCCCAGCCAAACAATTCCTATTGACCCATCTCAAAGTCTGGTCTACGCTGTAACTCAGCAATAATAAATATATCCACAACATTAGTCAAAGGGAAAACCAATAAATATTAAATAAAAATTCAAATTTATTATTATTATATTTAAAAAACATTAACTTTGAGATATGATTATTATTATTATTATTATTTTGGTTGTGATGATTAAAATAACGTAAGGCTTCCATGGAGCATCGCAGAGATGAGAAAGCAAAAATGGTCAAACATGTAACTCAAGCTGTGCTGTCACTGTGTGTGTTATACTGTTTGAACAGGAAGAAGAAGTCGTAGTTTTCTTCTCCATCTGTCTCTCTCGTGTATATCAATATTGTCGGGAAGTGAGCAAGTTCGTGCACCCCACCTTCTCTCCCACCCCCACACATATAAAAATATTATATATATATATAACACAAACCTACAAACCAAACCCTAATCACACCTCCTTCTTCATCTTCTTCTTTCTATATTTCTTTTTTTTTTCCTCCTGTTGACTCAACCAAAAACTATACTATATCACTCTTCCTGTTTACTCGCTGCCTTTCTCCGATCTATATATAATTCACTTTCTTCTTACTTCAGTTTTGGTCTGCTCACCTTTTCTTTTTTTTGTTTGATTTATGGCTAACCGGTGGTGGACCGGGTCCCTCGGTCTTGAGAATTCGGGTGATTCCATGAGAAAACCGGATCTGGGATTTTCTATGAACGAGAGTGCGGTGACTGTGAACCACGCAGGGGAAGAAGAGGAGGAGAAAGAAAACAGCGACGAGCCCAGAGAGGGAGCTATTGACGTGGCCAACACGCGCCGCCCAAGGGGTCGTCCACCGGGCTCCAAGAACAAGCCCAAACCGCCGATATTCGTCACCCGAGACAGCCCCAACGCGATGCGAAGCCACGTCATGGAGATTGCCAGCGGCGCCGACATCGCCGACTGCGTGGTCCAGTTCGCGCGGAGGCGCCAGCGCGGCGTGTCCATTCTCAGCGGCAGCGGGGCCGTGGTGAACGTTACTCTCCGCCAGCCCACGGCTCCTGGCGCCGTCATGGCTCTCCACGGCCGCTTCGATATCCTCTCCCTCACCGGCTCGTTTCTCCCTGGACCTTCTCCTCCCGGTGCGACCGGTCTCACCATCTATCTCGCGGGAGGCCAGGGACAGATTGTTGGCGGCGGGGTGGTGGGCCCCCTGGTGGCAGCTGGTCCAGTTTTGATAATGGCGGCTACGTTTTCCAATGCAACATACGAGAGATTGCCCTTGGAGGAGGATGATCAGGAGCAGGGTGGTGGCGGTGGGTCTCCGCCAGGGATGGGAGGCGGTCCTGGCGAAGCATCGTCGTCAATTTCGGTGTATAATAATAATGTTCCTCCGAATCTGGGTCTTCCAAACGGACAACAGGTGAACCATGAAGCTTATTCTTCTCCTTGGGGTCATGCTCCTCATGCCAGACCTCCTTTCTAAAGATGAACATGGATTTTCTCAAAGCATCCAAACACTATATTACTCTTCAGAAGAATCATATATGAGTCTTACTTAGTTCAGTCAGTTAATTAATTACCTTCAGACTTTATTTAAATATAATAATAATAATATTAATATCTGTGTTTCTGTATATTTAATTCACCATCCAACTTGTCTCACTCTAATAAGCAACCTATCTGTGACAGTGAGTGACCATGGCGTTGCTTCTTTCTGTATTACTTTTACTTTTCCCTCCACCACTGCTTCTATTTCCTTCCTCGCATACAGACAATTAATACACTGCTGAAATAATACAATGTTAAATATATCAAATTTAATCACACCTATGAATTAAATTTCTTCTAGATCATGCTAATTTGACCAATAATATTCAAAGAAAATTAAACTCAAGAACAGGGAATTCACTGTTTCTTTCATCCTTGCTGATCCATCATGTTACTAATACTATTTAAGAAGCACCACTTGTATGAAATGCGTTTTAACTCTCAAGAACACACGCAATGCTTCAGACATGGGACAACCATGTAGATTTCTTAATACTGTTTGCTGGAATATATCTAATTATTGGTCAAGATTATTTGTTAATTAAACTTTATTCACTTAAGCAACATCCTTTATATAATCTGAAAAAATATATGTTTTCACATTATATAATTGGAACTTAAATTAACAAGTGCTTAAATATCAGTATAAGATAATTCGTGCAAAATTGTACTGGTTTTGTTTCTATATATAGTTATAGACAAGATTATAAATAGCTGTTTCCAGTTTAGGTGTGGGACTCTTATTTGTCTCCGAGTTTGTTCTCGGTGAATCCGTTGCCGTTATCAGCATTGTCTGTGATGTTTTTTTGTCAGATCTTCACATTGTCTATTTCTTTTTCAATTTCTTCAAGCTCTTTCCTTCCTCTGTCGTTCACTGCTTTACTTCTTCGTCTTTTGCCCTAACTATTATCATATTGTTTTTCTTTTATTCAATTTTTTTCTCTATGTTTACACCTATTCAACAAAAAGAATGTAGCGATAATATTTATCATTGTTTTAATAATATTAAGTTGGTATTTTGGTTTAGTCTTTCCAATCATAAAAAATCGATATCCTTACTACCTACTTAAATTTTAAAAGATTTAAATTCTGATATAAGATTAATTTGAGTACATTGTGTTTTTTTATCAGCTCTAAGTGACTCGCATAATAATATTGTGTAACTAAGGGAGTAATATGTGAAATGTACGTCAGAGGAGGTGGCAAAAACATAATACTGAGAATATTTAGTTGATAAAAGAGAAATTATGAGAATTTCACATTGTATTCTAATTTGTTTTTATATGTGTAAATATCAGAAATATAGTTACAACAATACATCCTTACTTAATATTTTCGCCATTCGTGGTTTTGTTTCTTTAAAATTTTAACTATTTATTTTATCTTACATTTTAAAAATAAAACAATATTAGTTATTCTTTGAATGAGTTATTTATGATATTGTTTGGATAATATTATTTAGACTTATTTCCATGAAATTGTAATTTTAATAGAAAGAAATATATTTCAATTTGAAATAATATATCAAAGTTTAAAATTAAGATGAATTTGAGTTAAAATTCAAAAGGATAAAATTAAATCCCAAATACGGGTTGGATCAGTAGTGTGACTTAAGGAGAATGAAAATATCTCTTAACTTTCACTTTCCTATTTTGAAATTTATATATTGTTTGATTAAACCACGCTGTTTGTATAAAAGTTTAAGTCGCATATAAATTTATTTACATGTAAGTTTATCGATCTATTTAAATGTTTTAAGATCAAAATTAAATAAATTTTATGTAGTAGGAAAAAGACTAATCTTAAGATTGAGAAATAGACTGTTGAAGACGTATTTTGATCTAACCTAATTTCACAAATTAATATAATAAAGTACTTGAGTGTTTCAACCCTAGTAATTTATTGCCTATTATTAGTAATAAGTATAGATAAACAAAAGTACTCGTTCTGTTTAGGTCCATATTTTATTCTATTACCAGAAAAACAAAAGTTGAGTCTGTGTATATAAATATTATATTTATGTCTTCAAAATATACTTTATATGATTAAGTTCGATATTCACAAGAAAAAAAGTTAATACATACCTTATGTGATTTTTTATTAAATAAGTTATATGAATCAATTTAATTTTAATTTTTTAAACTAATTAGAAATTAACAATTAAAATAGGATGGATAGGATAACTAAAATGACAAATTAAACAATGAAACTTAAACATTCTTTATATGCGTGAAAATGATGCAAATAATACCAAGATAAATAGTCGACAATGTTGTGATTATAAGGCCTTGTAAAAAGATAACAAAAAGTGGGTACACATAACAGTATAGGATAGGTTGAACAATATTGGTAAAGTAAAATAAACTTAACATTCTAAAGTTCAGTCATTTTCTTAAACAACAGTCACCTCTTTTTACGTTTCTCTTCTTCTTTACACTTTAGCATCTTTCCATCTCAACTCAGATTCTAATAGTTGGTTTCTTAAATTGAAGCTACCTAGACCTTCAGAACTTCAAGAGGAGCGTTTCTACTGATTGAATCTCCGTTTCCTCCAACCGGTAAGAAAATCCCCTTTCTCGTTTGCCCTAGGGTTGTAAGCATGCGATTTTTTGTTGTTGCATGCAGCCCATTTCGTTTTCTTCTATAATTTAGCTTCTATATATTGGGTTCTAAAATTCATTCTCCATCATCAATTGATGATTTCTAGGTAATTTTAACATTTTGGGAGTGCAAGAGGGTAGTTTCGGGTTCCCTCTTGAATTTGACTGTCCACGCTAGAGGTAAGGGGAGCTAGTTCTAATCCTTATTTTTATAGTATGATGTGTATGAATGATAAACTTTGTAGTGGTATGTTGTTGGAAGCATGATTTAATTTTAGTTGACTTGAAATGCATGTATGGAAGGGTTTGATATGCAAATTTAGTGTGTGATGACTGTGTGCTGTCTTGGAATGATTTAAAATGCTGAGATTGTGTATGTTGGAACTGTTTTGGTGTGAAAATTCTGATGTGGTACTGTTAGAAAGGAAATCCAGTGTCTTTAGAGTCAATTTTAGGTCATTTGGAGGAAGTGAGGTAGTGATTTTGAGCAAATGAGGTCTGTCACGTTTTTGGATTGTTGGGGTAGTTTTATCCATTGTATTGTGACTTGTGTGAGTCACTAAATTGATCAAAACAGGTGCAAAGAGGTAAGATTGCGTTTTGGGTCTCTAAGTTGGAGAAATTGGTGTTTTAGAGTTAGAATGAAGTGTAAATCACTTTAGAAAGGTAATGGGGATGTTTGGAATCATTGAGATAGGTCTGCATTGTTGTCCAGAATTCTGCATAATATGACCGTTCGGTCTCGTGGGTCTCGGTTAGAGAAAGATTGGTCCTTCTCATGACCGTCTGGCCATGTATTGCTCTCGGTCTTAGGTGCTTTCGGCCTTGTAATGGTTCTCGGCCTTGTATTGCTCTCGGCTTCATATTGCTTTCGGTCTTATGTGTTCTCGGTCAGAAAAGAATGGGTTCTTCTCATGGCCGTTCGGTCTTATGCTCTCGGTCAGAGTAGAATTGATTCTTCTCATGGCCGTTCGGTCTTGTGAAGACTCTCGGTTATAGTTGGGTTTGTCTCACTTGAGCCATGACAGTTCATGACCATTCGGTCTATCAAAGGGTGCTCGGTCCTGCACTGACACTCAGCCCATTTTTCCCCAGTGGTCGGCCTATGCACTAAGTGCTCGGCTCATGCTTAAAACGTTCGGTTCAAACTTCTAGGTAATTGCTCTTGGTGAATTAAGGGTGTATTTGGATTTTATTGTAAAGTAAGAATGGTTGATGTTGCATGATGTGTGTATAAATTAATATGGCATTGGAGGTATATCATGTGATTAAAGTGGTCGGATTGAATATGGAATTAAGATCTCTCGGTGAGATCAGTTAGTGTATTGAATGAATGTGAGAGGCTTCCATATGGGGGGTTATCCCTAATACTCCAACGGTCTTTCATTCTCACTTAGAGAGGATTGACGCGTGTAGTGGGAGTAGTGGGAGGTCAAAGGGTAGGCGCTATCACTGGAGGTTTATTTCGCAGTAATGGACTAGCCTTGTATGTGGTCGGGTGAAACCCCTCGGCAATGGCTTTGCAAAGCAGTAGAGGCCACCACAAGTGCACACCCGCCCCAGTTCCACATACATTCTAAGTCCGGACGAGTCTAGTGTGTCATAACATGATAGGATAATTTGTTTAATCACTTGTATGCTCATGCTTTCTATTTTTTTTTTACTATTGTATGATGAATTACATGTTTCTTTGAAACCTAGCTTACCCTTACTCTTGTTTGTGTTGCATGTTGTATGATTTTCTCTTTGCGATGATCATCCAAATTTGGATGGAAGCAGATGGAGATGAGGCTTCACTGGAGCAGTCTCTGGATGAGTCAGATGCAGCTGCCCCTAGCTCTTAGGACTTTCTTTTAGCTTCTTCTCAGTGATATTTTGTGTTTTGAAATACTTTATAACTTGTAATGTAAAGTTTAAATTCTAGCCTTTTTTGAATGACTGTATTGCTTAATATTATCTCTTATTAACTCATAATTGTTCTCTTATATTAGAAATGCTGACTTCTATCATATTATATGCTTAGTATAATATTTGGGATGTCAGAGTGATAAACAAGAGATGAAAAAAAAAAGTGATGCATCATAAAAAAAATTATACCAACACGAAGTTAAATATCACTTTTTTTTATCCTTAAAACATTTTCTATAATAATTAAATATTTAATCATTATAAAAAATACGTTAAAATATTAAAGTAACTTTTTCATATTTACATATTTGTAATTACATTGTTTAAAAATGTATTTTTAACAACTTTTTTTAATATTTTTTTTATAATTACTTATATAATAATATATTATTGGTTTATTTCAAATATACGAACTAATAAAATAATGATACATTAAAAAAATTATTAAAAGAAATTATTAAAATATCATTATCATTCTATTATTTATCCAAAAAGGGTTGTCGCACGTTGTTAACGAATTGTGTTTGTGTTTTATAAGGGTGAATATTGGAACCCTGAACTTGCCATTTTTGGAGAGAAAAAAAACTTCTTAATCTAATAAACAACAGAGGTTGGAATGTCTTCTCAACAAAAGTGTACTATCTTGATTTTTTTTAGTATTTGTTATTCATCGAAAAAAAAATGGAATGAATTTTAATTTAATCCATGAAGATATGTACGACCAAATTGCTGTTTTGTCTGCGTCCTTAAAGTCCAAATATTAATTTCGGTGATAGCGATTACGAGAACTTCAGATGTCATATCAATAATTAATGTAGTAGGTTTCAGTAAATCACAACTAATTAAATTATGTACACAAGCAAGGAATTGAAAATGAATAACAAAAGACGAAATCGTAAACATATGGATGTGGTTTTTCTAGTGGTAATAAATCATACATACAACTTTTAGCTATACATGCAAACTTGCATATGTCGTCATTCATGTCGCAAACGCACACAACCTGTTATTTACAATATTCTTGAAACATCGATTTAATCATTGAAATGCCAATAGTTACATTAATGATGACAAACGACATTAATTTTATTCATCAATGTTATTATTATTTTTTTTATAATTTTCACCTTTTTCTATCACGAAATAATTATACCCGGGACATATCATTGGGTAGAAATTCAAAAATTAAATTTGTTTAGGAAAACTAATACATGTACCCTATTGTATTACATTTCCAAAAGGCACGTCTATTCAAAAACAAGAAAAAAGAAGATGAAATGAAATATTATATTATTTATTTGAATTTTACCTCCTTTACTTAGTAATCTTTTATAAAAAAGAGAGGAATTAAATTTTAATAAAGTTAAATCTTCATAATTGTCTAAGAATAGTGGCTTTCTTTATTTATTTGGGAGAAGAATTTAAAAGTAAATCTAAAAGCTTCCAATCTTACAAGCTTCTTTAAACTCCCAAAATAGGAGATTGATTTGTCACAGGAAAGCAAATAGACCGACAAAATTGGCAAGTGGATGATGTGTCTAATCCAAAACTTTCAGTATTTCGCAAGGTTTTTCCATTAATATAAACTTATGAAATTAGTCATACTGTATAAAGATGCTACTTTCTCCATTGATGTTGACTTGGGGTAAACATATTCACAGGCAGTGGAGAAAGAGTAATTAAAGTTACACATAATCATTTTTACATTAGCCTTAATCTTAAGTTAAAACATTAATTCCACAAAATCAACTTATAAAATCGAATTACCTAATTCAATTCTACAAAATCAACTTATAAAATAAGATGACGTAACTCAATATCATAAAATCGACGTGTAAAACAAAGTTTACATTCCCCTTATGTATTATAAATCAATATTATTTCTATAATTTTGAAAACGTATCCAAAACACATAAAAAAAAAGTTTCTGTCTAGAAAATCTCAGTTCCAAGTTCACCAGAAGCTGTTTGAAAATGAGCTACTGCACCGAATAATGCAGACTTAACAACTTGCTTTAGAACAAAATCTCAGCAAAAAACATGCTTGATCTGTATTCATGATTTAGTAGGTATGCATTACATGCAAGGCAATAATTCAAGAGCCCCTTCACAACAGTCTGATTTTCTCGAATGTGGCTGTGTCTACTGATATAGAACATGGGTGGTGCTTACATTGAAAACTTGGAAGGATTTTCTTGGGTGAAGGGATCTAAGGGTAAGCAACATGGAGATCCAATTCACAAGGCATCACGTGTCAATGTTGATGAAACCCTAATATATTATTCATGTGCTTACTCATTTTTGCAACATTCTAAGGGTAAAGTATGTAGATATGCCTTGCTGGATCCCATTTAGGTCTGACGAAACAATATTCAAATTGCTTAAAGTAACGATAACACTTCAATAAAGACTTCCCAACCAATGCTTTATTGCTCCAAATTTTTGCTCATTTCAGCTGGAATTTCTCATCGATGTTATGTGAAACTCTACAAACCAAACTAATTACTTCCACTTTGATACGAATTCATTGAACAGAGACACTGATAAAACAATTAAACGTTTTATATAGCACAAGTGCACGCATGTTTGTTTAAAGTATGTAATATAAAAGAAAAATTTGATAGTGGTTCATCATTGATTAATTGAGCTATTCGGCATGAGTTGAAAATTGAGTGAATGTCCGAGATTGATTCTCAAAGTACTGGATGCTTTAACTATTTTTTTATTCACAACGTGAAGTAGCCGTGAAGTACACGGCTATCAGTAGGTTGTTTAGAAATTATTTGTAAAACAGTTGATTTTACATCGCAGATATGATATCGATCGTCAAAAAACTAATATAGAAATCGCTTTGACGGTAATTTGATAAATACTAAAACATTCGGAATTTAACGTCATATTTCACTATAAGACAAATCATATGGTATTTATTAGTGTTTAGAATAATTATAAATGAAATATTGGTGAAAATTTAATTGAATAGTTAAGTCTCACGTCTGAATATAAATTAAAAAACTGAAAAAATTCACAAATTATTCAGACTTTTCTTCTCCCTTTCATTCACTCCAGTCACATCTTAGTTATGCTTACAATTAGTGCAACTGAATCAAAATACTTTCAACTCACAATAGCAATGAAATTCAATACAGTTTCTTATTGTTTTGGGATCAATTTAAATTTAGAAATTTATTATTTTATTAGTTTTGAGTTTGATAATATTTGGTTTGATTTAATAAAAATCAAATACGGATGAGTAATTATGAGTTTTTGTTTATTTAGGTAAAATATTATTTTATGATAGAATAAGAAAATTTTATTTTTAAATTAGTTAATATTTTATATTCAGTTTTTATTATTTGTAATTAATCATTTAAAAATTGATAAAATTTAATAAAAATAACTCATAATAAATTAAAAAATAATATTATTTGTATGGATCACTGTTTTTAACTTCACCTTGTTACATCAACGCTTATTTCATTTCTTGAAATTAATCAAGCATCAATCAAAATAGTTTCCACTGTCTTATCACCAGAATTTGCAGTGATCTGTTCATAAAAATAATTCAGAAAAACTCAAATAATTATGATTATCTCTTTGTTTGATATCGATCATTATTTTAAATACGTAATATGACATGACAGGAGCTTTTCTCCACTAAGATGTATCAAATAATAATGTTAAGGGTCAACATTGATGGGTTAAAATATTTGCAAGGAGTGCTTGTTTTAAGTTTTGAAAACACAATTAAGAAATATGATAAAAAGAAAATCTACTAAAGCAAAATAAGCATAAAAACTTATTCTTTTACTTTATTATTGCTTACATTACAATAAATGCGATTGGGTACATTAATTAAAATTACACAAAAAAGTATGAAATATAAATGAAAATTAATTAATAATATTTTCAGCTTTAAAATTATAAATTAAAAATACAATTTTTTTTTTATATAATTTCCACTACTTATTCATTTATCTTTTCTCTTTAATTTAATGAGTAAGATTTAAGAAGTCATTTTACAAACCTAATAATAAAAAAGATAATATAATTAATTATATACTGTACATATACTTAATTATATTATTAAAAATTAAATATTTTAAAGTATTATATATGTATATATAATTCATATAGAACATTCATAGTCGATTATAATAGTTGATCGAGTATTCTTTTTCCATTATTTCTATTTAAAAATAATAAACAATATTAAAATAATAAATAAATTTATTAATAACAGAAAATATCAACACACTTTTACTCATTTATAGTATTATTTATTTATTTTTAATATTTTTTACTTTTTCACTTTCTATCTCACCATTATCTAATAAACTACATAAATTTTTTAATTAAGTTTTAAGTTTATGAAAAATTTATGTATTTTTAATTGAATTTGCATTGAAAAAAAAATTCTTGTTGAGTATTCAAATTTTTTATATAATGTGACTAATATCTTTTTCGTTGATTATTTTCATCTCTAGTAAAATAATAAATGAGTTTTGTGATAAATATCATTTTATATTGATCTTAAATTCTCATATTTCTTAATATGCGAAGACTAAAAGGCAATATCATGGGAAAATAGTAATTACATAGTCCAATTAACAAATAAATAAAAAATAGATTTAATTAAAAAATATATAATTTTTTAAAATATTCAATAAATAAAAATTAACATAATTAATCCTTAAATCCACTCAATCACTCTCTTTCAATTCATCTTCTCCAATCACTTCCAAGTAAACACATCCTAAGGTAGTAACTGTTAAGCATAATTCAACCTAAAAACTTTACCATTAATGATTGGATTAAGAATACTTTAATGTTGCTGAAGACAGGGTAATTATTTCAGGGAAGTGCATGCTGAGAGTAAGAGCAACTTCTAACAATTTGTCATTTATTTTATTGACCCAACATATTCGGTTATTCCAACATTGACTTAACTTTTATACCTTTCTGTTAATTAACACAAATCATATAATTCGAGGGTCGTAAGATAAATATGAAATAGCTAGCTAATTACTCTAAGAATGCATTCTTTGTTTTTACCCCGAGAATTGCCAAAAAAGACTTGGACTGATATGATTTATGTATCTTTCAAAAACATAAAAGCGTAATCTTATTCATACATATATTTGAGGTCCAGCTCCAAATATTATTTGATTATATATTTTTTATTTTTAACTTAAAGTATTTATATGAACTGAGTGTTTGAGTGTACAAGTATATTTTTATTCATCATTGAGCAATTTACATCAGAACTTTTTTTCATCCATAAAGGCAATTCTTCTTTACGGAGTTTAATAGTTGGAAAAGGAACTTTAAAATTATAATGATGATGTATTGCAGTAATGAAAACAAAAATGTACAAATTCTTGAGTTTTATTTACCAATGAACTATATTAAGTAATGCAAAGGATTAAACATGAAACAATTAACTTAAATGGAGGTATGCATTACTTAACGAGAGAAAGGTAAAATTTATTCAAAAACCATATTGAGAAGTAATAGTAAACGTATTCGTTTAATATTAGATTTATGAAGATTTACTAATGAGATATAAAATCAAATCTAATCACGTAAAAAATCAATATCAATTTCTATTCAAAACTTTAAGATAATGAATTAATGATTATTGATCTTTATGATTCTTTACTTTTTTTATTTTATTTAATATATGACTTAAATTCACATTTAAGCAAATAAAAGTATCAGAAAAAGGTGATGTGGGTAGAAAGAATAGACACAAAATGATTGGCACTTACCCTATGGCCCCTCGTCAGAATAGTTTGTATTTAGGGTTAGCACTTTCTTCCAATAGTCAAACATTACTTACCTTTACCCAATTAAAACCAACCTTGTCTCCTTAAGGTGGTTGAAAGGAAGACAATTCTCCCAAGTAACTACTGAATGTATCACATATATTTGACAATGGTGGGAACCATCAATATTGCCGTAAATCAATAGACTTAAAATCACCATACCGTGCTAGTCTGAGGAATAGAGTTTTGTACCAAAACTCTACTCACGCTAGCAGTCGTGACCAAGACACAAGATTGGTGTCAGTAAAACAACGCGAGTGTAGTTCCAAAAACTAGTTCAAAGCCTGAGTTTGGTCATTCATTTGAGGATGAGATTGGTAGACAATATTGTGCCACTCGATTTAAACATATGTTGTCATAATTTGCAAATGAAAACCGTGTTCCAATTTGATACAAACACTCTTAGGTATCCCATGTAACTTCACCACCATTTGCATAATGCTTCTGTCACCTTAAGACTGGTATGATCAGTCTATAATGGAGCAAATAGTATTTGGATAGTCTATCAATGACCACTAAGACAAAACCATTGGAAGGAGGTGAAATCCGTAGCAAAATCTTGTCTGATCTCATTGGGATTTGACAATGGGTGTAACAAACCAGCTGTGAAGGCTTCTTTAATTACTCTGGAACTATTTACCACATGACACGCACAAGTTATTGTGTTGGCCTTCATTTTCTGTTGAAAATGCTTCACAAATTTCCTCATATAGTACTATTGTTTTATTAGTTGATTATAGTTTATTGTTTTCTCGTAGCGACAGTGTCTGTAAATCTAGTAAGCGTAAAAGACTTTTGGTTGTAGATTTGACGCCCTCTTTTAATCTTGACCGTAAATTTTGCCATTAGTAAAATAGTATTTTTAAGGAAAAGAAAAAGGCGGCTTCCCAAATTCTCATTCAATACGTAAAAAGTTCAAAAATAGATTAATCTGTACTGCAACCATGAGATCAATATTTGCTTTTCCAAAAATAATCATTTCAGATTTTCCAGCGCAACAAAACTTACGAGCGAAAATAAAGGACTACATAGACCTAAAATTTCTTTTCTACCTGTTTCTCTAGTATACTCTTCAGCGTAGCACAAAGTAATCAATGATAAACTTGAACAAGTATACACTTTCATGTGACTTCGCAGCACACCAAGGGAGATTATTCATTTCTCAGTGCAGGTTTCTGGAACTTCCCGTGAACCCACACTCTTTGCATGCAGTTCCCTTTCTGCCGATTTATAGACTTAACACAACAGTAATCAAGCTCAAGCTGCAGAGTTTATAACATACAAGCAGAGTATAATATGTCAGAAAGACACATTCCAGACATTGAGACTCGCAAAATTTTACAGGAAGACTGACGAAAGATGGAAGGTTCAGAATCACGAACAAACATTGTAACAGTCAGCAGATTCTAAACTCAATCCACACACTTAAGAAGGATTAAACTTTGTGCAGGAACACAAGTCATACTAATGTTTCTATTAGAATATAATTAGAAAACAATGTGTTACGTGAAAAGTTCTTGCCCAATAAAAAGAGATAAGTACCTCAGTGAAGCCTGCACCCAAAAATAGGTTCCGGACAGCATCTAAACAAAAGAAATATGACCTTGTTCCATCTGACCGCATGTATTCCCTGAATCCCACTCGCTTGTCCGGCTCAAATCGAAGCATGGTCATATCATAGAGGCCTGATTATAGGAGTTAAGTCATTTCCAGCACCTTAGGTTTCTAAAGATCGACTGACATAAAGGACTACATATAACTAAAGATTTTCCTAAAAGCTCCAGACAGAGTAAGTTTGCAAGTTTGTTTATTACCATAGTCCCTGAAAAAAACCATGCCTCCTGGCTTCAACACAAAAAAACATTCTTTGACAGACTTTGGCATCCTTTCAAGCGGTACTGCTGATAGAGTAAAGATCTGACATGACACATCAAAATACGCCAAAATGAGAGGTCGTTAATTTTGAACTTACAATATTCAAACGAGTCAATGATATAATCAAAAGATTAAAGATAAAGTTGTTTGTGTATGCCAAAGAATCTAGAGAGCTAATATAGAACGATTAAACATCACTAAAGGCTAAACAATAATAAACAACAAGTCTTAGAAAGTTCAAGTATGCACTAAACCGGCTGAAAAATAAGAGTCCCAAAGTAGACTTAAACCCACATAGGAAACCATTGAGGTCAGTGTGAATGCATGTATACTCCAAATTATAGCTATGTAGGGATATGGAGCGTTAAGTAAGCTTCACTAAAGCAAAATGTTGTGGTTCAACAGCTTAAAAAAATCCCATAGGTAGCAAAATGCAAAATGAATAGAATATGGGAAAGGAAAGAATGCGGTATATGGTATTGGAGAATGAATTAACAACGAGTACTTCTTTTAACAAACAAAGAAGCAGCTGACAAATTAGAGCCACATGTAGATCACAAGGACGCCAGAAAATAATTGATTAAATTGAGATTAAAGCTTGAATGCGTGTATCTTCCAAATCAAAACTATAACAAATATAGAAAAGGAACCTTCCGGAGCTTAATGAGAAGACAATCTGCAGTCTAACCACTTTCATAATCCTCATTTTCAAGAATATGTAATTCAAGATACTAAGATTAAGAAAGCAATTTATTAGCCTGAATAATCATAAAATATGATTTCATTTTTCCCTTAACCAAAATACTCAAAATATTGCCCCTACATTAATGTGATTGCATTCTCTCATTCCACTTAGTGGAGATAGATAAAGTTGGGATAAAAAAATAAAAACTTTAATTTTCTAAAATGACAGATAAAGTGAAAAAACATAAATATTCAAAAACACATCTTGCAATGGAGGGTCTGTCAGTTAACATATATTGCTAGGTTGGGATTGGGAATACGCTGTCAAAGAGACATTGTGAAAAAAGAGGCTTTTGAAATAACACATTCTCATGCTCTGGAAGCACCGTATCATTGTACTTAAGGTAATTTTAGAGGAGAAAAGCTCAGACCAATGTTACAAAATCTACTCCGCCAACACAACATTCAACTTCTTGTGATGGATATGGATTGGTAAAATGCAGTCCAATACCCTCTCTGACATCTGGACAGAAACAGAAAGAACCAAGTCTAACTTTTTATGAAGTCATTGCATAAATCAGAATAATTCAACAGCATAAAAGGTATAACAAAATAACCTGACAAACAGTATGAACGCTTTTGTAAAAATTTATCTCGACAAGGGTCGCATGCCAACCAGTTTGGGAATCCACCAGTGGAAAGATCACAACAGAATGTACGAAAACGATGCTGAAAGGATGCAACTGTGAATGCATCACTTATAATCTCGTTAGCCCTCTCAAGAGTCTCATCACTACAGTCGCATGCATAAACAGTCAAATCCTTGTTGGCCCTGCGCAGGAAAGCTTCATAAGAATTAAAAAACAGCAAGATACAAAAAAAAAGGCCACAATCCCAAAATGACCAAAAGTAAATTGTTGGTTTTAATCTTCAAATTCAGAAACTACAAATGACCCAAAACCACTATCTTGCAATCGTCAACCATCAGCTTCAAAAGCAAGCAAAAGTTCACAAAAGTCAATCATACAAAAGCAAAATTTCAAGATTAATTAACTAGTGAATTCAGGTGACCGTTTGCATAATTCATTTCAAATAAAATTTTGGTTAAATTTGTTTTTGCAGTGATTTATGTTTAGATTTTTATTTTTATTTTCTAAAGAGAAGTCAGAAGAAAATTCAGTACACAGTTTTTTATCCAAGGGCAAACGCTAAAGTGTCTTAAAATCACTTTAGTGGGTATTTCAACACTATTTGAGCTTAATCCAAACACAAACTTAATCAACTACCGATAAATATGAAATAAATAGCGGTGCGTGACGCAGATGGGAAAAGAGAAGGAAAGGGTGAAGAAAGAACCGTAGAATAGGAAGAGCAGTGCTGCCATTGCCGCAACCAACTTCCAAAAGCTTAGAGTTTGGGGGACAGGAGAGTAATTCTGGGAACTCCTTCAACAAATAACGTCTTTCCTGAATGGCAAGAAGCAGTTAGGTATGGGAAATTGAAAGCAAAAAATGCGAAGAGGAAAAGGGAAGGGACCTTGAAGAATCTTCCAGATGCGTGACGGAGGTGAAATTGCTTCCATGCTCGGACGTCGGATTCGGGTGGAGGAGGCGATGACGAAGAAGACGCGGATTCAAAGTGGTAGGCATAGCAAGGGTTTGCTTCCACCTCTGTTTGTAGGTCTTCCCAGTGGAAGTCCTTGCAGAAGTATTGTGCTTCTCCTTCATTGCTCGTTGTCCCTTTTTCCATTTGCTTTGCACCTCTTTCTCCTTCTAATTGTCCAATGGGTTTATTAAGCCCATTTTGATTATAAGTTGATCAATTTCGACTTTTAATCTTAGTCAATTAATATTTTAGTCTATTTTAATTTTTAGTCCGTTTTTTATTTTTGGCTAGAGTTAGTTTATCTTTATATTATGAAAGAACTCATCTCAATTTTTGATTTGAAATAAGTCATCTCACAATCTACATTGGTTTTTCTTGTTTTTTCGGCTTGAAATAACTTAATCCAATATACGATCCAAGTTGAAGATATTACTTTTAAAAATTAATTAAAATTTTAAATTTTCTAAATCTATTTTAATTCTGATCTTAACCTACTTAAAAAACGATTTAAGAATAAATTTTTTTTTTATCCTTTTCAATTGGAATCTCTTTAAAGGAAACTTTTTTAAGAATAAGTTAGAACTAACCTATAAACCATAAATTAAGTTGACAACTATAAACGTGAAAATAACTATTTTTATAAACTTGGTCATGCATTAAAAAAAATAAAAAATACCATGTGTTGTGTGATATAGTATCTGCAAATAATTAAAAAAATATAAATTACGAAATACACTTTTAGAAAATTTGTATTAATGTAGCATAGAAATGTTGTATATGTTAAAATAATCTAACTTTCTTCATGACGTTGAAAACGATTTTGTTGTTTGTAAAAAAAAAGTACTTCTCTTAACGTGAAAATAGTATAGTAACTTCGTTATAATTATCAATACAAATTGTAATAAATTCTAAAGTTTTTAGTAATATTATCAGAAAAGGATAAGTAATACTTTAATTTTTTATGATTTAAATTACTCATTGCTTTATATAGAATTATTGTAGCTTTATATCAATTTCAAAAGGAACTTTAGTTTTTTGTTTAACATTCAATAACATGATTAATATAGTATTAGTTGTTTTATTAATTATTGAATTGTTTGCTTCGACAACTAATTCTTATTTAAATGATTAATACACATATACATCAGTTTTCTATTTTCTCGAAATGAAATTTTTAGTATAGATGCATCTTATTTTGTTTTCTACTTGATTATAATAATTTAAATACAGAAATTTTGTGAGAAATGAAGCGCATATTAATCATTATTGATGAAAAAGTACGAACTCTTTTGATAATGAATTGATTTTATGATTAGGGTTGTGAAAACAAGTTTCAATATCTGTCGATTTAATATGAATTTGAATTAGGTTAGGTTGATAAAAAATAAATAATAAAAATCAATTTTGAATTAATTCAATGGAGTTGAACGTACGATGAATCGGGTTGATTCACCCTGATTAAACACAGTTATGATATATTAATAAGATGCGTTGATTTTATAAATTTCAAGAACTTCTGAAATTAAACAAATAGTAAAAGAAAAAAGTATTGATAAAATAAAATATTTATTTTTTAAAGAAAGTATATATTTTTATAAAAATATATTGTTCCAAAGTAAAGTAATACAATGTCGGTAGCAATAAAATTAAGCAAAATCAAGTTTAAAAGTATTCATTAAACATTTTAATGACCAAATTTAAGTAAAGAAGACAAAAGGGGTGGGTCATGTCCGTAGCATTGAACTTTGAAATATTTCCATTTCCGAACATTCTTCTCAGTTACTGACCTGTGTTTTGTCTCCACTATGTCAATTCTCTACCTAAACACTCTCAAATTCTTATTCCATTACATACAAATCTTCACAGAATATAGCAGTTTGGAGCACGTTTTCACCTGTCTCTTTCCCTAGGGAACTATCACCAAGTTCATGCCCAATACTTTTGAAATCACAAGTAAATATTTTTACCTCTCAAAAAACAATTAACTGTTCCTTTCAATTTGTAGTGTTGCACACTATAGAAAGTTGTGTTTATATATAATAACAACCCGACCAAAAGATTCTTTTTTTCTTTCTATAAACACTTTGATCAACAAAAATTCCATTTTTCTTCCTCTGACCAGTGCCCTTTCTATATATGCATAAAAAAATCTGACAACAAACCAGCCACAGCTTTAACCAGTTTGATTCTGAACTACTGTGTTCCTTCTCTTCTTCTCTCGTTTTCTTCTGCTCAACTTCCTTTATGTCAATGGCATCAGCATCCACACCAAGGTCATGTTCAGAACTAACTATCACAGTTGAACACAATCCTTCCAAATCACGATTAGCCGAGCTGGGCATAAATTCGTGGCCCAAGTGAGTGAAATCTATCAAGTCTTTATCTTTTATCTGTTTTCTGCCTTTCCTTTTTATTGGGTGTCAGAGAATTTATTTTCTTAGTCTGTGGATGATTAACCGATGGATCTGATGAAATTTTGTGTATTTTCAGATGGGGTTGTCCTCCTGGGAAGTATATGCTCAAATTCGACGCTCAAGAGACGTGTTATTTTCTGAGAGGGAAAGTGAAGGTTTATCCAAAAGGTTCATCTGAGTCAGTAAAATTTGGTGTGGGGGACCTTGTCACCATACCCAAGGGACTTAGTTGCACATGGGAGGTATCCGTTGCAGTGGACAAACATTACAAGTTCGAGTCTTCTTCCACCCCTACATCTTCCTCAAAATGTATCAGTGATATCTGAATGTTATTTTATTGTTTATCGTGCTTAATATTCACTAGGAAAAGAATTTTTAATAAAGGGTTCGGGAGGGGTAGAACTTGAAACGAATATATATTAGGGTTATATATTATAGCTTATAATATAAATGTTTGTTTCTAATTCAATGTTTGAAGTTTTCTTTGCCATGCATTTACATCATCTCGAGTTTCAGGATGCATGCACTTTTCTGTGTTGCGGATGCTAATTTTGACCAGTCAGCTTTAATTTCTTGGCCATTTACTATTCATGTTGTTTACCTCGTGTGCAATAAGAAGCTTGCTTTGCCTTCTCTTTACATTACATGCTGCAATTATCAGTATCAGAATAGATGCTTGTGTAACAAATAACGATGGTCCTCCTTTAGTTTTGATCTTTGTGCATGTGATCCCAGAACCACAACCTTGAAAATCTCAGAGTTTATGGCATGTGCAAGAATATAGGAGGCAAATGTCGCATGCAGCATATTCTTTATTGATTAGGAATTGATGCTGGAGATATGCACCGTTGATGTCTAGGTTGACCCTTTAGCACAAAATAAAGGGTAGCAGCATTACATTATTTTTTGGGTGAGGGCAACATCTATATGCATCTTTCAGCTTGTTTGCTATTTGTGGGCGCATGAAAATTGATTTTAATTTCAACGGTGGCATGCCTTTAGTTTTTGGATAAGAAATACATTTTTGTCTTTATACCAAAGGCCTCCTGTCGGATGGTTTGTCTTCTGCAAATTTAATGGTCTGTGTTGTTTTCTTTATTTTACGTGTCATTTGATTTAGATTCTATGGACTGCAAATGGAAAAGACTGCATAATATAGATAGAAGACGCACTCTCAACTTAATTTTTCTCAAAAGTAAACATTTCTTCCTCATCTCAAATTTCTCTCACCAATTCTTAATTACAAAACAATAAGAAGCCAACTTTGAAACGACATGCAGACAGCTTTAATATTTAACAATTTGATTTCTACAAAATACACGTTCTATTTTAATTAATGCACATATAATATTTACTATTTTAGTATTTTTATGTTATGTGTGGTTCATCCAAAGCAACTTAAGTTGATCTCGCAGTATTTTCCTATCCGGAATTTTTTAAAAAAATGCTGCAAAATTTTTGTAAAGATTAAAATAAAAATATGATTAAGTCTAATAATACAAACAATTGAGAAAAATATCAATTTATGTGTTTCGTGAAATGGAAGACATTGTTTGAATGCAACTTCACATATAAAAGGAAATATATTTTTTAGTAAAAAACATATTAAACTTGTCATCTATCAATATTTGAATTAGAAATGATAATCTCAAATTTGACGCAAGAAGCTTCCTAAATTCTAAAACACAAGTTTAATAATAGATATTAATGTAAGACGTCTTTTGTGATTATGTTTTTTTTTAATAATTTAGTTTTTTTTTTCTTATTTGTAAACCTCTTCAAATAGGATAAAACACATTTTTAACTTAATGTGAGTAATAATGAAATATATATAATTTCATAACTTTTTTTTATGACTGAATATAAAATTATTTAAATTTTTCTTTTAGTATTTAATTTTCTTTTTTCATGTTTTTTTTATCTAATTTTATTGTTTATCAAATACAATAAAATTACACTTATTGATTCTACAAATGGCATACAATGATAACTTCAAGCACCAAATGAAGAGATTATTAGGAACCACATTTATTTAAGAAAATAGTTCATGAGTAATTGGAAGTCTAGTCCAAATAACAACATTAATTGCACATGAATTACGTGATATTATAAATGTACTTAAAATAGTTTTCACCAACCTAGTATCCATGTCTTGTTCCACTTAATGAGTTTACCTTTTATAAAATTAAGGACAACAGAGAGAGAACTATATTGGAAGGAAATAGTATATTCAAATTATTAAAAGTAATTAAATTGTCCACTTTAGGAATTTTTTTTTGTGGTATAAAGTAACATTCCTATTTCTTCTAATATTTTTAAAGCCATTCAGGTATAAGCAACCAACCATTTCTAATAAAATCTCTCAAAAACATGATTTTTAAAAATAATTTTTTTTTAAAGTCATCTAATGCTTAACTATATAATAATCACTTTCCAAATCTTATAAAAAAATACTTAAATTGAGAAGAAAACAAAAATGACTTTACATAATAATTGTGAGTAACATGAATAAAAGAAAATTATAACTTATAAATTGTTCTTACTCTCTAATAGTCTATCTTTGTTATGCATCAAAACTTACTTTATCATCTCCTCTCTAACAACATACACAATCAAATGAAAATCATAATCACTAACAAAAAGATAAGCTAATATAAAAAAAAATACTTATTTTAGTCCCTAATTAATTATTTTTGTTTAAAATGGTCCTTCCTTTTTTTGAGAAGTTCAAAGTGGTCTCTTATTTTGTAAAAATGTTTTAATTTGATCCTTTTTTTTTGCTTACGGTGTTAAAAATCGCTAATGACATATTGAATAAACTGTTAGTTTTTTAAATATGTGACAAATAATTAGAGGTTAAGATTCTTGTTAACTAGTATTAAATGTTAATTTCTAATTATTTATAAATCCTAATTTGATGTATTACAATTAAACCCTAATTACTTTTCTCTGAATGTTTGATTTCATTTCAAGGAAAGTTTATATTATCATGATTTAGTGTTAAGAGTACAAACATTCTAAACATTTATCCAATTGAATACTTAAAATTGAGTTACTCCAATGTGAAGAAAGAATAAAGATTACATTAAAATATTAAAAAGAAGTAGAAATAATATCAATGTGTCCAAAACTGATTTTGTTTAATAAAATTTATGTTTATGTTTTGTAAAATGCTATATAATATATTAACGAACATAGAGAAAAAAAAATGTAATAAAGATTATGACGAGAAAATATACCATGCGGATTTCTGTATCTTAAAAGTATTTTATTTAATAAAATCGATATTTGTGTTTCATGAAATACAATGCAACATTTAAACCCAATTGCACAATGAAAAATATAATCAATGTTATGAGAAACCGGGAAAGTAGTTAGAACTAAGTAAATTTTGTGAATATTGAACAAATATAGAAACAATGGAGAGATAAAGTAATAACTTTCGGGAAATGGAAGACATTATTTGAATGAAACCGTACAAATAAAAAAATTGTAGAACATATATAGGCTTGCCATTTATCAAATTTTGGATTAGAAAGATATTTACATTTTGAAGGATAATCTCAAATTTGATGCGAGAAACTTCCTAAATTCTCAAAATATAAGTTTAATAAGAGATATTGTTGTAAGATGTATTTTGTAATTAATTATATTTTTTTGAATGATTTAGTTTTTGCACACTTATTTGTAAACCTTCTAAAGTAGGATAAATCCCCTTCCTAACTCAATTTTTTTAATAATGTAATTTATCTAAATTTCATAATTTTATTTTATGATTGAATATAAAATTAATCACATATGGTTTTTTTTATTTTCTTTTTTCATATTATTTTTTATTTAGTTTTATTATTTTTCAGGCACAAAATGAAATTTCATTAATAAGAACTAGGGAAATGCTGTACAATCACAATGTTAAGCACCAAACGAAGAAATTAATAAAAAATAGAGTTATTTAAGAAAATAGTTTATAAAGAGAGTAATGGGAGGAGTCACATAAATAGGAACATTATATAATCATAATTATGACGAGAGAAAAGTACCTCAACAATAAATGGGATAATTAAGATTGTGTTAAAAAAAAAAGGGTTAAATATGGTTTTAGTTTTTATACTTTTAAGCGATTTTGGTTTTAGTCCCTTTTCAAAGTAAGGTACATTTTAGTCCTTCATCTTAAGGAAACTTTGATGTTAGTCCTCCAAAACTAACACCGTTAAAAATCTGTTGATGTGTCTAACGTCTCTGTCCACGTGTGTTCATAGCTTTGCTTCCTATCTCTTGCGACGTGGGTATTTTTTTAATGCAAAGTGAGAAATGGGGTTGATTAGGTTGATTAGTAAAGTTTGCTTGAAAGTGTTGAAGAGCAAACACGAGATCAAGACGAGATCATCATTTAAGGTGGAAAGGAGGTTCGAGAGCAAAATGTTAGATTAGATCTTGTTGAACATTGGTGTAGTAAGTTCATATTTCTCTTTCGTGTGAATAAATAGATGGATTTTTCGAATTAGGTTTTTGGTTGGGACTAAAGGATTCTTTCTTGATTTACTTTCGAAGGGAGAAATGAAAGGTGACAGTGGAGGAATTGGTTGCTCGCGAAGGAGCATCGGTTCAGGAATGTCCCAAACATGTGGATCCTCCTCTCACTTAGCTTCAAAAATGTGTGGTTGTGGGGAAAGATTGTTGGTGTTGAAGGCAACTACATTGAAGAACAGAGGGAGACTATTTTATATATGTAGAAATTGGGCAGTAAGTGAGAAAATATGCTTTACTTATGGTGATGAAGTTTGTATTACTGATTCGTAATTTCTTTTGCAGAGTAATGCAAGTTGTAACTACTTTGAATGGGTTGATGAAGGACATAATGAAATTGAAGGAAGCTTACAAAGGAAGAGTGAAGAAGTTGAAGTTTGTATGAAAAAGGCTGTATTGGATCTAAGGAAGAAGAAGGATAAGTTGAAGAGGAAATTAGAGCAGGAGAGGAAAATTTTCAAAATGATGTTGGTGTTCTTTGTATTGTCATGGGCATTGACAGTGATGTCATGTATTATGTTTGTGTTCAAGATAAATTGTAATTAGGTTCGTAATGTTGTGATGTAGCAGAACTTTGAAGTTGAGTTATGCCATTATGTTTGTGTTATGTTAATTTGTATGAAGCTTCTTGTGATTTGAAATAAATGAGTGTAATTAGATTCGTTATGTTGTTATGTTAATTTGTATGAAGCTTATTGCTTTGTGGTTGTGGATGCACCAAAACAGATGTCATAGTAGCTCAAACACAATGTACAAAGAATGCACCAAACCAGAATGAAGACATAAAAACACTGATTCAACAACTTTTTCAAGAAAAAATAGCCTTAAAATTGGTGGTCTAGGTAGTCAAAATGCAGAGGATGATTAAAAATCAAATTCTCTTAATCTTAACATGTTTAAATCATGAAAATAAACTTGTTTGCAGTGCTTTTTGTGATAGAATTCTGCACCAGAAAATGGTGGTTTTGGACTCAAAAGCTGAAAAACAGAATTATGCACCAGAAAATGAGAATTATGCACCAGAATTGTTCACTAGAAAATGGTGGGTTTGGACTCAAAAGCTGAAAACAGAATTCTGCACCAGAAAAAAAAAATTTTGCACCAGAATTGTGCACCAGAAAATGGTGGTTTTTGACTCAAAAGCTGAAAAACAAAATTATGCACCAAAAAAACAAAATTCTGCACCAGAAAAAGTGGACTGAAATAGTGGTTTTGGACCCAAAAGCAAATGGAAGTGATTCAACAGCTCATGTGAATGACCAAACAACTTTGCTTGATGATTTTAAGCATGTTCAAACTATTAAACGACTCAAAAACTGATTCCAACTAAAAATGACTGGTTCACTTCCAATTTAACCCAAAAAGTCATGGTTTAAAATGCAAATATGCATATAGGCTATGTTTTGACCAAATGAACAGTTCTAGCAACTTTAAATCATTAGTTTAAACATGCTCGAAGTCTTAAACAACACAGAAACAACAGATTTGTAAAAATCACCTCTGCTATACCAATTTATGCAATGAAATAGCTGAAATAGATTTGAAACTGGTCATTGTAGTGGTCCGAGCATACTTTAAATAATAAAAAGTAGTATAATAAAACTGAACATTGCATCCAATAATAAAAAGTAGTACAATAAAACTGAACATTGCATTGAATAAAGTGGTCCTAGCATAGTTTAAATAACAGTGCATGTGCTACAACAGGACAAAGAAGTGGTCCAAAATATTGTGCCCACTACTAATGGTCTCCCTAAGTGGGTCACATTGAGTACAAAAACTCAAATTCCTACACTAGAAAATCAATTGCAACTTGCTTGAGACCCTAGAATTTTTCCAGCCAGTCTTGAGGATGTTCTCCTTCCCCCTTCATGCATACTTGCAGCCCCTCCAGGTTGTGATGTTGATGCAGCCCCTGCATCTCTGCCTGCTCCCATTTGTGAAGTTGTTGGACCTTGTGAGGTTGATGCAGATGGTCCCCTTCCAGCTGCTGCAGATGCCCCCCTTCCACCTGATGCAGATGCCCCCCTTCCAGCTGATGTAGTTCTTCTTGCAGATGTTCTCCTTGTAGTTGATGTAGATGCTCCTCTTCCACCTAATGCAGTTGTTGTTGCAGATGCACCCCCTGTGTCCTGTGAAAGGAGTAAGGTAGTTAGATAAGACATACTTGTAAATAAATGAACTTGTAAATAACATGACCAGGAAGAATTACCTTGCTTTTCTGCCCCTTCTTACAACTTCTTACATTGTGTCCATATGCATTGCTACTGCTACACTTCATACCAATATTGTTCTTTGACAATTTTGAATGGCTGACATATTCATCAGCTTCTCGTCTTCTTAATTTATTTGGCCTCCTAGGAGGTGTTTTATAAATGGGGGGTAGTAGTGGTGCAGAGTCAGATGTAGGCCAAAGTTGTTGTCCATTGATAGGAGTTATAATAGGTGTATAACAAGTTCTATACACATCTTTCTTATAATAAGGATGAACATAATGTTATGGGTTTTCTAATTTGTAATGAATGGCAGCAACAACATGTCTACATGGTATTCCTACCAAATCCCAAAATTAACAACTATAAGTGTGATTACTTAAATCAACTACAAACTTGTCCATTGTAAAGCCATGAGTTACTTCAAATTGTGACCCCCCTGCCCAAACTGGAAGCCAATTCCCACTCTTTTCAACCTCTTTATCCAACCTTTTCCTCAGTTTAGGCATAACATCACCAGGATATGTGTCAACTTTTTCTCTAAGGCTTGCAAACCTACTCATTATGTATGACCTAATCCATTCCATCATTGTAATTACATGTTTGTTTCTTGCCAATAAAATGGTCCTATTAAATGAATCTGACAAGTTATTGATCAACACATCACACCTAGGATAAGCACTCAAAATATGTTTACACCAATTTTTAGTTGGTATAGTCATTAACCAATTAAAAGCATCAACATTCACATTCTTTAACTCAACCATTTTTTTTCCCATTCCTTAAAGTATGTTGCCTTTGTAGCCCCCATCATAAGGTCTCTAATGAGCAGGCCTCCACCAAATTTTTTCTTGTAATTGTTGTACAAATGGCGTAAACACAGTCTGTGCTCCACTCCATTCAAGATATCATCAAAAAGTGACATTAATCCCTGCAAGCATATTACATCATTCATTATTACATAATCAAATAAAATTTTAAACTAAAGTAAATTTTGAATGTACCTTTTGTTGATTCGAAATAAAGATCCACCTTTGACAATCTATGCCTCCAATATCATCAAGCAGCTGTGTCAAAAACCACCTCCATGTGTCTTTGCATTCATTTTCTACCACAGTAAAAGCTAGTGGGAAATACTGGTCATTAGGGTCTCTTCCTACTGCAACTAACAACTGACCTCCAAAACTTGTCTTTAAGTGACAACCATCTACCCCAATGAATGGTCTGCAACTACCTTAAAACCCCTCCTTACAGCCATCTAAACACATGTAAAATGACCTAAACCTTGGTGGCAAGGTGGGTTGGGGTTGATTGACCTTAATCTTGAAGGTTCCAGCCTTCACTCTTAACAACTCAGCCACATAGTCATAAAGACGAGCATATTGTCGTTCTCCATCACCCACTAAAGAATCCATTGCAATTTTCTTAGCTCTTCCAGCCTTCCAATGAGTTATTCCAACACTATATGACTTTTTTATTTCATCTATGATTTGGATCATCGTCATGCCTCCTACATTCACAAATCTGTCAACCAAAACATGTGCAATCCATTCTACACTTGCACTTTTGCTACCAAAAGCCCTTCCACACTTGTGCCCAACTAGAGTTTTCACTCTAAAGGTTTGGCTACTTCCTACCTTGCTAGCCATAATAACAAAACCACACCCCTTCTTACAAACTGCCCCCACTCTCTTCAAATCATTCTTGACAAACTTTTTTTCTTTTCCATTCAAAACGCTAAGCTCCTGTAGCGCACTCTTAAAATCTTTCAAAGACTTAAACTCTATTCCCAATCTAAATTTGAAGCCCTTCGTCATATCTTTTGCTCTATACTTTGGAAACTGCCTCTTATTCTCCCTCACATCCTTATCACTATCTACATTTGAAGACAACTCATCTGTATCATAATCTTCATTTATCTCATGTTGTCCAACCTCTTCGTTAATCACAAATTCCCCCTCATTATCTTTGAATCTGCTCCTAACACTTTTGTTTTTCTTTTTCATTCTCTTACACCTATCCAAAACTGGATTATTATTTCTTCTCTCTTCCTCCACCATCTCATTGTCCATCCCAAACCCATCATCATCATTTTCCATTATCTCCTCTTCACTATCATCAAAATTTTCCACCCCTTCATCCTCTTCCTCTTGATCTTCCTCTTGCTCTTGCTCTTCCTCTTCCACCATTTCTCCCTCAACATTCCCCTCTTCCTCTTCGTCATCCAGTACCAAGTCTTCTACTTCCACATTTCCCTTCACCCCACCAAAATCTTCTTCATCCACTGAGTTATATTCTTCAACAACATAACCATGTTCTTCATCCATAATAACCTCTTCCTCCATCTCCTCTACTTGTACTTTGTCTGCCTCCTCACCAAATGTAAGAAAATTAATTTCAACTGGCTCACTGGGTTGGAGATGTTGAACATAAATTTCAACTTCCCCCTTATTTGCCTCTGCATAGTTAGACAACAAAATGGCTTCTTTGTCATCTGTGAGTGGTCTAAGGTTGTTCATTTCCTTTTCTTTCGAACCCTTCCACCAAAGCTTGAACTCTCCATCATACTTGAATTCTCTAACAAATCCTACCGCTTCAAAGTATGACCACATGTTGGGATCAATTCCTTTAATAACATGTATCTCTCCTCCCACATATTATAGTCCCTTATTCTTCATGAACTTCCCCATATGATGCAAACAGATGCCAAAAACCATTTTTCCTACATGGTCAAATGAAAACTTGCCACATTACACAGAGAATGCACAACAAAATGCACATTACACATAGAATACACGTTAAACTAAAACTAGATAATTACCTTCTTCAAAGAATCACCTTTCTTTCACACAAAATGCACGCGCAATGGAACCACAACAATAGGATAACAAATGCAGAGAACGAACACCAACAGGAACACAAACCCTAACTGATTTTGAACACCAATTTGATTCGCGAATAAAATTCCCTAAATCTGATTCGCGAAAATAAATTCCCTAAAGTGTAAAAAACCCCAATCACTTAACACATGTTAGCAAACAATCAATCACAAGTGGCAAGAGAGAGAAAGCAAAGTTGTAAACACACATGGACAGACGTTAGACACATCAGTAGATTTTTAACGGTGTTAGTTTTGGATGACTAAAATCAAAGTTTTCTTAAGATGGAGGACTAAAATGTACCTTACTTTGAAAGAGGGACTAAAACCAAAACTGTTTGAAAGTATAGGGACTAAAAACATATTTAACCCAAAAGAAAATATATAGTGAACCCTTGTATGAGAATATAAGTAACTAAATAAAAGAGAACCTTACACCATTGTTGATCCTTTGAATCCTCTAAGGCGTCTCTTAAGGTGTGAAACTATTATTGTCCTTGAGGAGCCTTATTTTGGCCTGACTAAATCCAAAACGAGCGAAACCCTTTCTCAACTCGGATTATCGCAACAATTTAATAAGTTGACACGGGGAAGGTTGTCTTCTCTCTACCATCGTGCTCACAAAGGACAATATATTCATTGTAGCCGCTGACATTGATCACGACTGTTGTCGTTGCTGAGCTCTTGCCAAACCAAGTCTTATTTGTTCACCATCGATTACCCTAAGCCACTATTATAATTTCTAGCGAAGCCTTTTTGGTTACACCTTCCCATTTTCAGCACAATTTGAGCATTGTCGTGGTTTTAGGTGCTTTTGGGAATCTTGCATGGTGGTTTTGATTGGATGCTTATGGTCTTGTCCTCGGGGTTTCATATCCCTAGGTTTGTTTACATGATAATAAACCTTTACCCTCAACCAAATCATCTATGATTGCGTGGGCACAAAAATGTACTAATTTTGTGCAAAAATGCATGTGTTATTCCTTTATCACAATGACCTTCTCCTTGTATTAAAAACCATTTGCATGGGCGTATTCTATTAACAAAAAGGGATAAACCCCTTGCGTACTTTCTATTGACACACCTTTATCTTTGGATGATTATACCATGAATAAGTATCATGGCTTCTTTGCTTGTGTTTTAGTTGACATTGATTTATTATTTGATTTACCTAATCAAAATTTGGTGGAAAAGCTCGAATTTGTGATGTGAAGTATGAAAAATTACCTTTACTTTGTTCTAACAATAAAATGAATGGTCACGACCTATCTAATTGTAGATGAAAGTAACAAGATTCCAATGCCAATTCTGGTGGGGTGAAAATAGTTGGTGTGAAAATCCAGTAACATTATCGTCTTAAGGTAATTGATGTTTCAGATGGTTCACAATACTTGATTCTTGTGTTGATGAAGTCTTAGTAGCTGGTAGTGCGACCTATGGTTCAAAAACCTTTCAATGAGATGCAACAACCTGCTAATGAGATGCAACAATCTACTACTATGGTGCAACTTGCTACTGTGGTGTTGTCTGCTACTGTGGTGTTGTTTGCTACTATGGTGCAACCTACTACTGTGGTACAACCTGTTATGGTACAGTCTGATGTGGTATAGCCTGTTGTTGTGTAGGCTATTTTAATCTCAGCCTACGGTCGAACTTGCAGCTCTGTGTTTACCCTTTTACTTAGTGGTCTAGTGTTGAGGATGAGTTTTCTCTTGTGCATAATCTTGATTCTACTACTAGTCACACATTAGTGGATTTTGATTCCTTGACTGATATGTCTTTTCTAAAGGGTGTTAATACCATGGAAATAATTCTCAAGACTTACAACAAATTTATTCGCATCATAGAAATTCTCAAATAATCTCTAATTCTTTTATGTATGAGGAAGCTTGACTTGCGAAAGGATTTAAATTGTATTTTAATTAAGATAATATGGCGAAATATAGTGGATATTCTACTACTAAAAAAAATTATGTGCCAGTTCAAATTACTGGGAAACCATGCAAGGGGAGACATCCAAAGAAAGTTATGTTAAATTCTTCAAAGCAAGGAATCCTAAAAGACAATCACGTGTTTTAGAGGCATTTTTTGGAATTTAAGAGGGTTGGTTAATGATAAAACTCTTAATATGCTATGAAATTTGATTACTAAACATCAACCCAATTTTTTTTCTTACATGAACCAATGACTTCTTTTAGTTCTTATCATGCTATTGTTTTACAGTTTGAAGTTTAAGTTCTTGGGTAAAAGTGACTTCAAGTTTGATATTATTGATATCACTAGTCAATTTATTTCATTTGTTGTTATGATCTATTATAATAAGCTCGATGTAGCTCCATCTTCTAGATCTTACTACACTTGGTCAAACTTTTAGAGAGGTATACATCGTATTAATAGAAGACTTGATAGAACTTTTTGTAATTTTCCTTCTCTTGAGAATTAGTCTTCTTGACGTGTTAGTGTTTTACATCAAAACTGCTTGGATCATCATCTCTCATTAGTAGCTCTTGGAATGCCTCCACTTTTGGTTGTCCTATGTTGATTTTTCAAAAGAAATTGCAACGTTTTTAAAGTTATTTTGAAAGAATGAAATAATTTTTTTTTGGAAACATATATGGTGGTAGACAGTTAAGGCCTCGTTTATAATAGGCTTAATACTTCTTTTGGTCCCTCGAAAGAGGAGTTGTGTTCAAAATGGTCCTACCTTTTTTAATAAGTAACAATTGATCCCAACTTTTAAAAAAATTGTTCAAGATAATCCTTTTTGCTAACAACGTCAAAAATTAAACGTTGCAGTTTCCCACCTGGCATAAACTTAACGACGTGTCAATGTTATGTGATTGCATGACACTGAGGTTAAAATTGTAAAAAAAATAGATTAGGTGGCATTTTTTTTACAGAGGTTAAGAAAGAGGGGTCAGGGTTTGGGTTCGTCACCTGAGGTGAGGAAACATGTTGGGATGTGTGGGCTGGGATGCTTCTGGGTTCATATACCATAAGCTAACTCAAAAAAAGTGCTAGGATGCGTGGATGATGCTGGGATGCATCTGAGGCAGAGCAAAGATTCATCCTCCCTCTACGTACTTGCTCAGGTTACCCAACCTGAAGCTTAGAGATCCACTTCCACCATTGGAACTCGCTCTCCCTGACTCGCCCAACTCGCTCTTAGTAGACTCAGTCTTCTTCTTCCTGTTCTTATCTGACTCAACTGAGTGCTCAATCGCGGGTGTGACAGAAACAACCTGCTTCGCCACCACACACCCCATTACGTTACGCCTCACCGCACCATATCACTCCCAACCCCTTCACCTTTCGACCCACCACATAACTGGCACTAGTGGAAAAACGTTGTTTAACGTCGGTTATTTTGGACTTTTAACGTCTTCTTCACAACCGACGTATATACCAGTGACGTTAACGGGACGTCGAATATCCACATAACAAACGTCTATACAGACATCAGTTAGTGCAATGTCCGACGTCACTAAACGTCGGCGTAGGCGTGTAAACAGACGGCTAAAGGCAATATATAAACGTCTGAGAAAGCAATACCCGACGTCTAAGAGCACATAAAGACATCGAACATGTCACTAACCGTCGTCTAAAATCATTATAGACGTCGGTGTAAGCATTAACCGACGTCTAATATAGTGGTTGTGTTTTAGTGCAGTTTTGTTCCTGTCTATGGATAGTCCAGTAGCACACTCTTTCTTTGCTAGTTTCCCCCCAAAAAAAGCTTACGCCTTTTGAATTTCTCATGACATTTGAACCCAAAACCGAACTTGGGTTCTTGCCTAGTTTCATTTTCAACCGCAAGAGGGAAAAATTACGGTGAAACGATAAATAGGCAACAACCCAAGGTCGCTTTTGGGTCGAAACGCCACGAGAAATCCAAAAGACGCCGCTTTATCTGGGAGGCAGCTAGCAAAGGAAGAATGTGTTATTGCGTTACCCCAAGAGAGGAACAAAACTGCTCTAAAACACAAAACAAGAAAACAAATTTTATCAGTTGAACCAGAACCAGAAGATAATCGATGAAAGACTGAACAAAGTTTAAACGGTAACCATAAAAAAACACGCACCTGGGATGCAATGCCGCAAGAGAGAAAAAGGAGATGAGCCGCAAGAGAGAAAAAGGAGAGGAGGAAGACGCGATGATATCATAAACTGCAATGCCGCGAAGGGTCTGCGCTTTATTTAAAATGAAATGGGGTGTCGGTTCCCCCAGGACCCGCCGTCTATAGTCACCTAGACGTCGGTTATCTAATTAATTCGACGTCCAAGATAACATTTAAAGTGACTTTTTGAATGCCATTAGACGTCAGTGTCCAGGGGGGCCAACGTCAAGGGCGATGAACCGATTGACGTTTCATTTCCTGTCAGGGAAGTAGACGACGGTTGTGAAGGGGCGCTGACGTCTATAATACTATAGACGTCCGTGCTCTGCTATCGGACGTCGACATGCCTCGAATTTTGGTGAACATAATTAATTACAGGCCTATAGACGTCGTGATCCCCGAAAAGCGACGTCTATTTTGCAGAAATTTCTGTCTTCCCGCCTTTCGGACAGGCTATAGACGTCGGAGATTGACCACTCGACTTCTAAACGCCTGGGAATCAGGTGACGAGCATTAATTGCACTATAGTACACGTCGGGCCCCCATCAAAAGCGACGTCAATGGCGCAGAAAAGTTTGTCTTCTCGCCTACCTTATTACATTAGACGTCGGTTTAGGACAGAGCGGACGTGTATTATATTATAGACGTCGCGTCCCCTTGAAACTGACGTCTAAGTACCAACTTATTTATGCTAATGCCACCGTGCACTCATATACGTCGGACTACTCGCTAACTGACGTCATTGGGGTGATGTTAAACAACGTTTTTCCACTAGTGCGGTTAACTTCGTCCTATTCCTCGGGTGAAGTTAGCTTCTTTGGGAACCAAAGAGAACGAGAGCGAGCATCAACAACTGTTCAACATCACAAGGGAAAATGGGTTTGATCTTTTAAGCTCACGCGACATGAACTCAAACACTGGCACGAACTAAATTTGTTTCACTCACTTTCTCACTTTTTTTTTTCATTTCTCTGGTAATTGCAGAAAGAGAGGGTGGATGTTGGGATCTTAATGAGGCTCACTGAAAGTCTTTTGTTGCGTATTTGCAGTGGTGAAGAGAAATTCAGTTTATCACCGGGATTTAAACTGTCATCTGCTACTGCTTGAACTTGAGTAGAAGCACTCCAGAACAACCACAATTTCACAAAAGCAAACAATAATCTGTGTAGATAAACCTCATAAATGCTTGAAAGGACGTAATCTTAGCAGGGTTCGAAACACGATTTGGGCAAAAACGGAATTCCAACATTAGAATCAAATGAAACCTTAACAAATACCTAATTTTTTTTATAAGAGCTTGAAATTGGAATCCTAATGAAATGTTTTGGGGTCATTTGGATTTGGGATTGGAATCAGAAGGTGTTGCTTGTGGTAAACGCCATGAAAGAGCCCCTTGCAGCGGCGTCGACGAACCCAAACCCTAACCCCTCTTTTTTTAACCTCTATCAAAACATTGACAGGTAATCTATTTTTTTGTCACAATTTTAACCTCACTGCCAAGCAACTACCACGCAATAATATAAATTGCACATGTCATTAAGTTTTGTCCAGGGTGGCAGCTGAGCCGTTTAATTTTTGACGCCATTAGCAAAAAGGATAAAATGGACCTGTTTTTTCAAAAGTTAGGATCATTCGTTAATTTTTAAAAAAGGTAGGATCATTTTGAACATAACCCCTCTTTCGAGGGACAAAAAAGTATTAAGCATTTATAATATTAAACAACAAATTGTGAATGTTTTTCTATTTTATTTGGATGTTTTTTTAATTTACGAGGCCAATTTAAATTCTCTTATAGATTGTGAGGTTGTTTATTGAAAAAAAAAACTAAAATGAATTGGTTAAAATAAAAGGATAAAAATATTGTATTAATAAGTTAACTAATTAAGTTTTGATTTATAGAATTTAATATTTTACTTTTATTTATTTATTTAGATTTTTTTTATAATAAATATAATTTATCTATGTTTCGTGAAATGTAATTTTTACGTGTGAAATGTAATTTTTATCATGAAATTTATATAATTTATAATATTTTATATTATTTTATTTTTAATAATTTTTTATATAATAACAATGAAGTTTGAATGTTAAAATGTTAAAACTTATAATAATACCATACATAACCTTATTTGAATATAAGTTATAGTTAAAAAATAATTATTATATATTTTAAAAAAATCATTTTTACAAACAATGTGATTGGAGTTCTCACTGTTATCAAGTAAATAAGAAGCACCCCGCCCAAATTGAAAACAATATGTTTACTTTTATTAGAGGGCCGGTTCAAGAAGCGGTGAATTTGTAGCGGCTAAGCCCAAAACAAAGTGGAAGGGTTGGGAGCCGCGATGGAACAAGAGAAAGAAGCAGTGATGGTAACACCGGGAGAAGTGTTGGGAAGAAGTAGCGATGTCAAAGCCGGGAGAGGAGCATACGCAGCGCCTCACAACAACACCGTTTACGCCTCCCTAACCGGCTTCCGCCGTACCATTCCTCCGCCGCCGGACTCTCCTGACAAGGTAGGGTTTCGTTTTCCATTGCTCATTCCACGTGATAATCAATCCACCAACAACACATATCTTGTGTTTTTTTTAGTTTAATTTGACGTTGAGCTTAAATTATACTGCCGTACTGTTTTTGATTGTGATTATTTGTAACATGCAGAGGCCGACTGTTGAAGTAACTGGTCACAAGGCGCATGGACCTGTTCCACAACCTGGATCTGTTGTCATTGTGCGGGTATATATATCTATGCCCACGGCTACGGCTATGTATCGTCTAATACACTTTTCATCACGCTCTCTGTTTTCAACTGCGTTTCTTTTGCTTTGATAGGTCACCAAAGTGATGGCTCGGTCCGCTTCTGCTGATATTATGTGTGTTGGATCTAAGTGTGTTCGAGAAAAATTTACCGGCATCATCAGGTATGCTATTCTTACACCATCTAAGTTATCTTTTATAGCTTTAGAGGCAGTGACTTTAGCAATTTCAAAAAAAAAAAGGAAGAAAAGGATTAGAGGAATTGTAGTCATCAATTGTAGATATCGTATGCTTAGAGTTTCTTCGTCATTATGTTGAACTTACATGCATTATTATCTTCATACTATGAATTTCATTTTGTTTGACTTTGGGGATTCTGATATGACGAGAGTTGTGTTTAAAACAGACAGCAAGATGTTAGAGCTACTGAAATTGATAAAGTAGACATGCACCTGTCTTTTCATCCCGGTGATATTGTTAAAGCTCTTGTGGTATTATTACTTTCTTTTTAAGAGTTTTGATAAGTTCATTTCAATTTTTCCTTAATGTTTTTAAATTTATTTGTTGCTACTTCAATAGCACCTTAATAACATGTTTTTGTTAGCTTTCTCTTGGAGATGCACGGGCCTACTTTCTGTCTACTGCAAAGAATGAACTTGGTGTTGTTTCTGCCGAAAGCATCGCTGGTGAGATTTGGTTTATATTTTGGGAATTGAACCATCATAATTAGTAGTGCTTGTAGTTTGTTGCTAGTTCCTTTTAGTTTATGTCAGTGACTTGTGTGACTGCTTGCTTATTTAGTTTGTTGTGTATTACTTAAGCCCGGTTTATTGTGTGGCACATATCTGTTTGTTTGCCTTTATATGTCTATTTAGGGACTTTAGTTTTTCTTCTGTAAGTTTTTCCTTAGAAAGGGGGTGCAATAATAACATTGAAACTGCATTTAGGTTTGACGGAAGCTCCTCTAGGTCTGATACTTTCCACTTTTACAATTTCTGGGTCATTGACTACTCTGGAATATTATCTATTATCTATATGAGGATAGGTGAAGTATTGCCGAAGTCCAAGGGAGTAAATTCATATTTAAATTTTATTAGAATAATTTGATTCTTTGAATATTCACTACAATTGCATCAATTTTTCAGTTAGTGTCAACCAGTTAAATACAGCAAAAATAATCATTTAAGTATGTGGGAGTAGTTTAATGATGTGGGTAGACTTGACCCTATTATGGTTGACTTGTGATGATTTTAGCTGGAATCTAAATTATCTATGAATAAATGGACACTACAGGAGATGATATTAAAAATAAAATGTTATATTCTACTTCAACTTTATTTTGGTGAACGCAGCTTGAAGTTTAGCTTTTAATTCATTTTTTTATAAATTGTTTTATCATTTTTTACGTGCCTATTGCTTAGCAAGCAAGGGAGTAAAATCTAATAATTACATTGTAAGTTTTGCACATGCATTGGTTGGACATCTATCAGGTAGGGATTAAATCAATGCCTGTCAAATTGAAATAGACTATTTCGTTTAAGCCTATGATTTAACGTGACTGTGCATTGTGGAATATTGTTTTACAAATCAATTTGTCTTTTCCTAGAGAATACTTGGTTGAATCAACTTGTGCCCCCATGTGTTGTACATTTTTTCTGTTTAGGTGCAACCATGGTTCCAGTAAGTTGGACTGAGATGCAGTGCCCTGTAACTGGACAAATTGAGCAAAGAAAGGTTGCAAAGGCTGCAAGCTGACTAGAATACTTCCTCAAGCAGGAATTTGTTCTCTGTTTTGTAGAAATGTACTAACATGCATTGTTGTTAGGGTGAGAAATTATACATACGTGAACAGTTTTATTTTTAGACATACAGGAATGCAAGCTTGTAGTTTACTTTGCAAGTTGGTCTACTTCTAAAATGCAAAAACGCGGGATTTTCATTCACTCGTGTTGTGAGCTGGACTTTGTTTCATTTTAAGACATACTTTAATTTTCAAACAGGAAGGAAACTGGAGTCACATTAGACTAGTACTTAAATTACAGTTTTCTAGTTAAATGTTGTTGTGTTGCATATGGACTTTTTAAGTGTCAAGAAATCGGTCCTTGTCTGTTGGATTGCTGCTACTTCTTATACATTGTCCTCTTTTTTCCCTATCTTCTACAAGTAATGTATGATCTAGTCTTCCACCGTAAACCATTTCCATCTGTGCACCACGCTAGCCATTCCTCTCCGTCCTTTCCCTTCTCCCTATCCCATATGTCTGTAGGTCTATCAGGACATTCTTTGAAAGAATAGGATCTTATTTTTCTAGCATGTTGAGACCTAGTGTCTGAAGTAAATACCTAGTGAAGGATGAAAAGACATTTATCTAAGCTTGTTCGCGCACACAGGGATCGATTGGTTTTGGCACTCCCATTATATACCGTTATCATTTGACATATGCATAAATTCTTTTGGATGATAATTTTCTGGGTAACTGTTCGCACCTGTTCTCCATTAGTGCGGAGTTGGAGTCGAGAAATTTGAAGGAGAAAGCGTAATTTTTTTCTTTATCATACGTACAATTAATATGTATTACTAGAAGCCATCTCAGGGGAATTGAAATTACTGGTAATTTGTGTAAGGTCAGTCAGTGAACCGAAATTTTGCGGCTCATTTTGGCACGAATTAATTCTGCGGCTTTCTTCTTGCACCTTTAAGTTTTCTTGTATTTCCAAACTTTTCTAAATCTATGAACTAACCTTCTGACTAGGATAAATTTGTTTTTCATTTTATTATAATTATCCAACACACCTATTCTTTCTCACTCACTTTCTCCTACACACTCACATCCATCACTCACCAACACACATCCTCTCCTCACAATGCACCCACAACCCACCTTCAAGTAAGTCGTGCAGCGAAAATAGAATAAGGTACACATTTCTCTACTACATTTATAAATTTGTAACGTGCATCGGATTTCGATATCCAACGTGTGAATGTGTGTGAATTAACATATGAATAATTATTTTTGACATTAATCAACGTTTTCCGGTTTTTTTGAACGTTAAAGATTGAAAATAATAGATGTTAAAGACATTTTTTGTATTAATAATTATAAATAAAAGTAATTATAAATAAAGTATGTGGTGATTTCTTAAATTGAATTTTGATATTCTATAAATACTTTTACAAATTAGATTTTCAAATCCAGTGCATGTAAAATATAATAAAAATAAATATTAAATTTTAAACGAAGAATAAAAATTATAACAAAAAAAAAGCTGAATAGAATGTGTACCTGAACGAAGATGAAAGTTTCAAAAGCCAAAGAAAAAACTAATTGTTTTTTTGAAAAACATATTTGTCTTTAAAATAAAATTTGGAGGTGCAAAAAGAAAACTTGCATGAAGAAAGACCTAAGTTAATCTGTGCAAGCCACTGTACTGTCCACTTTCTTCGCGTCCAAGCACACTCACTATTATGTCTATCGATATGCCACTTTTTCTTCTTTTTCTTCTTTTTCTTTTCGTTTAGGTCTCATTATACTCAAGAAAAGTTACACTTGCACACAGGTAAAATCAAAAAGATTGATCTTATTATAAAACGTCCCAGTTTCCTTTTTAAAAAATTAAGCTTTTTATTACTGAAAAATAAAAGAGGCTCATTTGTCTACTGCTCCATCCTGTTTATTGTAAGATATGTCATAATTCTACATTTGTTTTCATTACTTACTTTTATCAAATATTATGAAGATTTGAACAGTAAAAAACAAAAAGAAGAACAGATAAGTCTCATGCTAATTTAAAATTTTGTGCCGGAATTTCAGTGGCTGCCACTGAATTGCATTGCTTCAATCCAATCCAAGCTGGGAAGAAAAAATGGCTTCAGCTGCGCTTCAATTCTTGTATTGGACAGCTCCTATATCCCACCGTTACCCCAATCAGTTGGCTTCCCTAACCTCCTCACTCAAATTCGCCACTCCTATTTCTGCCACCAATTCCATTTATCTTCCCAAACCTCTTTCTGTACGTTTTGCTCTGACTGAGTCCGACTCGCCCAAATCAATTGAACCTGACCCTCAAACTCTTCTCCAAGAAATTGCTGTAAGTCATTCATACTCCATCTTTCTAATTTAACGTTCTCTTCTGGGTAAGTTTAAAATTTCAACTTCACAACTTCTAAATACTCCTTTCTCAATGTAAATTTGTGATTCAAGATTTCTTGTGCGCTTTCGTTGCAGGGCAGTTTAGATCTTCCTTCTGATTACTTTGCACAGTTTCCCCGTGACCTTCGATTAGACGTAAGTGTCATGAAATCCTTTGCTTTGCCCGTTTCAGCATTATCATGCAATCGTTTCCATTATCAATCGATAGTGATATAAATATGCTCGTTTGGTATGTTTGTGTTTTAAATTTTGTGAAGCTAAACGACGCCGCGTTCGACCTTTCAAACGGGCCTGTTTTAGATGAGGTTGGTACTTTTACTGGCTACAATTTGCAACCCCATTCAGATTCCAATTAAGTTTGAGTGTTACAATGTACAATGCTAATGTTTGACCTTGTCATTGAAGCACTTCATTTGATGCTCTAACACATTAATTACCTCAAAAAGATGTCCGCGTGTGTCTGGTGTATTTCTCATTATAATGGTTATTTTTGTTTATTTGGAATAAACATAATTTCTCAGTGTGGCCAAGAGTTGGGAGAGACTTTGCTAAACCTCTCTCGAGCTTGGGAACTTGCTGACACATCAATGTCTCACTCTTTAGTGAAAAAGATTCCTTTGATTGAGGCCAAGTTGACAGGTTCTGCCAAATCGGGTAAACCCATGAGAAAGTAATCAATGAGGTTCTGCCAAACACCCCCTTCCCTCAAAACTAGTTAGGATTTACGCTTGAAGATGTGTTTGTTCTTTTTTGTTGATTAGCACTTGGAAAGCGTTTGATATCTGCTGGAAGAAGGTTTCAATCAATGGGACAGTATGGCCAAGGTGAGCCACAAAAGGTATTGTACTCTACTCCATCTGTGCCAGTGGATCTCTAATGAGAAAATGAATTTCTTCGGGAAATAACTAGCTGGTATCCGTTTAGAATGAATGGTTGTGCTCTTTTCGTGTTTCTTGGCTATATTTGGCGCCACTTACCCGCTATATGATATGATTTTAACTTCTTTTTAAAGTTATATTCTCTCACTAAAAACATATATAGTAGGATTAACTATATTTTTGATCCTTAAAATTCAATCTTGGTTTTTGTTCTTATCTCAGAATTTGATTTTGTTAGATTCCTATACCTATGAAATACAAGGATACAGTTTTTTTTACTAATAGCATTGACTGTTTTTCGACGTAACAAATGAAAAATCACATTGGATGCAGTTCACAGGTTCCCCTCCTCTTAATGTATTAAAAGGTCAGCGTGATTCTCCCGTTTGTTATGCCAAAAAACAGTTAACATAGTTGGGCCAAGAGGATTGCATCCAATTCATTTCTTAAGTATGGGGACGTAAATTACTTCACTTTGATCACTTCTTAGGGGTTGTGTGTACTTCGTAGCTTAAAGTGTGATTACTTAGGGAGCATTTGACATAGCTGATTTCGGACTTTCCTTATAAAAGGTCACGACACATAATGTTTTAGAAAAACTTAAAAATAAAAGTAACTTTAATTGAAACTAATTGAAGAAGCTTATACTTTTAAGAAGAGAAGACCAAAAAAGCTTGGCTAAACATGACCTAATTTCAGGTCATCGATGAAACACATCGGCTAGGAATCTAGTTTGGTGATTTTTTTTCACAAAATCGGTTAAACAACGAAATACGTAGAATCTATATCAACATAATTAAAGTAGTGATTTTTATCTCAGTAATACTAATATATTTCAATGTTCTCATAGATTGCAAAAGCAATGATTGCAGCTGGTAGAGCTCTATCTGCTAGTTCAACGTCAGCAGTGACTGTTGAAGAAACGAAAGAGGAGACGAGGGTGCTGAAAGTCTGTAACTATTCTGTCTATGGCACGTTTTATGCAATAAGAAACTATGACTATGAAAAATTAGTAACCTGATTGCCAACTGCAGTTTGGAGAGTTGCAGGTTGAAATAACACCAGATAAGGCCAATATCGGGGCTGTAATTGGATTTGTTTTTGGGTAAGTTGCGATGTTCAACTTGACTTTTATAAGACAAAGGATGGAGATGGGGAAAACTTAGTTCTTGTTTATATTTGGATTGTAGGATTCTTTCGTGGGAAATTGCTCAGGGAATTCAAAACATTCCGGACAGTTCTTTGGAGTATGCAAACGACAATGCTTTGCTGCTTGCTAAGGTGCTTTGAAATAACATCTCACTCGCAAAACTTCAACTTGTTTCTGTTAACTACTGACATCTGATTATCAAAATCTCTAAATGTTCGGCTGCAGTCTTTAAAGGGAGCATTGCTTGCTCTTTTCTACTTCTCAACGTTCTTGTCTGCATTTACCTCAGGGGGGCTTGTTCTACTTGGGTTTCAGCTCAAATCGAAGAAGGGTTGAGCTTTAGGTGCGCCTTCCCTCAGGTGTGCTTGTAAGTGGTGTATATGCACGGTCTAAGTTTGTGAGTAAAGGTAGTATATAATCAAAGTAAAGTACCAAACTCATCACATGGTTGGAAAACAATGCACATAGTAGCAATACTTTTGTTCAACTTGGCGCTAAGCATTCAGATTAGGCTGTTATTCCTTCCTGCCAATTTTCTAACATCACTTCCAAATAAGTTCATACAAGGCATCATTGCCATAACATGAGGTTTATCACTCGGTAAGAAAACAGAGTACCATTTATTACTGTCATATTTTATTTTATTTTTGTTTCCTGACTAAAATACTTATGTTTAGGAGGTTTATGAATTACACAGCGTCGACCTTGTAACAAGAAACCATTTTATCTCTAGCCAGAGCATGTTCTGATAATTCAATGAAACAGTCCTGAATAGTATGTTCTTTTGGGAGATTCAAAGTCAGTAACCTTGACTTTGTGAGTGAACCATTCTGCATTCGTTTTGAAAGTCCCATCTAAATTTCAATTGCTCAAAGCAAACTATCTATATTAATCACTTTGATTCGTTACCAACCAACACCCATTGTTTCAATTATTAAGTATACTGGTGTACTGCAATAATCATGATCATATATATGAATATAGTGTAAATTGTAATGTACTAATTTCTATAATAATGGAAGTTATCAATGTTTTAAGAAATACTAATGAATAAATAAATAAAGTTAATGCTTGGAGTCATTATGTGGCATTATATGTGGGAACACAATGTTTAGATCCTGTAGAAAAACTGTAGGAAATCATCGATGATAAATTAGATTATTTGAAACAATGTTGTCCATTTCCACCTTCCATTTATCTCGCTAGGAATGGAGAATTACTTTGGTAAGGGTCACATTAGAGATATAACAAAATCGTAATATTAATTACTGACAGTATTAGAATCAAATTAAAAGATCTATCCTCAAGGAACTTGTTAAGACTATTTTATCATTCTTATTAGACTTTTCTTAGATGGTTTAGAAGTGTACTGTATTTTTACCGATAGGATGATAAAAATACTTATGTTTCTAGGTATTTGTAGATAAAATCTATGATAAATAGTTGATATTTGCGAGTATTTATTATTTTTTATTATTTTTGGATAGTAAGTAATGAGTATTTTAATATCTGTTTATAAACAGGTAAAGTATATATACTATGTTATCCGTACGCAGGTATAAACTATTTACAAAAATTAAAATTAAAAATATAATTTATATTTTATTAAGTTAAATTTAATTAAAATTAAAAATTAATTTATATTTTATCAAGTTAAATTTAATTAAAATTAAATTTTAATTTATATTTAATTTATAATATTATATTTTATATTTTTTTTTGTAATTTTATTTTAAAAAATTATGAAACATATATTTTTAAATATTTGCAGATATCCACATATATCTACGAGTTTTAAAATATTCGTGAGTATTTTTTAAACAAGTGTTTACGTGGCCAGTGAACAGATAGTGAGTGGATATTTTTGTTGTGGATTGGGTAATGGATAGGCACTATATATGTCTCACATGATCTGTTGTCATTTCTAATATCGATCGATACAGACTGATTAGATCACATCAAACTCATTGTCCAAGCTGGTATGAAATTGATCGGTGTTGAACAAATTCAATTAGTCATCCAATTAAGTTAAACATATTAGTAATTAAGTTTAATAAAATTGGGTTGTGATGATTTCGAGAGATCCATAGAAAAATATATAAATAAAAATCTAAGGAATGATTGTTTATATACATGCATGATCGCATTTAATACTCGTGTGATCAGTCACCTAATAATTTTAATATTAAAGTATTTTCTACATGTATAATTTGAACAGTGTTAAACAACAACAATGTAGAATAATTATCTAAAAATTGATAATACTCTATCAACCGATACCGAAACAAGTGTCTTAGAGATTTTATTTCAATTAATAATATAACAAAATCATATTATATATTATTTATGAGTTAAGTTAAACATAATGTCACTTTATACCATCATTCATCACGAATTTGGATCCACTTACTAACGCTATCCGTCATTCCCTGTAAGCATTAGGTAAGCTTAGTGCATTCTATAAGTATTAGGTGAAGGCTTTTAACAATTCAATAATTGTTGATTAACTAAAAAATATCGTGACTTGCATGAATGAACATTCACTCGTGCTCTTTGATATGGCCAAATTGATTTATTTAAAAACTTATGTAGTTGGCTTCAAAATTAAAATCATTATTCGTAGTTGTCAGTCACAAATTGATCTGGAACAAGCTTCTAAATTATAGATTAGTGTTTAAAATACTCAAAGATTCCTGTTATAGTAATAATTTGGATTTGTATATTGCCTTAAGTCCACACTCTCATTTGCGTATGTGATTTCTTTTTTAGTTGGAGGGGGTACACTGGACCTTCAAAAAAAGCATAAAATAATAGACACATCAAAATATAAAGATAATGATATTTAGACAACATTTTTTTAATAACATTTAAATATCATTTATGTGTCATTTTTTGATTAGTTCAAAATTACTCCATAATCAATAATAATAATTATAAACAACGTTATAGACCAATCACAAAATAACACGTAGATGATGTTCAAATATTATCAAAAAAAATGTTGTCTAAGTATCGTTATCCAAATATCTTAAATCTTTTATTTCAAAACAGAAAACTTATTATTATTTTTAAGTGTTAAGCTGTGGATCATAATTTGTATATGATTTAGCTTATGAATCATTTAGTGGGAAATATTTCAATTTTCTCTCTCCTAAAAAAACCTAATAACTCTTTCATATACACACAATTACTCTTATTTTAAAATAAATGAGGTCAATTATATTAAGTAATGAAACACGAAAGTTACAAAATGTTATTCATCAGGCACAACAAAAACACGAATGAAACTTTTTAAATGAGATAAATTATTGTCGACAAGAACGAAATTAATAAAAAAATGATGTTGTATATTAACTTAATTTCATAGAATAGTGTCTTACGACAGTTTTCCTTCTCTTCTGTATTGAATGCAATGGCCAATTGCTTCATTGAGAAGGCAACTTGTATCAGAATATTCACCCTACGATAAATTTATTAATCACCAAAGGTTGCAATTTTCTTTCCTACCAAAGGTTGTAACATGAGACTCGTTCTCAGTATATATTTTTCTATAATAATTAATTAGAAAAATATCATTTTAACAACTTTTTTACAACCATTTATGTAATAACTCGTTATTAATCCATTTTAAATATATAAACCAATAAATAATAACATATAATTTATTATAAAAAATTATTAAAAAAATATTAACAAATTGTCATCATCCCCTTAATTAATATGTATAAATAATAAAAACAACAACTAATTCACATATATTTGTCACAGTCAAGTGTGACACACTACAAAAACATTATTTTAAAGATTTCTAAATATAATGCTACATTTTTTTAATAACGGACAGTTGGTCATTACTTAAAATAACTGAATAAGTTAACTGTCAACCTTTTTTTATGTTAGAAGTTTAAATAGTTAAGTAGTTATCATGGACTAAGCATTAAAGTCTAATATGAATGACGTGACAAAACAAAATATGCTATAATCGATAGTGATAATTGAGTAGAAAGTGCAATTGTTTAATATAAGAAAAAAAAGGAAATTAAAGAAAAAATTCATGAAATAAAATCAGTTTTCTATATACCAATATATTTAAAAATAATTTAATATATATTTAATTTAAAAAATATAAATTATAATTGAGATCAATTTTAAATTAAAATAATAAATAAATTAAAAAGTGTGATATTCCAATAATATACGACATGCATATATAATCTAGATGTCATCCATTATAATAAGAGAAAACAATTAGAGATGTACTTAAAGTATTAGGATTACAGTCATCCTTAAAACGATACTAGAAATTAAAACTTTAAGCATACTAAAGTTCTTCAAAATGACATGAGTTCAAGGGAATAAAGCCTAGTGAATCTAAACTGCAACATTTCCATCTTCTTTCAAATGTCTCCAAGGAAACTTCATTTTCCTCTGCTCACATCCAAATGGATGATCATTGCAAAAGAAAAACATACGCAAACATGACACAAACACAAGCAAACAAGGGTGAGTTGATTATAAAAAGCATACATCATAAGAGCATATATATACAAGAATAAACTTCATTCAATAACAATTTAAAGCATACATCTTAACAAGTGATATTCTAGACATGACCCGTGGTGGCTTGTGATACTTGGGCTTCCCACCCTTCCACACTCACGAGGTTAGTCTGTTTCGCGCCCTGGAGCATACTGGAAGCCTCCAAGACTAAGACCTCCTGTTACTCCTCAACACATGGTTCAATCCTCGCTACGTGAGAAGAAAGACCATTGGAGCGTCAGGAAGACCCCCAAGATTGAGCTCATACTTTCATTCTAAACACTAAGAATCTCACCGAGAGATTTGGTACTTTGAATCTACCACAAACAACCTTAAAATCATGTTTCATTCTTTCCCAATTCACACACCTTTGAACCATAATCAAACCACATGTTTAAGCTTTCAAGACCAAGTCATATGTATCAGAACATGCTCCACAAACAAGGCAACAACCACTTAGTAAAAAACATAACATCATACTAACAACGCAATCAGACTCTGCGTCTCTCGCACAGCGCACCACCCTCGCCTGGCGAAATCAGAGTGATTCGCATAGCGCACCTATTAATTCACCTTGCGAATTAATTTTTGGCAGAGGTACCAGACCAGCACCAGTCGCATAGCGCAACATATATCCGCCTTGCGAATTAATTCACCCTGATATCAGACTTTGGGTTCTCGCACAACGCACAAAGTCGCACAGCGAGAGGCCCCAAACAGAGAGCTCCTCCAAGGAGCGACTTGCTATGCGAGAATATCCGCACAGCGAGTCTGCATGATCTGCAGAATGTTGAATTCTGCAAAATCATGCGACTCACACCTCCTCAACCACTTCCAACTCTCTAACCCAACTTCTAACACACCAACTTCATGATATGAACCTATATAAGCTTGTCTAGATGGATTTTAGCAATTATACAATTATTCTAAAGGGAATTAGGCTTGACTTTTACTCTAAAACACCTAATCTCATCACTTAGGGACTCCAATTAAATTCTGCCAGTTCTATTGTACTTTAGTTCAGTTTTATATGCTTAACATGTCTCAATTGGTTTATCTAACATGCCCAAACAGACCAAATACACCTAATACCCCAAACCCTCAAAATTACTCTCTTACTTCCCTTCACACACCCAAAATGGTTCCTGTTTGCTAAACTACCTAGCTATTTACCATCACAATGAGACACTTTCCCCCAACACTCCCTTACTACCCAATTGGTCACCGGAGAGGAATCAGATGTTTGAACGCATCAAACTCACCTTAGACGTCATCACATATGACTAGTCACAACTGACTTGACCAGGCCAGGGCTGCTCTATGATCAGGGATGTGCCAACTCAGGTTTTTAAGGTTCCTCTATCCTACCAACAAAGAAAGGCTCTCAACAATTCACAGTAGATTTATTTAAGTTGTCCAAACTGGTCTACTGCACTCTAGACCTCAGATGCCCAATTTTATTAGTTTTCTTCCTCTCACAGAGATCTAAAGACTACCCAAACACCTGACTTCTAACCTAACAACATATCAACAGTGTTCCCCCTTCAAAGCACTTTCCGCAGACCACATTCCAGCATTCCAACTCATCCAAAACAAATTATGATCAGCATACTACCAATTCACAGATGCATACTTTTCAGTTCATACAAAACCAGATACGTCAAACAATCAATTACAGTCCAAACAGTATATCATTTCTGAAATTAACACATATACATATAATAAAACAGATTCAACTAAAATAATTAGCTCCCCTTACCTGGGTTTCTCAAAGGACAACTAATCGGAAATGTCCTAAAACGTCTCACTCGACCGAACACAATAAGACCTACAAACCACGACAGTGGTGGTGGAGAACAACTCTTAGAGCTAGATTGAACAGAGGAAAGAATAAAATTGACACATGCAACCAATTTAGTTGTATGCCCTAGGTTCAAGGGGAAATGGAGAAAGATACTTACCGGTCGGAATGGAAAAACGTTCGGTTCAAATCGAAGCCCTCTACGCCAGGAACGATTTGGCAGCACCCAATCAAGAATCGAACGGTTCAAAGTACTGGAAATGTAAAGAGAAGACAGAGAAAGTTTTAGGGCACAAGAGTTTTAGAGAAAAAAGGGAAGATTGACTAAATGAGAATCTGACTTCTGAAAAAGGACCCCTTCGAAAGTCATGTACCCTTAATCTTTATGGGTTGGGCTGCTTGAACATAAGGCTCATCACTCCTCGGCTTTTTTTCATATCCTTACAAAAAGCCTTTCTATTCGCCGTTAAAAATGTTTTTCACAATAAATATATAATTATATATAATTATATATATATATATATATATATATATATATATATATATATATATTTTGATATAATCAGTGAAAAATAATAATTTTATAAAAATCTATTATGAATAATAAAATTTACTATTGTTATAATAAGGTGGTCCATGATATTTTCATAATAAAAATAAAAATTATTATAACGTAATTTTGAGAACAAATCATAATATATTATAATGTGATGAAAAAAACAAAAACATATTTTATATATAATTATATCTAAATACACATTTTAGAAAATATTTAAAAAATATTAGAGAGATCATTTATGTCGTCTTTTTATATATATTTGGTATTAACTTTTGTTTTAAATCACTATACGGTCATTTGTTAGATATGTAATAAAATCGATAGTATTTTGGTCTTTTATATACAAAAGTTACGTTTTTAAAATTTATTATGCTTTTATATATAAATCTTAATATAAATTTTATTTTTTGCATTTGTTATATCTTTTAAAATAATAGTAAGGTGACACCAATTTTAAAAAAATAAAAAATAATATTAAATTAATATAAATAATTTAAGTGTGAGAAAGTGTTATTTCTGTGTATTTTATATTCTCGACATACACGTTGACAGAAGGAAATATGGGGGGATTGTCTTGTGTTCAATACTATAAAATATCTTACCTAATGAAAAGTGACGTTTTAGTATAAATTTTAGGGTCATGATCATTGTACCCTCTTTCTTTTTTAAACATCCACTTGATAATTACATAAAAATTATCTTATAATAATGCTTCATTTATATATATTATAATGTTAATATAATATTTTATTACTAAAAGTAATTGTAGGACAATTGTTTTTGAAAGATGGGGTGTTAAAATAAAAATTTTCTAAATATTATGACTTTGTATAATAGTCATAATATTTATATTGGAATGGTTTTAATTTAATAGTCATTTTTATATGAAAGTTAAGGGAGCAATTTTGAATCATACAATCATGAAATTTGGAGTAATGTGATTATTAACCAAGTTTTGTTACTTTTTAAAAATAACTAACACAATTGTTGTATATATATGTTTCAACTTTAATATTAAAAATTAGGTTTGAAATACCTTAAACCCTAAACACATAATTGTTTTGTTTACAAGGATATATTTACATCATTGTTTTATAAGGATTTGTGCATGTTTCTCAATTTTAAACTATTATTTTATCACTAAATTAAATTATGAAATATTTAATTTCTGTATTTTATGAAAGTTAATATACAATATTATTCACAATTAACAACATATAAAAGTTATATTTTATTTTACTGTAAAATTTTGTTTCTCACATACTAATAATATGACATGTTCGTTATTAGAAGAATATTTTACATTAATTTTTACACAACACACTAAATATTTTATAATTTAATTTAAAAATAATATATAATTTTTTATAATAATTTAAAAACAAAAGAATATTTAACCATTTTATAAAACATCACTTTTAATTGATTTATGTTAATTAAAAAGTGAAAATCATGTCAGATAGCAACGGCTAGCTTGATAAAAAATATTTGGAGAATAAAAATTAAAAAATTACATTACTTATTAATATTTCAAGAAAATCCGATTTATATAATTTAAAAAAAAAACAAAAAGTGTCGTGTCGTGTCCTAGCTTCCATTCTGCTGAACTTAACAGTGATAAAAAGTTGTTTTAGGTTCATTCCATCACCGTCAGTTTGTTTATATATATATATATATATATATATATATATATATATATATTAATTTGTAAACAGCTATCATCAATTCCGAAATTAGAAAATTTTCTCCACAGAAAGTATCTCAAAGATTTCAAGGAAAAGAGAAATATAAAATTCTTTAGTTTGATATTACAAAGTTAATCATTAATCTAACTTACACGGACTCTTCATTTTAGATTTAATTAAAAATAAATTAACTGAATCAGATTCACTCGTTTATGAACCAGTAATTTTATTTATCTTAAGCAATTATGATTCAGTAGAATAAATGAGTTTATTCATTTGTGTTTTATTTTTCTAATAGATTGAGATGACCAATCTATTTATAACAATATAATTAAAATATTTACATATTTCATTAAAGATCATTATTATAAATATTTAAAATTTTAATTTATATAATTAAGCAGATAAATAAATTAAAATAATTGAACATTATTATAGAGTTTTTAAATTAAATTGTTAACATATATAATTAAAAATAATAAACAACTATAATAAAAAAATAAGAATTATTAAAAATGATAAAGGTGATTGTTAGTGTCCAGTTCAAACTTACTTTTAACTTAACTTAAATATATTTAACCTATAAATTAAATGATTAATTAATTTGATCAAATTAAAAAAAAGTTAAACATAATTTCGAATTTATAATGAGTTAGATCAAGATATATAAATTTTAATGATATTTTTTATGTAATAAGGAAATAAAAAAAACTATGAAATAATTGTCTCCACAACTTATAATGTGCATCCATGTAAAGGCACACAGGGTTAATATTCGAGTTGTAATGAACGTGGGTTTAGGGCATGGAATGGAATGAGAAATAAAAGGTAAAGCAAAAAGTAAGTGAAAATGAAGAAATTTGAGAAAAAGAGTGGCTAGAAATTACGGCACGAAGATTACACTGCTGTCTCAATTATGTGCTGTAACATTATTGAGAGAATATCGACAGATAAGGATAAGGACGGCTGTGTCTTCGTCTAGTGCTTCATTTTAGTTTTATAATCACACTATAAATATCTTTCATGCATCATAAATAATATTTATTTTGATTATTACTGAAAATTAACATTTTTTTATATATATTTAATGTTATTTTATTATTTGTTTCTATTGAACTAGTAGATAAAGTACTAATTACTCTAATATAATCTGGTTCTCCATTTTTTTTTTCATGTTTGTTCACTTTGATTTTTAATTTATTTGGTGTTAAGAGTTTTCTTTAACAAAATCATTCAGATGATATTTATAAAAGATATTCTGATGCTTAAGTTAAAGAATGTCTGAGTATTCAAGTATTAAATGCAATAATCAATGTGTTACTATCTTAGAACTCCAATTTATATAAATTATATTGAGCTTTTATTTATCATTGACCTAATTACGAGTCAATCACTCTTCAATTACAATAACCAGGCTTATTAGCATTAATGTATATAAGTCTACTTAACCATGATAGTTGCAGGTCCGATTAGTCATTCCATTGACCGTCTTTGTAGGGATTTGTTCAAGAGGCATCATAGGCTTTCTTCATTGTCCAAATAGTTCGAGTTAGGTTTGCGAAGCTGTAGTTTACTTGACCTATTGCTGAGCGGTGGAGGACTTACTGCATTGGGGTCTACAATAGCCCGAAAGTGACTTGGTAGTATTGTTCGAGATTGATGTTTGACTTAGTAAGCTTTGAAAAAGTTATCAATAGAGCTTGAGTAGTCATGATGTCTCGTTTTACACGTCAATTTTGACATCTAATGTAAAATGTTAGATCTTCTCAACTGTTTGATGCGTTTCGATTTGACAATTTAGAAGACGCGACTCTTAGGCCTTCATTTTCTATAAATAGACTTGACATTAGTATGTCATTTTCACCTTTATTCTCACGAACCTCTACTCACACCAACCAATTGACTTCTATTATAAAGGTAATAATGTATGGAGTCAACATTTCTTCTTTAAAGGAGTCCTCTGGTTGAGATGGTTAGGAGAACACCGATGATGTCTCGTCGTCGTTGATTAGGTCATTTTTAAGGAATCATGAGTCAATCAAGGAGAGTGTGTCATTGGTCAACACAACTATGGATGCAAATGATGAAGTTGAAAATAAGGAACAAACACTGAAGGGGTATGCCTAAAAAACGAGAGTCTAAAAATGTATTGGTAGGAAGTAAATTTTCCAAAATTTTAACCCTGGGAAAAAGAATAGACTTTGTGAAATTTTTTAAATTATTTATACAAGAGTATAGGTTTCGGTTCTAAAATAACTCAATTGTTTCTACCTGATCCAATAAACATATTAAAGAGCACGATCTAATAAAATTATTTAAGCCTCTTCATTATAGAGTAGTCCAAAACTATACTTATTTAAATTATAATTACATACTATAACTAAATATCAATAGTTTGATTTGTTGATTATTATTTATTATACTATATAAACTTATAACTCATGTTAATCCTATAAATATAGTTAGTATACTTCAAGTAATACTTATTTAAACACTCTTTCATAAACACACTTGACTATACAAAGATCTTAAACATATGAATCCTCTCTTATCAAAAATAAGGAGACCCTTTCGAAAAAAAAATAAAAATCGAACTACACTTAAGATTTTTTTTTATGTATGTGCAAATCCATGTTCTCCAAATAAGATCACGAACAACATATCTCAAAGATTTCTTATTAAAACTTTCCATTTGACGTAGACCCAATTTTGAGATCAAAGACTTAATTGTATTTTCAAATTCTCCGACCTGATCAAAGTTGATATCTTACCCAATTGGATCAAACTTTAAACATTCTATCGATATTTCACAACGAAGTAAGTATAAGATGATACAAGTTAGAATACCTCTAATAATAAAATAAAAGTTTTAGAGTTTTGATAACTAGAATGTGATAATGAACCCAAATGTTACGTAAGATGTATGTATGATAAAATATTATCCTCCATTCAAATTAATTTGATTTTTTGTGAAGACCGGAAGCTAAACAAAAGTTGCAGGGGATGGAGCGTGGGGTTGAGGGGAAGCCAACGAAGACGAAAGTCGATCTGTAGGATTTGAAGATAATATTTGAGAAGGATCTATATTCGCGAACATCATTTATAACTCATTTAATTAAAAGATTCTCTCTGCAGCTCCCAAAACCACCAAACCTAACAGAAGCCGATAAAATAACCGCAAGTGGCTCTCCTCAATTCTACCATATAAAATCATTCACAGCCATTCATATTTTCCTTATACTACTTCTCTTCTTCACACTTCTTACTGTCTCATTCCAACACTCTCACTTCCATCACCCATGGCTTCTCTCTCATGCTCCTCCGACCTCGCTACACTTATCAACCACACCGCCACGGCCAACTACCTCTGTAACCAATTCGATTCCATTTCCAGAAAGCTCAACGATGCCACCTACGCCGTCGATAACACCTACCTTCTTTTCTCCGCCTATTTGGTATTCGCCATGCAGCTGGGTTTCGCCATGCTCTGCGCTGGATCCGTCCGTGCAAAGAACACCATGAACATCATGCTTACCAACGTCCTCGACGCCGCCGCAGGCGGCCTCTCCTATTACCTCTTCGGCTTCGCTTTCGCCTTCGGCGCCCCTTCTAACGGCTTCATCGGTCGCCACTTCTTCGGCCTTAGAGACTACCCCACCTCCTCCACCGACTACAGCTTCTTCCTCTACCAGTGGGCCTTCGCCATCGCCGCCGCTGGAATCACCAGCGGCTCCATCGCGGAGAGAACACAATTCGTGGCTTACCTCATTTACTCTTCTTTTCTAACCGGGTTCGTTTACCCCATCGTTTCGCATTGGTTCTGGTCGGGGGACGGTTGGGCCAGCGCCACAAGAAACGACGGGAACGTGTTGTTCGGGTCCGGGGTCATCGACTTTGCTGGCTCCGGCGTGGTTCACATGGTTGGTGGCATAGCGGGCCTGTGGGGGGCTTTAATTGAAGGCCCGAGAATCGGGCGGTTCGACAGGACGGGCCGGTCCGTTGCACTACGCGGACACAGCGCGTCTTTGGTTGTGTTAGGCTCGTTTCTATTATGGTTCGGATGGTACGGGTTCAATCCCGGTTCGTTTTTTACTATAGCGAAGGGATATGGGAGCTTGGGTTATTATGGTCAATGGAGTGCCATAGGGAGGACAGCTGTCACGACGACATTGGCCGGGAGCACAGCGGCTCTGACGACGCTTTTCAGCAAGCGGTTATTGGTGGGCCACTGGAACGTGATCGACGTGTGTAACGGACTACTTGGCGGGTTCGCTGCAATCACCTCAGGCTGTGCGGTTGTGGAGCCGTGGGCCGCGATAGTGTGTGGGTTTGTGGCCGCCTGGGTTTTGATTGGGCTTAACAAGCTGGCAGCGAAAGTGGAGTACGATGACCCGTTGGAGGCAGCGCAGCTTCACGGCGGGTGTGGCGCCTGGGGGGTGTTGTTCACGGGGCTGTTCGCGAAGAGGGAGTACGTGGAAGAGATTTATGGAATTGGGAGGCCGTGCGGGGCGTTGATGGGAGGCGGCGGGAAGTTGCTGGCGGCGCAGTTGATTCAAATAGTGGTGGTGTGTGGGTGGGTTACGGTGACGATGGGGCCGTTGTTCTACGGGCTTCATAAGTTGAATCTGTTGAGGATATCCAGGGACGATGAAACTGCAGGGATGGATTTGACGAGGCATGGAGGGTTTGCTTATGCGTACGATGACGATGAAGATGGTTCTAGCAGAGGCGTAGGATTGATGATGCGTAAAATAGAACCTGCTAGTACTTCTCCCTCTCCCTCTCCCCCCGTTGCACCTCTATCAATATCTTCTCTTTAGTCTCCACATACTCATGTCTTTCTCAACTAAATCGTTTCTCAGGCAAACTTGGCAATGGAATATTGCCTTTCTCTCACCTTCCATTTACATTTTTACATGTTTGTGTGGGTTAAGATTTTTTAACAACTTTTTTTTTAATAATTTTTAAAAACAGATTATATGTTATTATTTTATTAATTCTTATATTTTGAAAGATTAATAGTATAATTCTGATTTAAAAATGTTATAAAAAAAAGTTCATTAAAAATATATTTTGTAATCCTTTTTGTTCTTTACTTTACGTCATGTAATCATACACTATACTAAAAACTACTTAATCATACTTCCAGAACGCATTAAACAAAGGGAAATAACATAGTAACATAGTTTTTTTTATTCCATATTTTAACGTGTGATATTTTCACTAGATTTAGAGTAGGTTATTATAATAACAAATAAATAATAAATTAATAAAAAATAATACGTATATTATATTAAAATGTTATTGTAAAAAATCTATATTAAAATATTATTTTTCTCTGTAAATTATTGCTGAAACTCATGTTATCGTAAAAATATGATCTCACAGTAAGATACTTCTTTATGATGTAAGCATCAAGAGCAATTGACTATAATATAATATGTAAATAGTTTGTACAGCAAAATTTCATAGCCTATAACTATGGAAACTTTATAAGAAATGTAGGTTATTAAAAAACTGACAAAAATGGGAATAAAAAATGTCCATCAAAATACTAAGCCAAAAATATTAAGGCTAGTATGCATATCCTTTCAATAGTACATACTAAAAGCGAACATTCCTGTACCTCGTATTTAAATTTTATGATAAATTAAAGCTTTGGACTAAACAGTTTAACAATTCTCATCATACAGTTACAGAGTCAGCACACATGGAATTTTAAGTTTGTCATTGCTGTAATTTATGGTGCAAATATATAATTCCCACCGCCTCTTAAAAGATGTTTTAATAAATTACAGGCTTGGAAATATTTAACTGCCACATGGAAGCCTAAAATCTTGATTTTATTCTAAATTATTTATGTATATTTTGTTATAATAATTTTTTCCCTTATGTCTTATTTTCTGTTGCTTCTCTTCCATTAACTCTGTTTACCACTGAGGGTTGTATATTGTATTGTTGTATAGTCATATCTATAAAATGGATCGTATGATCATTACTTGACTAGTCGAACAACTAAATTATTACAAAATTAGTATTAACATTAATTAGTTTAAATCAAACGATTACTAACAATTAGATCATGATTAGGTTATTCTTAATTTAAAGCTCAATTCAAGAATTATAAATACAAATTTGAGGTAAAGAGATAGATGATTAAATTTATTACGTATTAACTGTTATAACTGTCAAATAAACACTAACTTTGACATTAACGTACTTTCTCCAGGTAATCTTCTAGTTTGATTGAACGGAGTAAAGGAAAAACGACGATAAAGACGAGCACTTGAACATATAGAACGTAGAACACTTATAACATCAACCTCATTATTGAAACATTTTGACACTCATTGCGGGGTCCAAGGAAGAAGAAGAAGAAAATCCAATGTTGACCACAAGGAACATGGGCACAGTTGTACCAAGCGAGACAGACGAGCAACAAGATCCAATGGAGTTGATTAGGGAAATGCAACGATAAATGCAAGAGATGAAGAGGAGGCATGAAGCGGAACTAGTAGCGTTGAGGGCTGAGAAAGCAGCTAGCCGCATATTAAGAGCAAACTGCCCAGGTTGAATTTCTCTCTATCCTCTGGGAACTTCACAAAATGGCACCGGTTGACAGAGTACAAATGTTGATTCGTAGTGCGAAAAAAGTACTATACTCCCTTAACTCGTGTGATGCCCACTCGTAGTCGCCGATAACTGGGAAAGCGTCCACATTTTGCTCCCTTTCATTGATCACATCCACTTAACCAAAAACTGCGATGGCCTGTGCGACTAGACGCTTGTTATTGTGTCCTTGACCCTCAACCTCTTTTGTTGATCCCAAAATGGAAGAAGACACCTTGCTTGATTTGCATGTCTCATCGTCTGCATACCCCCAACCACTCCCCTCAACGAACTCTTCAAGAGACAGCAGATCGATGATTGTGTTGTTATTACTTGAATAAAAAGAAGAAAGAATGTTTGATTTGAAGAGAGTAGAATAAAGCAGTGGTGAAAATAACCTGAAGGCTCATCACTTTATAGGCATGAGGGCCCCCATATGGATCATCCTCAGTCGTTAGATCTAGTCAAATTCAATTACCCACAACATGAGGCGCTATACTCGTTGTTGTTAGCGATGGCATCATCTATCGTCGCTGCCGCCAACGTCGTTGTCTACCACTGCCATTACCAATGTTCTAGTTTCAACCAACGATCACGAGGTTTTGATCGTCTCGGTCAAGTGATTACCGCGCCATCAATGGTGCCTTCATTGGAGCACTTACATGCTTTCAATGCCTTTTGAAGGTGTGAATCTGCTTCTCTTTTCGTCATGTGTGGTGACACGTCTCGTTTCCTTCCAGGCAGCGGTTTAGAGCGTCGAGGTCGCTATTTTTCCTTTTTCAGGTTCATCGTGCGTGGTCACATGTCATGTCTCCTCTCAAGTAGCTATTTAGATCATCAAGATTGCTCTTTTTTCCTCTTTTAGGTCCTTGATTGGAGAATCTTATGTTTTTAAGGTTTCTCTCTCCTGTTCATCAATAACTTCTTTTGTTGTGTCTCTTCTGACCTCCCTTCTGTCACCATTGCATTTGATCCGTTCATATATGTTTTTTCTCCCGTGGCAAAGATGGTTTTTGTTAGTTTATTTATAGTCGTTGTAGCTCTTTAGCAATGACCTTTTATCCACTAGATGTCAACAATGCATTCCTCAACGGCGATTTGTAAGAAGAGGTTTACATGAGGCAACCTCCCAAATTTGTTGTTCAAGGGAGTCTTTTAGGTTGATATTTTGTCTTTTATGTAGTCTTCGTAAATTATTAACAATTTGGTGTTACTTGAGTACAAAAAGAGATATTTTCACCAAGTCTTTATTGATTATATTAGTAACAAGTTTGATACACATGAATTGTATGCACTAGTTTAAGGGGGTGTTAAATATATTGTTTTTATCTTTTATCTTTAGTTAGTTTGTTATTATTTCTTATTTGTATTTTGGACTTAGTCCATATTTCTTTTATTATAAATAGAGAACCTATGTGTATATTCAACATAAAGAAAATTAATCTCATACATAATTTTCATTATATTCAACATACATGATATAGATCATATGCTTATCACTAACTAGCTGAACGACCAAGTTATCACGATATTAGCATTAATATTAATCATCTTAAAACAAAACATGATTATCATCAATTCGTGAAAGGTCGTTGTTAATTCAAAACTCAATCCGATCGAAAGCTATAAATACGAGTTTGAGGTAAAGATGTAAGTGATTGTATTTATTATGCATTAATTATAACGATCAAACAAACATTAACTTTGACATCAGAGTACCTTCTATAAATAATCTCCCAATTTGATTTAATGGAATAAAGAATGAATAACCATAAAGACAAGTACTTAGACATAACATCAACTCCATAATCGAAACAAAGATAAAATAGAAAAGGAGAAATGTAAGTTTAAAAGAAAAATTAAGACATAATTATTTTCTATTTTTGAATTCTTTTACAGGAAAATAGAAAGTTAGATTGTAGGTAAAGATTAAAAAATTATATATATGGTTACAAATATTGTCTCTTTACATTATTTCAACTTGTTCAATTATTGTGTTGTGATAGCAACATTCTTGACTCTATTCCCCATTTAAACTCTGGAGGATAAGCAATAGGTCGTCTTTATCATTGGTTCCTATTCTTGTTTGTTTTGGACTAGGAAAGACCAAAAACGGGAAAAGAGAGGCCTGATCTATGCGTTTATTTCTCAAAAAAAAGAAATTCAAATATTTGGAAAGAAAGAATTCGAAAAAATAGCAATATAATCAATTATATATGTAATATATTTTATTTATATATTTTTCATTATATTAAACATAAATATATAATCAATAATATAGTAAGTAGTATAATTTAAAAAATTATAAATAAACAAAATAATAAGTATAATAATACAGAAATAATTATAAATAAATTAAATACAGTTATAATTAATATATATATTTTTCTAATCTAAGAAATTTCATTTATACTTCCTCTTACATATTTCTCTGTTTCTCTTTTGCTTTTTCATTTCTATCATTTAATTCATGTTACCTCTAATTTGTCGATACTTCATCCATCTATTGTTAGTAAGTTATCCATTAATTATTTTATTTAACTGCTTATGTCAAAATCTTGCAAAAGTTTTCATATATTCAAAATGACTTTTTTTTATGCTCTAATAAGAGCAAGATATATTATCCTCTAAATATTATATGAATTTTAAAATGTTATAAATAAAATTTTAATTAATTTTATATAATTATAATAGACGGATAATATAAATATCAAATAGCATTTTGAAAATCACGAAAGAATTATCTTCCAAAGAACGAGAGTGAGTAAAATTTCAGGCATGATGTACTTACATTCGAAACTTGCCAGTTGCCATGGTTGTTGTTTTTTTTTTTCCTTTCCCGGCCTTGCGGCGATTGAAAGAAAGAAAAGAGCTCAGTGGTAGAAAGAAGAATTGAAAAGACAGAGTATTAATTCTATAATTACGTACAAGTAAAGAATGTAACAGAAAGAGATAAACATATATTTTTGAGAGAGATGGAGTAATTTGAAAGTGAGTATCATGGGCACTGTGGATTGTTCCCTGGCCCACCATAGTAGAAGTAAGTGCCCCATTCGTTGCTGTAGAAGCTCTTGATGTCGTAACAGTTTGAGTTTTCGGCCAAGGTTGAGATGCTCTGCACAGAACTCAGACTGTTATCCATGTCTACGATCTGAAGGTTCCTGAAGTAGCTTGCTTTTCCAAAACCATCCTCTGCAAAATGCCCAGACCCCATTTGGGTGAACGTGTGTTCCCCATTGCTCCTTGAGTTCACCACCTCTCCTCCCCACTCCACCATCGTTGCATACTCTGCTAAGTGCGTGAATACCTCTGCCGGCCAATACCCCACCAACGTCTTATCACCAAAACTCATCCACCAATTCCCTACTTTTGGATCCTGATTCATAACATCTCATAAATAAACATCCTTTTCAGACCAAACATTATCATTTCAACGTTAGATATCCTCACCTTCCAGATCAGAATAGTAATGTCGTATTGTTTGCTACCATACGAAGACACAGGAGATATGGCAGCTCCAATGGCTATTCTACTGTTTGTTTGAATAAACCCAGCACAGAGAAGGTTGTAACATCCGGTTGCACGATATGAATCACTCTGCATCACCAAATATTTTCATAAAAATAACGATTATATTTTTGAGAATGGAGAAAAAAGAAAGAAATGCTAACCGTCCAATAAGTGAACAATCTGGGTCTGCTGTCACCATAGAGCTCCGGACTGACCTGACTAGTACAATGATCAAAGCTTCAGAGATCCAATATTTCATAAAATTACATTTTGTTTTCCACACATTAATTGCATTAATGTAATGTGTCGTGTATCACATGCATTCTAATTAATTCACGATATGTTCGGCTGCTTGAAGGAACCGATTGAAAATCAACTTTACAAAATTATAATAATGATAATCACATCTCAGTATAGTATTTTAATAATGAGAATTCATCATTCATCCTCTTTCCTTTTTTTTAATACTCACTATTTTCTAAAGATTAAAGAAAATACTTTTTATTCAACTTGTGTTATTGTGTGTTCTTGATGATGAAACAGACAAGGGGACAAAAGAGTGTTGGAATTGGAACAAGTACCTGCCATCCAGCTTCGATGCTATTAAGATCAGTGCCATCGAAGGATCCTGAAAGAATCCAAAGTTGTGAAAGACTAAATTCGTTCATCACTTGAATTGATGGATCCCATACGTTTATTGTTGCCTTTGCCCCGTACATTTCTTGAGACGACCCCGTATATGCGATCGCATGCTGCGTACCACAAATTATAATCAATAAAAAAATAATAATAATTACCGATTCTAAGGTCAAAACCCTTTTTTTTTAATTATAATACACGTTGAAATATTAGTAGAATAGGTTTGAAGTACAATCAAAGCAATCTTTATAGCTTTCAATCTTCAAATTAGCTAATATTTAAAAGGATTCGATGTTCTCAGACAGCTTGCAACACCTGCTAGATCTATTTCTCAAAAGTTACACTTTTGTAGAGTAAAAAGGTTATACCATTTCGATCTTTGCGACCATGATTAATTCAAATATCATATCCGTTCATCTTTATCGTTTTTAAAAGATGTGGAAAATCATGTTAAAAAATGTATCCCTATAGCGATAGCAGCTGGTACCTCATGGCCATTGGCGCTGAGAACATCGGGGGCATCGCTGCTGCGAAAGAGAGGAACTCGTGAACGTTTCTTCCCAAAATCATACAAAGACTTTGCTCTGAGCACGTCATGCACCGTGCTCCGTCGTACCGGAACGGTTCCCTTTGGACACCGTGTCCCATTCAAGTGCCACATTTGCCATGCCATGCTTTCTCCTTCATCTTCCTTATTCACTTTCATCATTCCTCTCGGCATCTCCGTTGGCATTTTCTATTACATCCATGAAATAACACCACACTTTTAACACATAACAGTGCTTTTGGGGATGATCACAGGTAGATGAACATGAGTGAAGTGCAAGGAAAGCAAATATAAAGAGAGGTTTCTCGTACACGTATACCTGGATCTTGTGATTCTTTAAAAGGGGGTGATCTAAAGCCAGTTGTTTTCTTTTGTGAACACAATCTATAAGATCTCCATCTGGACTCTGCAATACGAACCCACGCCATAAGAATACTTAAATGTTACGTAATAAAGAAGGGAAAACCAACATTTATTTGGCCATTAAAATCTCAACCACTGATAAACGTAACCTAAAATATTCAATATTTTATACATAGATAGATAGATAGATAGATATAAAGAATAAATATATATAAACAATATTATTATTATTATTATTATTACCTCTATGGTGAGCACAGGAGGCTTGTTGATCTTGTCCAAGTGCCTGGTAATCCTTTCAAGTCTAAGGGTACTGGTTTGCGTGTGTCTGGTGTAATTTAGCGTTGTGGATTCAACCATGGCCCTTTGCAGAAGCATGGGAACAAAGAGAATCAGAAGCAGAAGAAGATGGTCCTTATTAGAAGGAGGTGAAGAGGAGCATCTTCCCGTTCTCCCAGTAACACCCATATCTTTTTCAGCGCCGAGAAAAAAGAGATGGGTAAAAGAAAAACGTAAAGCTAGGAAACCATTAGGAGAAAAAGAAAGGGTAGAAAGAAAATCTGAGTTTCATGGTTATTTCGAAGCCTAAACAACGAACCAAGAAAAGAAAGTTGGAAAAGGACGAGTTGAGAGGAAAGAAAGGAGAGAAGAGGCTCCCTGTATCTCTCTCTCTCTCTCTCTCTCTCTCTCTCTCTGTATTTAATAATATTAATGGCGAGAAGGGGAGTTGTTGAGATCAATTAAGCTGGTGGTGCTCAGAGACCCTTTTGAAGTTTGAGCATCATGATGGATGAAGTAGCAAGCACACATGCAGTTTGAAGAAGCAAGGAGAGAAATTGTGAGGGTTAGGTCTGAAAGTTGTTTAATGAAAGCATTATAAAAACTGAGAGCTACCCAAGTGAAAGAATAGAGCTTTTTATTGCAGTTGTTGAATGTGCATCTGCCACCATACAGTTTGCCATTAATATTTGGCTTCCCTCCATCGCTATTGCTTGCTTTCCTTCACAGTCTCTCCATTCCTTTGCTTAACCTTTTTTTAAACTCTGACACTCAATTGGTGAAGAGAGGTGCGCTTTTAACCTTTTGGTTTCTCCACGTGGGGCAGCCCTACTTTTCAATTTCATCACCTACATTTCTCTAGGTGCATCCGAATTTATGTCAACAACACCTATTATACTTTTCAAACCTCAACACTTATCTTCCAACTATTTTTAACAAAATAAATATTTCTTTTCTAATAATCTAATTATTTTCAAATAAACTTAAATCTTACTGCCTCACTTACATCGCCATGAACCAGAATTAATAACTTTAGTTTAAAACATTCATCATGTTTTCACCCATTCAACATGAAATTTCTCCACACTAATATGGATATATAGTGCTCTTGTACTTTAAAAATTTATGGATCTAACTCCTCAATATTACTTACGAAAAGAGTTAAAATTGTTTAAAATAGCCAAGTACGTAAAGATAAAATAGCTTTCATAAAAAAGAGTGTGAAAAAAGAGGTTTTTGCACCATACGTGTATGGTTTAAACCTCACAACAAGCTTTCAATTAGAACAAGACCATACGTCCCTCATCCCTCTGTTATTATTATACCAACAAAAATGGTGATATATAGTTTGTGAGGAATGACAACCTTGCAGTTGACCCATTGCATATAAATAACAAATAATCATAAATACACTAAAACGACGACATCAACAAGTCTTCATAGTGTAAAAAATAAATCTTCATTTTATATGGCTTTAGAAGAAGTCATTGCCATTATGAGAGTGCATCACAGATTAAAAACATATTTAATATTTTTTTTCTTTTTCTTATTATTATAATTATTAATTTTATTATTATTATTATTATTATTATTATATCTTATCAAATATACATTTGGCCAAGTTGCCCCCTGGAAGAAAAGAAAACACAAAATATTCATTATTTAGATAACATTGGTCACTCTATAACTTTCCAATCATATAAAGCTTTGTATGATTTTTTGAAGCAGTATTTTTAACTTTGACATATGGCTAAAATTATGGAAGCTGAATTAAATTATAAAGGGTCCCTCGGTTAGAAAATATTTACTATATAAAAAAGTAATGCTACTTGTTTCTATATTTTAATATGATAAATGCTTTTATTAAAGACTTAATATATTATTTCTTCAATGAGAAAAAAGTATGGAATTATACATGAACTGGCATGAGATATAAATAACTATATAGAAAATAATGAAAAGATATGTAGTAATCGTCTATTAATTATTGGAGAAGATAGTTAATTTGTCTGCAAGTTGTTTGTGGCTATTAAAATTTGACAGCTCTCTTTCAGGCTATGATACAAAATGCAGACCTATGAGATACATGTTTTAAATTTTTTGTTTACGAATGTTTCATTAACTTTTTTCTTATAGATATTATCATAGAAATATTTGCTAAGCAAGATGCCCTCACTATATATTATAGCTGAATATGTATGGTCATGTATTAATAGTATATACAGTTTATTGTTACTATCTAGTGATAAATATTGTTATGGCTTTAAAAAACAATTATTGTAAAAATTTAATAAACTACTTTTTGTGATTCTTTTTAAATGACTGTATAAAATCATTTAAATTATTCTACATAATCATATCTTAATTTTATAACGTATTTCATTAAAGTTTTAGAATGAAATTTGTATTTTTCCCAATTTTTAGGAGAAAAAAAAAATATATATATATATATATATAATTATTGAGTCGAATTTATGAAATTAAATTTGCTTTTAATTTTACAATATTAATATTATATTAAAAATATTCAGAACTTATCTTAGTCAAAATTTGAATAATTCTCCTACTCAATATCTTCATTATAAAAAAATATGTTAAAAATCTTGTTTAATTATAACATAGATATATTCTCTTGATGAGATAATTTTATGAAGCTAAATTAAATTTAAATTTCACTACTAATACACACAAAAAAGTTGTTTGATAAATAAAAGACAAAAAATTAAAATTTAGATATTTAAGACATGATGAGTTAATTGTAGACTACTAATGTGTTTTGAAATTAAGTATCTCATCACATATCGCACATGCTTACAACTGCTTTGTTGGTGTAAGCAGTACAGGTTAAATATAAATAATATAAATAATGATGATATAATTGCTACATCAGTGCAATATATGATAGTTTATATTTTAGTAACCTTAGAGAGCCCGAACAACCACAAATGAATTTTTATTTTATAGCTCTGTAAAGAAAGCAGTGATCATTATATATTGTGTTAATTATTAAATTTATTTATATATATATATATATATATATATATATATATATATATATATAACATAGCATATACTATAATAAAAATGTTAAGTATATATTGGTTTTTAATGACTTTTATAAGTTGAAATATATTAGTGATATTTTACATTTCTTTATAAATGTATATATTAAATAGTTTGCACAAAAGTTTTGAATTACATCAAGGTCAAATAATTTATATATGTAAACATTATTATTTTTAGTGATATTTTTATACATCTAATCTAATTAATCGTTTTTATATTTAAATTATCACAATTTTTTTTTCTAAAACATAAATATGCAAAATTAATTGGAGGTTAATAAAATGACTAATTTTATGTTAGTAATAATGTTGAATTTCTCTCTCATTGTTGTTAAGGAGTGAACATTAATGGATAGTATGATAGTATTATCTGATATCGAGTGGAAGAATAGCTCAAACAAATAAAAATTTTTGCTAGAATAGACTAATAACATGTTAAGAAGTAAATTTTAAACCTAACTCAATAAAAAAACAATTTGTAAGATGAGATTGTACTCCCTTATATATTCTAAATTATCCTTATCTTTATTTGGTGTGAGACTTCCAACATTTGCAGTTTTGTTCTTTAGATTTAGTTGTTCAATTTATAAAGTTTTCTTGTAGTCATTTGTTTAAAGTAATTATCTTTATTGTAATTATTTGTATGATTTGGGGGATGACATATCATAGTAGATTCCAATATCCAATTGCATTTGTTTATGCTATTTTTTAAATTAAGGAGTTAGTGCATATGATAAGGAATAAATTTAATAAACATGTGAGTAATACTAACTCTGAGTTTTTGGTGTTAATTTTTTTCAATATTCAATTTGCTTAAGATGAATATTGATGGTGGAAGTAGGGGTTGTCCTAGTTTGATTTCATGTGTTGGTATTTTTAGAGGAAGTTAGAGTGAATATATAGATAATTTTTTAACTTTTTTTAGGGTACAAACTTCTATTTCTGCTAACTTTGTGAGGTTATTTATGTTTTGGAGCATGCTTGAAAGAGATCTTTCAAAGACTTTGGTTGGAAAATGATTCTTTTTTAATTTGTCACATTTTTTTTACTAACCAGTGATTTATTGGAGTATTAAAGATAACGTCGATACTTGCATTTTTGTAAGCATATATAATTTAATGTTTCTCATGTTTTTCATGAAAGGAATCATTGTAACGATAACTTAGCTAATTTAACTTTAATTTATAGAAAACCATATTTATAATTTAATGTTTTATCTTTATGTATTTATTTAAATCTTTTTTCATAATAAGTATAATTTGTATATGTTTCGTGAGATGTAATTTTTATCATGAGTTTTGTGTGATCTTCCATAACAAATTATTGGTAAATTTTCAGATGTGTATATAGTTAAGATGTCAAAATTCATAACAATGCTTAACATTATCATATTTAAAAATTAATAAAATCTAATTTTATTTACTATATAACTTTAAATAAACCAGTTATTTTATCATTTGGTTTTAAAAATACAAAAACGTTTTTGTTTAATACAAATTAAACATTTTAAAGAAAGAAACATAAACAACTCATTCAATGTTATGAACCTTTTAAGTGAAAAAAAAATGTAAATTGATAACTAAATACATGTTATGCTCGAGTTAAACACTAATTGTCTACCAATTCAGCAACCAATGATTTTAAAGCAGGTATGTATGAAGTATTTAATTAGTAATTTATACTTTTGAATATATATATATATATATATATATAATAAGGAGTGTGGCTTAAGGTTTTTTTGGAAGAATTGTTGCTTAAGTTAAGAAATCATTAATAAGGAATCTTTCAACTTATCGATACCTTTAGTCATTCTCTTAACTATATGGTACGCTCTAATGTTGACTAAATTCTCCATTAATATGGCAAGTGTCGAAATTAATGTAGTGATTAAGATAGGAATTAATTAATGGTGATGGGTAATGTGTAATGTATTACTCAAACGCTTTCAAAAGGCCTCTTTCTATTTGCATAACACCAACCATCACTCATATACTTTAACGGGGAAGGGAAGCAAATCATCATACTTAAGTGAAATAAGCTTTAAGGTTTCACCAACAACGTTGTCAATAAATGTACTCAATACATGTGATTTTTTATTCTACTTTTCTAGTACTATATCAATACAAAACTGAATATTAGTATATCAATATCCAACTTATAATTAACTTTATGGAATTGAATTAAATTAAAAATTATCTTTTTGGTAAAGTTTATTAAACTTATTATATGACCTGTTAATAGACGTTTGAGATGTCTATTCTTTAATATACAAAAGTCAACGACTTTATGAGATTGAGATAAAATTAAAATTTAATTTTTAATACTTTCAGTCTTTTCTTCTCCTTTTTTTTCATTTTCGATCTGTTTTTTATTTTTAATTTGGTTGAAAAATGTTTTCAGTTTACCGAAAGCACTTGACATTAAGTTGGGCCTGGGCTTGCTGCAAGCCCAAGAATTTGAGCGGACTTTTAGGTATCGAGGCCTGCGTATAGGTCTAATTTGTCTTTGAAAATCCCTTAAATTGACGTTGAAGGAAAATTTTATACTTTTCAAAACGCTAAACGAAAAAAAAAAACGTGAGTTTTTTAAACTATATAGGCACACCTCACATAAAAGGAGTTATGTTTTTAATGTATTATAATTAGATGGTGAAATGCATTATGGTTTAATGAATATAATATAAATACTGAAATATAATTATACATGATTTGTGAATGTGAAGGAAATTCAGTGTATAATTTTAAAAGTACGAAAATGATATAGTCAAGTACTTGAAATGAAGATTTGGCATGTTTTAAATACAGTGCAAGTGTTAAAATACATATGTTAATTCTCTAATTGTTATGGGTTATATATCATGATTATATTAAATTAAATGTTATATTTATGTTTACTTTTTTTTCTTATTTTTCATTCAACTTTATCAAAACTACATCGAAATAAGATAGAAGAAAAAAACATGAATAGAGACTCTAAAATTGAATTATTGTAAAAGAAAGAGGATAAAAAGGGGGAAAAAAGATTATAATGAAAAAATTAAGATAAAGAAATATGTGTAATTAATTTGTTACCGAATGCATGAAAAGCAATGTGTGTTCACCAAAATCCACCGTTCAACCCGTAGGACAAGTGGGCACGATTTGCACTTCTCACTTGAACGGTAATTGGGTGAAAGTAAAAAAGTATATTTGCTTTTACAAGGGTATATTGTTAGTAAATTGTATTTTTTTACTATGAAAATTGTTTATTTATAGTAATTACGTTTCATTCCTTAGTTTGAAAGATCTATGATTTCTAAGTATTCTTTGTAGAGATATTAAAATGGTTTCAAGCCATCAGTTAATTTGATTCACTTTAGGCTTTAGTTGAATTAATATTTTTAAATGTGAGTCAAATTAAATTTGACTTAATTTATAAATAGATTGAAGCCGAAATAATAGTAGATTGATTGTTAATTCATCAACAACAATCATTTGTTAAATTTTTATTACATTTTTTATAATAATTATTTATTATTTTTAATTATATTAGTTGATATTTTTAATTAATAAAATGTTGTTCAATAAATAAATAAATGTTTGAATAGTTTAAATATTTAAATTATTTAATTAGTTTTCAATTAATATATTTATAATAATATTTAGTAAAAAACTTGAACACTTTTATTTTAATACTATAAAAATAATCAAATCAATCCATTTTGATTGTACTACAATAAATATATAAATTAAAGATTTAATTATTTATTTGGATAATGCTTTTGTCAAACAAATATCAAGTTGAACTTTTTATTTTTTTCATTTTAATTTGCTCTTCACTTTTTTAAAAGTGATTCAATTTAGTCAATTTCATGTGTATATAAATTATGTTAGAGTTAGTATCATATGTCAATTTATTGTATTTTTGAACTTTATTGAATTTTGTTCAAGTTCTTTTTTATTTTTGGATATCTTTTCATATGTTACTTCAATTTTATGTCACGTGACAATGTGGTGTGACAACATGACAATAAAAATTAGAGTTTCAATTTAGTTTCTATATTTGGGTTTTTTCTTCAATTTAATCACAATTTTTTGTAAAAATGGAGCAATGTTATTCTCTTCAAATTGGGACATTTTTTCCTTGTATAAATCTTATGCTATTATTTTTATTAAAATTTACATTTTTATTAAATATTTCTGAAAATATTTTTAAACTATTTTTAAAATCTATATAAATTTATTTGATATTATGTTAGTTAGAGTATGAATGTGATTATTGAATCTAATGGAAAGCGAAACATATTAAGCAAGCAACCAAAAACAATATGAAAAATATTAAAATTAATAAGTTGAATAGTATAATTTCTTAAGATTCAAGTACTTATTTCAAAAATTATTTCTTAATTTCAATTTTGTATATATTTTAAAGTTAGTTTATATTGATTCATAAATATTTACTAAAAATGTTAATTTTAATAAAAATATCAGCATAAGATTTATATAAAAAAAATCCCAATTTGAAAAGTGACAATATTGTCCCATTTTAACAAAAAAAAAATGGACTAAATTGAATAAAAAAAAATATAAAGGTTAAATTTAGACGATGTAACATGGTACTATCACGTTACATTAATAATGTTATAAACATGACAATTTTGAAGTACTTAGTACTGTCATGCCACATTAATAATGTCACAAACATGACAACTTTTAAGTGACATGTGAAAAAAAATTTCAAAAAAATAAAATTAAAAAATCACAAATTGAAATGTGACAATGACTTTAACACTTTACAATACTAACAAAGAAAACTAAATTGAATCAATTTTAAAAAAGTAATGTGCAAAATTGAGAAAAAATTTGGAGAACCAACTTAATACTTATTGACAAAAACAAGATCAAATGAATTATTAAACATAAATTAAATTGAAAAGAATAAAGTATTCTTAAATAAATCAATACATTAATCCATCAACCCAAGATGGATTGAATTGGATTGTAAGATGAATTGAATTGGATTGTCAAAATTTCTAACTTAGTATAAAATGAATTGATTGAGCTGACTTTTTTTAATTCAATCCTTATGAGTCAAGTTGACTCACTTTAATACCCCTAGTTTTTTATAAAATCATGTTTTGTCTCGATTGTCTTGTAATAAGAACACTTCAAATCAGTTAGTTGATAAAAAAAATTCAATCATCCTTTGTTTTTTTTAAAGGTTTAAAGTGTTGGTTAGAAACATGTAAAAATAATAACAACAATGTATAACATACCAATATGTAAATTCAATAAATTTTACTACTTATGAAGTCAAAAATTTTATTACCTATTAGGTCAACTTCGTCATATTTATCTTATCTCCAACACAATGTCAATGTATATGTATATTTTAAGTGTTTAGACTAAATGTTTGTGAGTGATTTTATAGTAAAAAATCTCACTAAATATATTTTTTAATAACTTCAACATCATTTAAAGAAGTATTATAACTCAACATTACAAAGCATGATTGTAAAGTGATGCTTACAATCATGTATATACCATAAATTTATCTTATCTTTAATATATCGTGAGATTTTCAACAAATCCTAAAATGAAGCTTTTATAAATAAATATAAGTGTCTTATGTAAACACATGAAAAACTTTAGAAGGAGAATAGAAAGATAAAACAGTCTATTTTATGCATAAGTGTTTATAAAATTGTTGTTTCATTCTCATCCCACATGATATATTGATATTTATTGATATTCATGTCCTTATCTGCTTTTTTAATATGTTTCGATATCAATTATTTAGTTTTTATAAAAAGATAAAAATCACGATTAAAAAAATTATATATGTTTAATATAAGGATGTATTCTAGTTTATTCAACATTAAATATTTAGAAAAAAATTATATAAATTTTAAATCAAAATGTCAAATAACAATTCGACAAAGTAAAAGAATTATACAAAGTATAACATAATTACACATAAATAAAATTTAATGGCAATCAAAACATGTATTAGTTTTTAAATCGTTAGTAAAAAAAGCTGATAAAGTTAAACAATTTTTTTTAATTATAAAATGAAAACAAGTATTTAAGTTTGAAAACATTTCAAATTTCTCTTTACTTCATTTTTTTTTTAATTTTAAACCTCTTTCTTTTATATACTAATAAACACTACTTGACCGAAGTTATATAAAAAAATATTAAACTATGATAATAATTTGAATTTGAATTTAGGAGTGACAAATAAGATTGATGACAATATATTAAATTATTATATTATAATAAATGAAACATCTTTATAAAATTAGCACAAGAAGAAAAATTGACAATATTGATTATAAAAATTCGTCAATAATACTTAAAATTAAAATTAGTTGATAAATCAAAATTAATAACAATTAAAAATTTATTAGTAAAATTCTCATCTATAATTTTATTGATGGAACAGGAAATTCCTCAATAATTGCCAACAGCATAAAATACGTCACCACATCGTTGTTGAATTTATGAAATCTCTCCTCCTCTGAGTCCTTTTTCTTCTTTTCTTTTTCTCATCCACCCATTTAATTTACAATATATTTCTTGACAAGATGTGAAAAAAATGTGCTACTCTTTTTAGATAGATTTATTGACGAAAAGATTCATCTATCATAAAAAATTTAAATTATCGATGATTTTTTAGATGTATAATTACTAACAGATTTAATCGATGAAAAAAATTCTTCTGTTTTAAATATTTATTATTAACAAATTTATTGAAAGATTTTATCGATAGAAATTCATTTGTAATATAAATTTTAAAATTCATTGATGAAAATAGCCTAGTAATTCCACCTGTAGTTAACGATAATAAAACTATACTTATAACTTATCAAACGTGTGTCCTACATACAATTTGATACAATTAAACAAAAAAATATATAAATAAAGATACACTAAGATGAAAATTTTCAAAAATTTGAAAAAAAAAATTTAATATGAAACAATTAAAAGATAATAAAATTTATTTAACAAAAAAAATATTTGAAACAATGATATTAAGTGTCAAGAAGATAAAATTTTTAATAATAAATGTGTAAAAAAAGTTGTGAAATTAATAAATAATATATATGATAAGTTATCTAATAAATTATAAATACTTTTTTATAAACAGGGACAAAATAGAAATAGAAATACGTATTAAAACGATTACTAAAACATAAACATAATAATTAAGACAAAAAAAAATCCAACAATATTCACATGAAAGTATTTATTTATTATCTCTAATTCATTTATAATTAAACTTTACTGCAAAATATACTCAACACTTATCCTAATTCAGCATGAACTTATTTCTTTAAAGAAAAAACAATGATGTATATATTTTTTAATTTATAGATTAAATTGTTTAAAATATACTTAAAAATGAAACACTTCAATGAAACAAGCACGTAAGTTTTACGAAAAAAACAATTATTAGAAATATATATTTTAGGTTTAATCATTCAGGAGGTTCTTATCTTCAGGGATAAAATCTTAATTTAGTCCCTTTCTCTTTCGTTATCTCAATTGGATCCTAATTTTATAAAAATTATAATAATTCGGCTCTTGCGGTTAAATTGAGCCCATCAATATCTGGTTGACATGGTACGTTGGACTTTTATCACCCTTCCCAGGTCAGCTATTTGAAAGGGCAAAATGGGAATAATAAAATTAAGTGTAGTCCTGACAAATGCAATTGAGATTGGGGAAAAATTTGGGGGTAGGATTCGTCTGATGAACAAATTAACGTTGGAAGAAGGCCTTCCTGTCTGTGCCGCGAACTGGATTATGTGTGTTTTTGATTCACAGGTTGATGGAGACGAAGGAGAAAGTGGCGGTGCGATGGTGGTCGAGGCGATTTAGGCTTTAACAGCAGCGACGACGATGCTTGGTGATGGTGGAGAAGATTCTGGGTTGGTTTCTGGTGGTGCGCCTCTTGTGATTTTCTGCTTCCAGGTTGACGATGAAGACGCGAGGGAGATGGTTGCGCACGGAGGTTCGGCGAGAGACTGACATTTCTGTTCTTCTCTGGATTTTGCTTTGCAAGTCTGATTGCGCCATCGATTCAGCATCCTTGGCGATGGAGGCAGCAAAGGAGCCGTGCCAGATAAAGTCCTGGCGACAAGAGAAGATGGAGCGGTGACCGTTAGGGATGATGGAGATCACGCGACGGGCGATGGGGTTGCATCGTCCGTGGCGTTGTTGGCCGGCTCGTATGGAGGCGGAAAGGGACCGCTTGCGCGGAGGTGACGGTGGCGGAAAAGGTGACGGTGGCGGCATCATCGAGTTCTGGTTTTAGGGTTCCCTATTCATCCTTCCGCTAAAGAGGGAGGGGACAACGGTGAGCACGAAAGTGCTGTTTAGCCCACTTCAAGGGCTGTTCGGATTACCAATTGAATTGTGAGATGAAACAATTGAATTGTCAACGATGGTGGATGGAGAAGATTTCGCCCCCTGGTGGCTGCCATGGAGGCGTTGCAGATCTGCGTTTCTGGTGGAGATGACAAAAGTGCGAACTTGAATTTCGACATTATGGAGGTCGACGACGAGGGAGGCTTCGTGTGGCGGTTGCAGTGATGGTTGCACTTAAAGTATTTTATTATTATCACTTTGCCCTTTCAAAAAGCTGACGTGATAGGGGTGATAAAAGTCCAATGTGCCACGTCAACCAGAGATTGACACTGTTGGACTCAATTTAACGACAAGGATTGAATTGTTACAATTTTTATAAAATTAGGACCCAGTTGAAATATAAAAAAAATGACTAAATTAAGATTCTATCAAAAAAAAGAATAAGGACCTTGAGTGATTAAATCTATATTTTACCATAATAACGAAGGAAACGGATTACAGTAACATAGTATATTTTCTTTTCATTTCCTGATAACATGTTGGAAACTAAATACTCTGACGCGCACACACAGAGGAAAGAACCTAGGTTAGGTACTACGTTGGATGGTGTTTTGTTCCAAATAGAGCATTTGGCTAATTGCTATTTTGGTCCAAATGAAAACGATTATTGATTATGTAAGCATAAACGAACTTGAATAATATATATAAAAGGAAAATAATAACGTCGGGGACTTGATAGACCTGTCTTTTACGCAATCATATATATGAAAAATAATGTATTGACATACCATATCAACATCATTTATATTTTCTTTTCCCATATTTCACTCTATTTTCTTTCTCCCATAACCATGCAAGTTTGTGGCTTTCTGCAATGCAAGTTAAAGATTCCGCTTAGAAGAAAATAAGTAATCTTTTTTCATTATATATTCTCTTTAACCAACCTAATAATTAAAAATATATAATATAACATTAAAAATATATAATATTAAGTGCATTATAATTTTAACTTGTAAAAAAAATTATTTAAATTAATTTGTTCTCGTATTTAAGTATAATTTATTTGGCCTTTTATTCAATGGCTTTTCTCCTGCATTTCCATTCCAAAGGCTTTCCGACACAGTTTTGCTGAAAATTATTAATGTAGGCATTATTATACCCCCATCGAAAATGTCCCTCTGAGTAATGAATTAGTTAATTAGAATACTGAGATGAATTAAACATGACGCACATGGTTCAGTTTGAACTTTCGAATGATTTCGCAACAAAAAGTTTCCAGATCTAGCTTCATACAAAAGTTGGCTGAGCATAACTTTTGGACTCTGGCATAATATGGTAGCCATTCTATCAGTCGCATTTAATCTACCCAACTGTATCAACTGTCAGTAATTTATTTGTTTGTTTTTCCATATATAGACTCCTCCCTCTACAACTTCTATAAAATAAATACACTTTTTTTATTTTATTTTGTTTTTCTAATTTTAATTTTTAAATTTAAATAACTATTTATAATAAAAAATTATTTATGCAAAGTGTGGTGATTGAAGTGTCACACCACCCAAAATTGTTGAGGTCGCATTTGAACCTGAGTCCAATTCATCACCAACCAAATTCTGTGAATTTTTTTCAGAGAGGCATGTTGAATGGTAGTGTGATCGGTGAACTTGTCACCGTGACAGAACATTAAGGAATTGCAGCATGAGACTCCAACGTTGCTGCCTCTACTATCGAAGATGAAGTGGGCGGCGAATAGATTTTCTTGACTGCGTTTTTGGATTTATTGTTGTTCTTATCATCTAATATGTAACTTTTTGCAGATAAAAAAAAAAAAACAAGAATGTAACATAGATATGGCATCGACAAGTGAGGGTAAAAGTAAAAATATTTTAGGTTTCTTGTGGTCTTAATGAGGCATCATTTTTACCACGCTTTAGTAATGAGTAGTTGTGGGGGTTGGCGAGACAGTGTTTCTGTTCATTTGATACGAAGTGGGACGTGTTTTTGAAATCAGAGAAAAAAGTCACACATTTGCTTAAACAAACAACCCTAGCTATTAATTGAGGTACTTTCTCTTCTTCATTCGGCGGTAGCTTTTTAACTTTGTAGAGGTGGTAGAAAAACTCATTTATGATTTTCAATGTGCTCTTCATCACTTCACACATCGTTACATTCATCACACCTTATATATATTACCCTTTTCCCAGTCCTCCAGTGTCAGCGACAATTAATATTCACTCATAACCATGTCCATGGCTACTTGTTCAGAGTCCAGCTTTTGTATAATAGTGTCAACCTTGCTTATGTCTATAAGTTTCGCTTCTGCTCAACAAAGGGCTTTCTTCGTTTTTGGTGATTCACTCGTAGACAGTGGCAACAATGACTTCTTGGCTACCACTGCACGAGCAGATGCTCCCCCCTATGGCATTGACTTTCCAACACACAGACCCACCGGACGCTTCTCTAATGGCCTAAACATCCCTGACATAATCAGTATGACTTGTTGTAACGTGGTTATATATATAATCATACTATAAAAATGAATGATTAGTGATTACATTTAATGATCAAGACTATTCGTTACTAATTTTAATTCTTCTAGTAGTTTTGGACCTAAAATCTCCCATTTGCATGCATGCATGACTGAAAGCTGAGGTTGGTTTCATGTGAGAAATGGTTAATTGCAGGTGAGCAGCTTGGCTTAGAGCCTACACTGCCATATTTGAGCCCTCTACTTATAGGAGAGAAACTCCTAGTTGGTGCCAATTTTGCATCTGCGGGGATTGGAATTCTCAATGATACGGGATTTCAGTTTGTGAGTTCTATTACTTCGTGTTAATTTTACTTATTTATATAACTAAAACTGTGCTATGTAATTATTCTGGCAGCTTCACATCATTCACATCTACAAACAACTGAAGCTATTCCAACATTACCAGCAAAGGTTAAGTGCGCATATTGGTGCAGAGGAAGCTCGGAGGCATGTAAACCAAGCACTTGTTCTCATCACTCTTGGAGGCAACGATTTTGTGAACAATTATTACCTGGTCCCATATTCAGCAAGATCTCGCCAGTTTTCTCTCCCGGACTACGTCATCTATATCATATCTGAGTATCGCCTAATTCTGAAGGTATCGATATATTTCCAAGTAAATTCTATATATCGTTGAACCATGCATGCCCTTTGTTCAATTCATTTGCTGAGAAATTTAACAGCAGAGATATGTACTTCAAAGGCTAATGCTGAACCTATAAAATTAAAACTTGGTTGCCTCAAGTTAGCAAATGAGTGTGACTATGCATGAGACAAACATTTTGGTTGGTGAGCTGTACTAAAAGTGTTGTTTAACAGCATTCATAGATAGACTTATTATATATCACTTTAAATGCAACAAAAATCACCGTGCAGTAGGTTTCTAACACAAGCTTTTACTTGTCAAATTTTGTTGTTGCATTGTTCATCTTATGCATTTACATAAAAAGTGCAGAGGCTGTATGATTTGGGAGCTAGGAGGGTCCTTGTCACGGGAACGGGACCAATGGGGTGTGTGCCAGCAGAGTTGGCCTTGAGAAGTGGAAATGGTGAGTGCGACGTGGAGCTCCAGAGAGCTGCATCCTTATTTAATCCACAACTTGTTGAAATGGTGAAAGGACTCAACCGAGAGATCGGTGCTCACGTCTTCATTGCTGTAAATGCATATGAAATGAACATGGATTTCGTTAACAACCCTCGAGCTTATGGTACGTTAACACTGTTACTGCTATAACTTCTCACAAGAGGCTTCTTACGTTTTGTTTATTCAACAGGGTTTGTCACATCAAAGATAGCTTGCTGTGGTCAAGGTCCGTTCAATGGGGTGGGACTCTGCACACCCATTTCCAACTTGTGTCCAAATCGTGATCTTTACGCGTTTTGGGATCCATTTCACCCATCGGAGAAAGCTAACCGAATCATTGTCCAACAGATGATGACTGGGTCGGTTCAGTACATGCACCCCATGAATCTTAGCACCATCATGGCCATAGATTCCAGGGTTTGATTTATACGATTTATGGCTTCATTAAGTGGTCACCACAGGATATGTGTGAACTTTGCAGCCATATTCTACGTTCTACTAAGTCTGTTTTATCTGATGAAGAAGATCTCCTTGCTACTAAAATGTTGTATTCCTTTTGATTGTGAAGATTTTTGTGTGTATGTGTGCTTAATTCGTAGAAATGAGAGTAAAAGTCCAGTGTGTCTTTAATGGTAGATAATGCACGTGATGAACATTTAATGTCCTTGTCATATTGAAGTTCAGGAAAGGCATTTTTACCCTTATTATTTACAGAACTCACTTATTTGTTTCATGTATTTAAATAATACAATATTGACACGTGAATGATTTTTTCCTTAAATTTTTCCCATAGGAAATTGAAATACTAATTATCTATTTTTTAACTTCTAACAGAATATTGTGTTTTCTTGTATAGTATCAATTGTGAAAATAATGACGTTATTTTTTCTTTTAGATAAATACATTATTTTATAGCCTTCTTCGTAAAAGTAGTTATATATTTTGTACACAAAATATTTTGAGTGCTATTTATTTGTTTAAGATTTTTCTTTCTTACAATTTTATTACTATTATTATTATTATTATTATTATTATTATTATTATTATTATGTTAAAAACTATGAATGTTTGAAGAACAATAGTATACTTTTACATTAAAAAAAATAAATCATCCGTGTGACACTGCATCTTACTACCTTTTCTTCCTTTTGTGTTTTTAGAAAATACAAAAGTTAACATTTGTCAAGATCATTTTATGTTATAAAGATTGTCAAAATCTAGTCAAATTGTGTTGTACATGGTTTAACAACTATATTTTGTTTAACAAACTCATATGGTCCAAGAAGGTCAATTCATTTTTATTAACATAAAGTAATTAGAGAATATTTTTAAGATATATTTGTCGGTTCAAATATTTATATATTAATAATATATGTGTCCAAATTTTGGTAATTTGATTATATTGTAATATTTCTTAACATCATATATTTATAAAATATTTAGAAAATATTATCGCTATCATTTCACATTATCATATATACAGTAAGTAATTATATTAGTCGATATTACTTTATATTATCAGCTTTATTGTCTGAGTTACCAAACCTATAAATCCTATAAATACATATGATATTTCACTAAGAAATTCACACTCACTCCTACTCATTCTCCCTTATTAAAAAGATCCAAACTTTCTTACTAACTTGAGTGCCAGAGAATCTTCTTGCATTCCAACCCCTAGGAGTACACATCAGGATTTCTGAATCCACTCCAGGGGGTAACCTCTATCCTCAACACAATGAGCTCCTCATCTTTCTCCTTGAACCTCTTCTCACTTTCACTCAAATTGGTTATGAGCTCGACATTCTCTCTTCGAGCCTCCATGAACTTGGCCATCCATAGTCTCCTTTTGGCTATATAACTTTTGCGATACCGCAAAATGGTCATGCACTAAGCCTCATTATATCAACCCCATACAACATTCTAGAACGACCTTCTTCATCAACTTTAAGTCATAAGGAGTGGGAAGAAAATCATTTTTCATAAACTTCATGCACATTTAGATGCCATAATGAAGGGGACATTAGACATGGTGGCCAAGGTGTGCTCCACCTAGAAAGGTGACCTTGAACCTCGATAAGACCACCCAGGAAGATCCCCAAGGTCTAGGTAGGGAGGTAAGTGAACACCACTAAAGAAGGCGTCGCTTAAAAGAAGTTTGGTTAGCTGCTCTTCAAGGGCCTCTTTAACACAAGAGCCCCCTTAAGGTTGACACCACCAAGTATGCCCCCTGTAGGCTCCTCAAAGACCTTGCTAGTAGTTAGGTCTACCACCTCGAGAGGTATACTTTTCTTAACAGGTTCCTCACGAGTAGGAGGTGTAACAGAGTCTGGAACCGACAATGCCACCGTCACCACAACCTTCTATTTCTTAACAACAGGAGAAGCCACTATGGGAGTCGGCCTGGTAGGCTTGGACTTTTGCTTCTTTGAATGGGCAACATGTCATGCCTTTTAGTCAAAGTCTTTCGAAGACGTGATCTATGCATATAAAAGATGAAAATTGAATTTCTACTTCGAAGGTAACAATAACAAAATCACTAATTATCATATATACAATAAGTTACTATATTTATTGATATTCTCTTGATATTACCAATTTTATCGCATAAGTTACAAGATTCAAAAATCTTATAAATACACATGATATTTAAGCAAGAAATACATCCTCACTAATACTCATTCTTTCTTATTAAAAAGATTCAAATTCTCTTATTAATCATATTAGAATTTCTCAATTGCCTTTACGAAAATCTACGCTCAAAATTCATATAAGAACATATATAAAAAAAAAAACTTTTTTTCGTGTTTGAGTAGGCAATCAACTAACTTAAAATATATTAAAAAAATAGTAAAATTCAATAAGTTGACGTAATTGAGTGCGTCTCTCTCATCAAGTTATATATCTACCCGTTTTTTCCTATGTGTACTTGTGTTTTTGGGATTTATTTTCCTTATTTAATCATAAATGTTTGAAAATCAAGTATTTTTTTTAAAACTTTTTGGAACATTAATAAGTGATGAAGGACTTTCGTTTCTTACTACAAAAAAGGTAGAACGAATGTGAAGTCAATATTCAATAACAGTAAATGATCGAAAATTTTTATCACGCCAAATATGAGGGGAAAAAATGGAACTTCTATGCCTACATCCATTTTAACGGCTATAGTTAACCGTTACAAGTCAAGAAACTTCAATGCGATTGATTTCTCTTTCACTACTCTCCTGATACAATTTCCATAAGAAGGGCCTATTTTAGTTTGAAGCTATAATTTGCGGCGGTTGAAAAAGGTAAAGAAATAAAGAACATGTATCTAACACCGAAAACTTCGGAGATATCATATATGCAGGTACAAATATTTACAATCATTTAAAATTAACCTAACATCATCTACTTCTTACTGAGACTCTGTCCACTAATCTATGTGAGACAACTAATAGAGTAGCTAGGTACTAATTCATTATATATATGTGTGTATATATATATATATATGTGTGTGTGTGTGTAACAGAGTAGCCTAGCCATCAATCACAGTTAACCCTGTTAGACTTCAGTTTCATCTTCAATTCCAATCATGGCCAGCTTTCCCATTTTCACGTCTTATGTTGTTTGGACTCTAGTGACGGCACTAGCATTCAGCAGTTTCAATTTGAAGGGGGCAGAGGCAGCACGAGCCTTCTTTGTGTTTGGAGATTCACTTGTTGATAATGGTAACAACAATTACCTAGTCACCACAGCTAGAGCAGATGCTCCACCTTATGGCATTGATTATCCAACTCACACACCCACTGGACGTTTCTCCAATGGCCTCAACATACCTGATTTTATCAGTTCGCTTCATAAACTCTCTAATTTTCATTTCACCACCGTTAAACTTCATCTGTACTGTAAGTTGACCTGTGATTAAATTCTGCAGGTGAAGCACTTGGGTCCGAGCCCACGTTGCCATATTTAAGCCCTGAGCTTGACGGGGAAAAATTGCTGGTTGGTGCCAACTTTGCTTCTGCCGGCATTGGAGTCCTCATTGACACTGGAATCCAATTTGTATGTGTATATACATAGCAAAACATGGACCACTAGTTTACATGTGCCTGCGATTGATTATGCATGATATATGTTGTTGTTATTGCAGGTAAACATTATCAGAATGCCTAGACAACTAGAATACTTCCAACAATACCAACAAAGGGTGAGTGCCCTTATAGGAGAAGAGGAAACAAGGAAATTAGTAAATGGAGCACTAGTTCTCATCACCTGTGGAGGTAACGATTTTGTGAATAACTACTTCTTGGTGCCTAATTCTGCTAGATCCCGCCAATTCGCTATACCAGATTATGTCACCTATGTCATCTCTGAGTACAAGAAGATTCTACAGGTAATATAAAACCATGATAATCTGCTAATTACTGAATACAGTGTTGTTATCTGCACATTCACACATGCACAATGATATTAAGCATTAAAACAAGGTTTAACTAATTAGTATTACGTTTGGAATGGAATGCATGGACTTGGATCAGAGGCTGTATGATCTTGGAGCACGTAGGGTGTTGGTGACAGGAACCGGTCCACTGGGTTGTGTTCCAGCGGAATTAGCCACGCGAGGCAGAAATGGCGAATGCTCAGAGGAGCTACAGAGTGCGTCTTCCTTGTACAATCCGCAACTTGTTGAGATGATCATACAACTCAATAACGAACTTGGTTCGGATGTCTTCGTTGCAGCCAACACACATCTCATGCACGATGATTTCGTCACTAATCCTGAAGCATACGGTAATCTATGCGTGCATAAAACATCACCAGTTCGTTATATCCGAACATCACTTTCAATGATCAGAATGTAAAACTTTCAACTAATACTTCAATTCCTAACAGTTATGGGATGAATTTGTGGATACAGGATTTGTTACCTCAAAAGTTGCGTGTTGCGGTCAAGGACCCTTTAATGGTGTTGGATTGTGCACGGTGGCGTCGAACTTATGTCCAGATCGTGACACACTTGCATTTTGGGACCCATTCCATCCATCGGAAAAGGCTAACAGGTTGATCGTTCAGCAGATTATGACAGGAGCCTCCAACTACATGAAACCTTTCAATCTCTCAACCATTTTGGCCTTGGACTCCAACAAATACTAATCACATCAATCATACATCTCTACTACAGAATAAATGATATTTTTTGTGTGACTTTTTGAGGAATGTGATTGTATTTAAGGGAGGGTGAATTCATATTATTTCTATCTTCAATCTTATACAGGGAGAAATAGAGGCTTTTTATATGCATTTTGCTTAAATTCAATTCATGTGTAGAGACCTTCTTTATCTGAAAGTGTAGACATATATTTGAATGCCTTGGAGTACTTCTTGTACTCTTCTTTTATCTATAAAGTTTTCGTTACTAAGAAAAAGTTCATCTTCATAGGCTACTTTCATATGTTTTTGAACTATACTTTCGTATTCTTCTGTTGGAATGACTATAAAAAAATTTTGGTTTTGGCAAATAAAGTAAATTAAAAAATAATTTCTAACTATATTTCTTAAACAATAAATACTCTTCATACTTTATTATATATTTAGGGTATGGGATTAAAAATCACATTCAAAACATTCATTCATACTTTTCTTTCTGGTTTTGGGATATTGTTTGTCAAAAGTACTTTGACGTTCAAATTAATATTCAAAATGTTCCGATAGTATAATAAAATCTTAAGTCCGTAATAAATGATTACTTACCTTCTTATCTCATTATCATATTTATAAGTTTAAAGATAAACTTATGATTAGCATAGTCATAATTATGGCCCTATAAACACGTTTTATTTGTAAACTTGAATATAGGTTATACTTAAAGGTTTTTAAGTAAGGATTTGTGACCGTTCGGTCATCCTTAAAGTCTGACCGAACAATTGTCACAACACATTAGTCTTAGATCACTCGGTTGATAGTTAGTCAAACGGGTCATATGGTACATTATGTTATATCTTTTATCTATAAAAATTAAAAATAAAATTTAATTTATATTTTATTAGGTTAATTTAATCAAATTAAATTTAAATTAAATTTGTATTTAATTTAAATAATATTCTTTTTAATTTTATTTAAATTTTATTTTTAAAAACTGTAAATTATTTATTTTTAAACTTGCGTCTATCTTCGTGGATATCTATCCATAAGTTTTTTTTTTAAATTTACAATTTTTTAAAATGAGCATCAGACAAATAATTTATTAAATGTTTTTTTATTGTGAATAAATATCAAAAAGACATTATCTCAGTCATCTTAATATATAATTCTTTTCACAGTCAAATCTACTAATATTAGATCATATTAATTAAAGTTGTTTATGATTTAAATTTACATACTAAAATTTTATTGTGAATTCCAATACCCCATTTATCACATTTTTCAGAAAAATATAAATTTGTGGTAACTTTTTTATGTTATTTATTTAATTGATTACGAACAAATATATTATATGTTATTTGAATTTAAATACAGTATTATAACTGTTTTCTTTTCAAAAAATAAATGTTCGCGGGCCCATGTGCAAGTGCAAGGCCCAATGAGAACTAGAGAAGGACATTGCGTCCTGCACCTCTGTGTTTTTTCCTGTACTTCCATAATTCTTAAAATTCCAGTTGTACTCTTGTCGAAAGAGGGATGGCGGAGCGACGACACCAGGATGCGCGATGGTGGCAGGGACAACGAAGTGGCCTGCGGCAGAGATGAACCGAACAAAGACATGGTGATGCATGGTTGATGTAGGAGGATCGAAGGTAGATGTTAAATATAAAATATCTTCTGTGAGGAGAGGTGCAGGAAGGAAACATGGTGGTGGGAAAAGAAAAAACGGATAGAGTATAAGGGTCAGATTCGGTAGTAGATTTCGTCAACTTTATTTGTTTCGGTTTTGTGTCCGTGAGTCACTTTTTCAATTCGCGGTCTGCCTTATCATCAGTGCACCACACGCCACGCTTTTGCTTCAGTCGCTCGACACTGTCACCAAACTAAAACCCGTTACTCTCAAATTCTTTATATGCATTCATGTCCTCACTCATCTTACCTTACAGCTACACTCACCGTTACGCCAGTTTCCCGTTCAAATTGAACCACTTCTCTCCCCGAACCTTGACGGTTCGCGCGGCGGTTTCAGCTCCGGAAAAGCGGGGCAGGAAGAAGAAGCAGCCGAAGGATGACCAGAGCACGGTCGAGAACGGGCTCCGGTTCAGTTTCATGGAGGAGCTCATGGACCGGGCCCGGAACCGTGACTCAAACGGCGTGTCGGAAGTCATATACGACATGATCGCCGCGGGCCTCAGCCCTGGCCCTCGGTCATTTCATGGATTGGTAGTGTCGCACGCCCTCAACGGCCACGAAGAAGCCGCGGTATGATAATTTCTCTACGACGACGCCGAAAGCCGTTTCAATTCAACTTATTATTGTTTTACGCAGATGGAATCGTTGAGAAGAGAGTTGGCTGCAGGGCTTCGACCGGTTCACGAGACATTCATGGCATTGGTAAGGTTATTTGGGTCTAAAGGTCGCGCCATTAGAGGTCTCGAAATACTTGGAGATATGCAAGACCTAAATTATGATATTCGCCAAGCTTGGATTGTTCTTATTGGTATATTCATTTTGACTAATTGAATAAACTTCTCTGCTCTTAAAACGTATAGGAAAAGAGGTGCGAGGATAAAATGAATTGTGCTTTATTAGGAAACTAAAATCAACTTATGCACTTGAACTTTTGTAGAAGCTAGTTTCTATAAAAGCTAAGTGTCGAAGTTTATTTTAGCTTGAGGGCCTGTATGGACGAGTTTCTTCATAAAAGCTTTTAAAAGAGACATTTAAGAAGAAAAATTGATATTCGTCATTCCATAAGCTAATATGTAGAAGTTCTCTCAAAAAAACTTCTCTAAATTTTAATTTTTAACTTGTGCAATAGCTCATTTTAGCTTATAATTTCGTTTTTATTCGTATTTTCTTTCTCAATTCTCCGTAGAGAAGCTCGTCCAAACAGAACTAAAAGAATACCATAATTCTGTTTATCTTCGTCTCATGTTGTTGATTACTTATTGTTAATTTGTTTTGGTCTCTCCTTTTTGGTGTGCTTTAATTCTGGTGTTGTATAGATGAACTTATTCGGAGCAAGCATTTGGAAGGTGCCAACCAAGTGTTCTTCAAGGGTGCCGATATTGGCCTCAAGGCTACTGATGAGGTTTATGATCTACTGATCCAAGAAGACTGCAAAGCTGGGGACCATTCTAATGCGCTAGACATTGCCTATGAGATGGAGGCAGCAGGAAGGATGGCAACCACATTTCATTTCAATTGCCTCCTCAGTGTGCAGGTTACCTTCCTCAGTCTAGTTTTATCTCAGAATGTTTTGTGCAGTTATAGTCTAGGGGTCAGTTTCATGTTGCCAAAAAAATAGGGGTGGAAACTTTTATCGTGACTTTTGGATTGTCCTTGGTTTTCATTACTATATTAAATATTTTCAGTTAGCATAACTTTAGATCCTCCTTCTTCCCTTGTATGTTAAGAGTACTAAATGCATTTTATATTTTTCTAAGACTGTTAAATTCGTTTACTTTTTCTATTTAGTACTTTCTTTTTGAGATAGGAGGAGAATTTGTAGGTGGATAGCATCATTCTTTTGGTTATAATTGTGATATTACACTGTGTCCTGCTTCCAAGAATTTCCTAGGGAAATAGAGAAAGCAAGATCAATTTGATCTTTAGGAATGTTAGTGGTTGTTTAATACCTCCTTAAAAATATGGGTGATTTAGGGGCCCGTATTTTCCTTTTTTTAAAAAGATCTTACTTTTATATCTCATTCCTTAAATTTTATCTGTGCACGAAACTGATTATTGGTGTAAATTAAGGGACTCCCTTCCCGTGGCAATGATACATACATAATTGCAGTTTTGATCCTCCAAGTATTGCAATTGTGTCATTTTAGTTCTTCAGATTCCAACTATGTCGATCAATGGAGCTATTTTAGTCTCTCCAGAGTTTAATTGTATCAATTGAGTCTCTCAGATTGCAGGGACTGACATTACATATTTTTTTATACCTGGAAGACTCAATTGACACTATTAGAACTTAAACAACTACAATTGCACAATTACAATACATCGGGGACAAAAATGTGTAACTAAACCTATATTATTATATGAATAAATTACCTATTGAAAATAGCTATAAAATCCTTGCCACGTGTTTTTCCATTCTCTTTGAGTAGAAAATATGTAAAGGTAACTGATATGAAATATGACACAATGATACTGAAGTTGTTTATGTTTTAGACAAACAATGCCAATTTTATTTTATTTTATTTTAAATTTTCAAATAACAATTGGCTTTGATAAAGCAAAATGTGAGCCTGTTTGATCTTCTGATGTTTTCACTATGTTTTATTAATATTATTTCTTTCAAAATTATAAGGCTACCTGCGGAATACCTGAAATAGCTTTTGCAACGTTTGAGAACATGGAATATGGAGAAGGTGTGCACTCCACGTTTTCTTTCCCTCCCTCTTTCTTCCCCTCCCTCTTTCTTCTTCTTCTGATGCTTATAGTTGTTTACTTATAAATATTTCATTTACCATTTCAAGGGAAGTTTGTTTCTATTTCTTATACTGTAACTTGTTTCACAATTAATTTTCATTTCTCATGTATTTGATTCTTTTCCGTTCTTTTTTTGTTTCCTTGTTTGTGCTGTTCAAGTTGAGATGGTCTTTTCTTCTAATATGTTAAAATCCGTTTCTTCATTATTAATTCTATGTACTGTAAATTATTTTTAATCTGTGGCATATCAGATTATATGAAGCCCGATACAGATACATATAATTGGGTTATTCAAGCGTATACTAGAGCTGAATCTTATGACAGGTTAGATGATTTAAATGGCTGTGAAACCTCACATTAGAATTCTTAAATTTAATATTTCATGCATTGAGTTATAGTTGTTCCTATGTGATGGATCATATTAAACTTGTTTCTGTGTGGCTTATAGAGTACAAGATGTTGCTGAGTTACTCGGCATGATGGTTGAATCTCACAAGCGTATACAGCCAAATGTGAAGACCCATGCGTACGACACATTATTATTTTTCTTTTACAAACCTGACCATTTTACATGTTCAATGTTATATTATTTGAATTCATTAGTATAAAATTTAGACTTTTATTTTTTTTAAATGGTAGCTGTTATATATAATAAACAGAATTTGCAGCAAATTCTGTGACAAAGCAATAGATTTCAAAGAAATTATAAACATGAACCTATAGCATAACAATCTTATGGGCTAAAAGTCCACTTGGAAACATGGGCATTACTCTCTAATTAAATACACCAAGGAAGCACAACAAACAACAACTGCACACTACCAATCTAATACTAAATCACAGAACCTAACAAACCAGGAGTATAATTCAGGTCTGAAGCCTCGGAGTCCTGTTTTAATATGTAGATTTTATTGATACTGCTTACTAGACAGTTTACTTTATACCAGCAGCTAATAGCATGTATGGATACACATTATGCTCCATTGATTCATGTTCCAACGCTCATTTTTACCATGAAACAAAAAACTGTAGCTGTAATATGAACATTGGTTTGGGATCATTTCAACGGAAATACAAACATGTTATAAATAGCCTCCATTCAACTAAATCTTAACTCTTTTATTGCTTATATGCTATTCTTTAATTTCAAGTTTCCCTTCTATTTCTGAAAGATACTCTGATTATCAGGTAAACTGAGTAAATGACCTATAATTTTTGGGGATCTTATAGCTATGTACTCATTCAGTTGTGTTTATTTAAATAAAATGAAATGTTTGATTTTGTCATATAGGACTGTGGAATGTTCTCTTGATCTGTTTTGTCCCATATTGTCTCTTCAGCCTGTTAGTGGAGTGTTTTACGAAGTACTGTGTGGTTCGAGAAGCTATTAGGCATTTTCGTGCCCTTAAAAACTTCGAAGGGGGTACAAAAGTTCTACACGATGAAGGGAATCATGGAGATCCACTTTCTTTGTACCTTCGAGCATTATGTCGGGAAGGTATAATTCTACGGGCTATGTATTTTTAGTTTTCTCATTCTAAGAGATGTTGTCTCGATTAATAAATAATATACAATTTTATTCAATTAACCTTTAGGGCTCGCATTTGTTGTGTCACAAGTTTGAACTTTCCCTTATCTCCTACAAAATAAGGTAAGTTTTCCATAGGTAGAGAGATATTAGGAACGTACTCTTTAACACACTTTTTTGAATATGCTCACTCATGGGTTGAATATTATAGGAAATCACAAACAGTGTGGAACTTTAATGATTCCCTTCCTTGATTTTTGTATTTTCCAATAAAGTTTTGCTATTAAGAGTGAGTGACCGAGAGAGTGTATTAGACAGTGCTCCTATCACTTCTCCCATTAATATTTTTTTTAACTCGACTTTTCCATTGTTGGATTAGGGCACCAATTCCTTAACCTAAAATAGTTGTACCCAAAAGAGTATCATCCCGTTTGTTGTATGAAATGGACGACGATAATGAGGCATTTATTTTAAAGTTGTGCCTAAATTTCAGCTCAAAGAAGAACTTTCAGGGGGAGTATCCGATGGGAATCCATCGGCCTTGCCATTATATGTAGAATATCTGTTCCAGAGCACATACTTATTCCCTAAAGATAGTCATCAGGGATTTGCTCCTTTGTGGTGTTCAATTTATATTTATAAAATTTTCTGACCAAAATTATTTGGAATGCTTGGCTTCAACCTAGTTGTCATTTTGAAATACAGGAAGAATTGTTGAAATGCTTGAAGCTTTAGAAGTTATGGCCAAAGATAACCAGCCAATCCCTTCAAGAGCAATGATCTTGAGCAGAAAATACCGGACATTAGTAAGCTCATGGATTGAACCATTACAAGAAGAGGCTGAACTTGGATATGAGATTGATTATATAGCTAGGTATTGTTTCTTTTTCAACAACAGTTGCTATTATTATTGTTATTATTATTTTGATCTAAGTTATTTATTTTATACATGTTTTCATAAATATTCTTATCTGTTCTCAGCAAGTGAAGCTGAAACCCAATTGAAACTATTATTATGATTTCACTTGTCTTTTGTTTATTTCGATGGGGTTTTCATTCTAATTGTTTTTCTAAGTCTTGTGTTTGTGTCCAGCTTATTTTTCCTAACAGAGGTACCTTTAATATTCTAAAACTACTGTTGAAAACAGAAGTAGGATGCTGGAAATAATTATTCTCACGTTCATACTTTTGAAACAATACATAGGTGTTTAAAAAGAAACAAACCATGGTCTAATTAAGGTAAAAAATCTCCAGAAATAAAGTCTCTAAATCAGGAGATATCTAGCCAATAATACCTAATCTTAGTGAAAGGAAATCTGCCCAATAATTACTAATCCTAATCCCTTAATTTTAGGGATTACACATAATTGCCATATTAATTGTAATATTTATTGCTTAATAAATTCACATATTCTGACAACTACCAGTTGACGAAATAGGCAAATCAAAATCTAAGCAGTGGTCCTAAGAATCTCTTTTATGTTTTCTACAAAAAGCTTTTGACTTTTTCCTTTTGCTTTCCTTTATTTTTTTAATGCAGACGTTTTCTTTCACTGATATAGTAAATCTCAGTTAATGGGCTCAATTAAGTAATGCTTAATCATTATATAGATTTTTTTTATTAATGTGTTTATTGTTGTTAATTGGACAGATATGTTGAGGAGGGTGGCCTAACTGGCGAGCGCAAGCGGTGGGTGCCTCGAAGAGGTAAAACGCCTCTAGATCCTGATGCTCAAGGATTTATATATTCAAACCCAGTGGAGACCTCCTTAAAACAAAGATGCCTGGAGGACTTGAGGGATTACAATAAAAAGCTCCTGAAGACCTTGCAGATTGAAGGACTTGCAGTTTTAGGGGATGGTGTATCTGAATATGATTATATTAGAGTGAAGGAAAGACTAAAGAAACTCATAAAGGGTCCTGAACAGAATTCTTTAAAGCCTAAGGCTGCTAGTAAAATGCTTGTGTCTGAATTGAAGGAAGAATTAGAAGCACAAGACTTGCCTACAGATGGAACTAGAAATATTCTTTACCAACGGGTACAGAAAGCAAGGAGAATAAATCGATCTCGTGGTAGGCCCCTTTGGATTCCTCCAGTGGAAGAGGAGGAAGAAGAGGTTGGTTCTTCATTTGTTTTGTATAAGTACCTTTTTCTTTTATCTCCACCTGACCTGTAATATATAATGCTAAACTTAAATATGATTCATGTTCTAGGTGGATGAAGAACTGGATGCATTGATTTCACGTATACAGCTACAGGAAGGAAATACAGAGTTCTGGAGACGTCGCTTTTTAGGTGAAAGCTTAACTGGTGATCAAGAAATGACAATGGATGCAGGTACTTCAGATGTCTCTGAAGTTGCAGATGACACTGATGCAATAGAAGATGCTGCTAAAGATGTTGAAGATGATGAAGTCGATGAGGAGGAGGAGGAAACAGAACAAGTAGAAGAGGAAGTAGAACCAGCAGAGAACCAAGACGTAGACAGGATAAAAGTCAAGGAAGTTGAAGCTAAGAAGCCTCTTCAAATGATTGGAGTCCAGTTGTTTAAAGATTCTGATCAACCTGTAACTAGATCTAAAAAGTTTAGAAAATCCAGATTGCAGGTTGCGGTACGATAATAATTCTTTGGTATTCTTTTCCTTTGTAAGTTTGGATGGAGAGAGTTGGGTTCTTCTACTTGTTTAGACAGTAGGGCAGGTTTTGTGTACAGAAGATCCCAAAATGTTGGGATGTAAAAACCAACATGATAAAACTGATATGGCAGCCTGAGGTTTTGGGTGAGAATGATTCATGAGAAGCTGAGTGCCATTTATTGACCATCCATTCCCTGTTAACATTACATTCTTTCAATCTTTGTTGCAGTTTTGACGTTCTGAATCTAACTTGTTTGCTGGCAGGATGATGATGATGATGATTGGTTTCCACTGGACGTATTTGAGGCATTTAAGGAAATGAGGAAGCGAAAAATTTTTGATGTGTCAGACATGTACACATTAGCAGATGCTTGGGGATGGACATGGGAGAGAAAACTGAAGAACAAACCTCCTCGTCGATGGTCACAGGAATGGGAAGTTGAGTTGGCAATCAAAGTTATGCAGAAGGTAAATAACTAAAGCTTGACTTTTTAACTGCAAAATTGCTTCTTGTTGAAATGGTTTTAACTGGTTAAATTCTCAGTTTCTTGCAGACATGGAATATGATTACTGCTTCTTCAAATGTACAAAATAAAAACTGTACTTTATAACACTGCACATAAAAGTAAATTAAGATCCAAAATAATGTAGGCTGATGACATTAAATTTTGCATCTTGATTTTGGCTGTCTTAATTTTCTTGTGTTCATGATTGACGTGTTTGAGGGATATTGTTACCCGATTTTATCATCTTCTCTTCTTTCTACTTGCGAAGGTCATTCACCTTAAGGTTCAACAGTTTGGAAGTTTGGGTGAAGTTGCTTAATCTGTAAATTGTTTTAGTTCCAATTTCTGAGTTTATTCATTTAATTACGTGAAGGCTAAAATCGTATAACTAAGGGAATTTCAATGAAATATTTGTGAGAAAGACTCATTGCAGCAACCCTAACATTTATGCAATGAATATTAGCATATCTAGGATATCCCTTTACATTTGTTATTTCTTAAATGTGAGGTATACTCTTGAGATTTATGTTTTCAGGTTATCAATTCCAAAAATAGTTTACTGGAACATGCTGGCTGGCAGCACTTTGGTGACGTGTTATTTTTTACTTGGTTCAACTTTCATGGTGATGCATGGATCAGTTACGCTAGTTTGCGAATGCTGTTGATTTAGTCTTCCTTCAATGGGATATTAAACATTCTTGGTGTGTCGAAAACAATTTTATAATTACTCTGAATGGTGATATTTATATTTGTTTCGTATAGAAGAATTAAAAAAAGAACATTGGTGTCTAGTTGTCTACCTTTCTGCTTGTTGATTCCTGTCCAGATATTGTGTAATAATTCATTCAATTTTGAAATTTGGCATATATATTAGTTAGAACGTAGTAGAGATATATTCATCATTTCTGTAAATAACGCTGAGATTTCCACTACTTGTTTGAAGTTAGAATTTCCCACTTGATTTAGGAGCTAACACTGAATAATTTTTTATTAGTAATTAGCAATACTACTTTAGTCTTTTGGATATTTAACCTATCAACATTCTTTGGTATATGCTTGTCTTTGCTGAATGAGATTTTGACCTATATTGTACAGGTCATAGAATTGGGAGGGACACCAACTATAGGGGATTGTGCCATGATCTTGCGTGCAGCTATAAGGGCGCCTCTACCCTCAGCTTTCTTAGCAATTTTGCAAACAACTCATGGACTTGGTTATAAGTTTGGGAGGTAATTTATTTTCTTTGTAAAACAAGACCGTGTTCTTCTGTGGGTTACCCAACCCAGCCAACAAAAATCTAGATATTTTATATGCTTGACCAGGAGGAAAAGAAAGCTAACCCGATACTTCTGAGGAAATAATCAATAACTGTGGGGTTGGATTAGATATTGCAGAATTTTATTCACTATGATAACTGCAAAATGAAGGCAACCTTTGGTTTTCTGTCATCCCATGTCTGTTGCTTTTCATCTTATTGTTTCTTCATTTTCCCCCATGTTACAGTTCTCTTTATGATGAGATAATCTCTCTCAGCATTGATCTCGGGGAACTAGATGCAGCTGTCGCCGTAGTTGCAGATTTGGAAACCACAGGGATCTTGGTCTCGGATCAGACTTTGGATAGGGTGATTTCTGCCAAGCAGAGGATTGACAATATCTCCAATGGTGTCATCACGGATGAAGGATTGTAAAACTATACCTCCATATTGTAATGGTTGTTATGCTTGGGACTGGTATAACTACCCGTTGTGGTTTGATGTATCATCATTGCACAGATGTGCAAATTTTGTGCTTAGCCTAATGTATGCATAGTGTCAGGCCTTGAAGATGCTTAACTGGTAAGCATTATTAGTTCTCTCTTTAGTTTTTTACTTCACCACAATCTATTATTTTGAACAGGGTGTTTTGTAAATGAAGCAACGGCAGGCTCCCACCGTTGCAGGGGCATTGGCTTTTTATTCCACTAACACGAAATGACGCTGTTGGAAATTTAACGTCACCAACAACCAATAATTCGGGATTCCGCGGTGGATAATGTGTGTTGACAAGATCAGGTTCACTTCATTGGCCGATTCCCCCTTCCATTCAGCAAAAAAACTTCATTGGTTTATTGGTACTAGTAGATTTCATGTAAAATAGTATATAAAAATGTTAATATCATTTGTTCAAGAAATTAATGACTTGTATGGGGGCATCAATTATGGTTATTAGTTAGGCACACGAAATTACACCTGCTCAGGTTTGCAAATGTAACGGCCAAAGGAGGTATAAATGAAATGTAGCAATCTAGTTGACATTCCACGAATAGTTATTCGAAAAGAGGATCTTGTTACAAGCAAGCTTAAGCTATTGTTTCATTGTTACTAGGAGGGAAAGATGGAGATCCGAAGGGTGGTAATAGAGAGACAGAGTTTTGTATGGTTGAGAGGGCGAAGAGCAGGGTTGCTCTGTAACGGTAATTTTTTGTATTTATAATTTTTATGAGAAAAAGAGTAATGTTTCTGGAATTGGAAACAATTCAAATAAAATTAAAAAAAAAAAACAGATCTTTGTAATTTTAGTCCGCCAAATACTACAGCAAAGCAGAACCTGACAAGGAGAAAGAGAAAAGCTTTAGAGAAGGAAGAAGAAATTGTATTAGAGGGGAATCTGAGAAATATTTCAGAAGGATAGTTTATATGAATTAATTATCATATTCATACTTAAATTTCAATTTCTAGAAATGTATGCTTCGAATTAGTCGATGAAGAATACTCATGACATTGTGTGAACTAAGCATAGATTAATGAGAATAGAATTCACATCCAACACAAGAACACTCAATACATACATCAATTAATTGAATTTTGATTTTTATTCAATTATTACATAAGCAATTGGTTATGAACAGAATAACCGAATCGAATGTAAATAAGACATAAGAAAAGAAATCAAGAAGACTTATTTGGATGTAGAATTTTTGAACGACGAATGAACATGGAAGTTGGTGTAGCCAATGAAATGAAATGCATGAATCCATGTTACTTGGATTAAGATGGTTCAAGAGGAGTGGAAGCAAAGAGTCGTCTCTTGAGTTTATCTCCAAGATAAGACTCACAACGAAGCAAAGAGTCACCTCTTGAGTTTACCTCTAAGATAAGACTCACAAAAAAAACATTTGGTCTCGCTAAAATTTAACAAAGTTTCTTTATCAATCAAATTTGTCTTTTTACAATGAAAGATGCACTTTATCTATAGGTAAAGTGTAGTTGTGATGAAGAAGTACACTAACCCACAAAGAAAGAGACGACAAAACAATGTTGTTCATACATTCCATTGGTAAAGAAATTGAATTTAAGGCTTTGTCACTTAAAGTTTGTATTTGGCATAAAGAACTATGGTATATGATGCCAAATTAATTGCCCAAAGTCCTTTCGCTCAAAAACTTTGCAATAATATAGAGAAAGGTTTGTAGTGCTCACCATGGTGTGCCACCCAATGAATTCATGTAAAAGTTGACATATGTAAGGGTGGAAAATTCAAGGAGGCATCTTAAAACCCTATCCTCGACATGCAATGTCCTCATGTATGGCACCTAGTGGGTGCTGGGTACTAAAGAACATTTTATTGTGTGGGAGACAAGGTTGTCTTTGTACCAACATACATTTATTATATGGCAAGTTATTTTTCTGTTGTGCTTTTATTCTTTCTTGTTCTCTTTTTTGTTTCATTTTTAGTTAATCGTTTTTAGTATCTTCTGGAGTCAAAGATTTGAGAATAATCTTAGCCCCCATTATCACTACTACTCCCATCAATTATTAATGAACATAATTGGTTGTTGATAAGACAACAAAGTGTGAAAAATATTTTTTTCGTTTTGTTATCAAATTCCTTTTGAACTTGAATCAACATCCATCTTATCATTAAAAAATCACCTTCATATTTGGGACTTCTAATTCATTATCACTAACGTTTTGTTTGTTTGGAGGGATAACACTGTTTAGAGGAATTGGAGAAGATGGATTTGCGAAGTGAAGGGTGTTCACGTTAATGAATTTGGAAAGAACGATTATCATTGATTTGCGAGATGAAGTACTTTTTTCATCTCCGCATATACCATACGATTTGAGGATTATTTCAGTGAAACTCGTTCCTATTCCTAATAAAAAGTGATAAATAAGTGTCATACAACACGAATTTCATTCCAATTTTGAGTTTTGTGATAATTAATGTCACGTGGATTGTAAAAGATAATGCTACAACACATTTATATTATTTATAATACAATTACAAATAAATCCAAAAGTTAATCCATAATTTTTTATCCTAAATATAAATATTCAATTTCAAGAAGAATATTTTTTTTTACCACTAAATTATATTAAAAAAATATTATATTTTTAAAATAATTATTTTAATTTACTAAATTACAAATTTTAAAAATTAATGTTAATTTTTTATAAACATCACCAAGTTCATGGCAGATGGAGCAGATTTAATGACAAAAAATAATGGTAAATCTCACAAGGACGTTAAAATTTGGCCACACCTGGTATTGCTATATTAGGTCTCATCATAACTATGCTGGTCCTCTTTCTGTCAACAATACCTTTGCCGGTTCTGTATTAACTACTCATCCTGCATGCATCATAATCTCACCATGGGCTCAGCCATCTCACACCATGTGCAGTAAATCATCAGTCAAAACCAACCTCTGATGGTAATGCTCAACCTTCCATAAATATTTCACTCCTTCAAATTTTCTGACCGGATTTTGCTTAATGGTGAACCTTGTCAAATCATGTTGGAAAATATCACGCATCTTCGTCTGTTCTTCTTGCTTCTGCTTTTTATTTCCTTCCATTAATGCTTCCACCTTTCGTTTTGACAGCTCTAACTACACTTCTTTTATTCACTTCGTATCTCCTTTCTTCTCCTATTTTCAAAATTATAAATATGATCTTTAATGTTTTATTAAATCATTTTATCTATTTTACTTTTCTCATCTTTTTTTCACTCATCCACCCCTTTTATTCTTTAACGGATTTTCAAAAACTTATTAAAATTTCAACAATAAAAGATTTGAAATACTTAATTGTATTTTGAAATACATTTAAGAAAAAACGTAAATTGAAATAGTTTAACGAATAAACGTATTTCGAAATAAGAAACATACTTAAAAAAACATATTTATATTAAAAAAACGTATTAAATTTAAAATAACAAATAATAAATTTTGAAAAATAAAAAATAAAACAAAGAAAAAATACAGTTAACAAAATTTTAAATAAAAAATTACAACCAAATATAATTACAATGTTTAAAAAAATCAACTAAAATTAAATTAAACAATTATAAACAAATAACAAAAATCAATATAATTTCAAGCAACAAAAGAAAAATATTTTTTATTTGGTTGTTATGTTTAAATTTTTTATTTGATTTTTTTAAATATGGTAATTGCATTTGGTTGTTACTTTTTATTAGAAATTTTGTTAAATTTTGTTAATTGTGTTTTATTTTGATTTTTTAAAATTTATTAATTGTTATTTTTTTTGTTATTTTAAATTTTATACATTTTTTTTCTTAAATATAAATATGTTTAAGGAACAAAAATATTTCGAAATACGTTAAGTGAAGAGAAGGAGAAAAGTAAAACAAAATAATTTAATAAAAGGTTGAAGGTTATTTTTGTAATTTTGGAAATATAGATGAAATAAACGAGGTGCAAGACGAAATACTAAATTTGAAATACATTTTAGAGATAGAAGTATTTTAAAATAAAAATATTTCAAAATATATTTATTCCTTAAAGATATTTCGAAAAAAAATATTAAATTTAAAATTAAAATAACAAATAATAAATTTTGAAAATTCAAAACAAAAAAAAACAGATAAAAAAAATTTCAAATAAAAAATAACAAAAATTAAATAACAACCAAACATAATTACAATATTTTAAAAAATCAATTAAAATTAAATTAAACAATTATAACAAATAAAAAAAATACATATAATTTCAAACAATGTTTTTAATAACAATTATTAAATATTATTAATTTATATAATAACCAAAATAAATTATAATTAACATTAAAATAATTATAATAAATCATAAATTAAAAATTTTAAAAAATTTAAATGTATTGATACAGAAAAAACATTAACTTTTATTTTAAATTGTTGTATAATTTTTGGTTTTTATTGTTATTTTAAATTGTATAATATTTGTTATTTAATTTTAATGGTTAATTTTACGTTTTATTTGGTTTAGTAAATTTGCAATATTTAATATTTGTTATTAAAATGATTTTTTTGTTTGAAATTATTTGAATTTTTGTTATTTGTTTATAATTTTTTAATTTAAGTTTTGTTGATTTTTTAAATATTGTAATTGTATTCGATTGTTAATTAAATTTTATTTAAAATTTTGTTAATAATGTTTTTTTTTTCTATTTTGTTTGTTTTATTTTGTATTTTCAAAATTTATTATTTGTTATTTTCTTTTTATTATTTTAAATTTAATACATTTTTTTAGACCTATTTTGAAATACGAAATAAACGTATTTCGAAATACATTTATTTCTTAAACGTATTTTAAATTATTTTTTTCCTTAATAAAGTTGGTTAAGAATTCGTAAACAATTATTAAAGAAACATATTTGAAACCTTATCCGCATTTAAAAGATTGTTGAATAATTTTCGGAATCAGGTTAAAAAAATTAATGTTGTGTTCGCTTGAACAGATTGTACTGTTCAAGCGAATTTGCGAGCGAAGAATGATTTCGAAATCGTGTTCTCATTTGCTGATTTGAGACGATGGAAAAGCGATGATTTGCGTGAATTTAAAGTGGATTGCACTGTTTACACCATCTCGCCAAAATGGAAAGATTTGCGTTGATTTATAAGTAAAAGACTTATATGTCCTGTACAATTGTTCAAAACTCCGACTCCATTTGCAACCTTTATATTATTAAAAAATCATAATATTAACGTTAATATTAACGTTCAAAACTCCGACTCCAGTATGTAGTGTCCTTGCCATGGTTTCACAGATTGAAGTGGTTGTTGGAGGTTGAAGCCGTGTGATTGTGGTGGAGGGGATAAGGAAGATGAAGGTTGATGATGAGGAGGCAAGCAGGATGAAGAAGACGAAGCAGAAAAAGCAGAAGACATGTTGTTGTATCCGGTTCTAGTAAACAGCGTATCTGGATACACGTTTTTCATTCTTTTCGAAGGAACCGTGTCCGGATACAGGCTTCTTGTATTCGGATCCACCACACGTATTTGCTTTCTTTCGATGGCCAGTGTGTCTTTTTTCCGGTTGCAGGGACGCCATACCTTGATTCCTTGCTCCGTCGCAGCAAAAGTGGGTTACCATAACTGTCTTAACCTTGGTGCATGGGTGATGCGGTCATCATCTTCCTCGCCTCACTGTCAAACGTAGATCCCCCATGGAAGCAATGGTGGGTTCGGGTTGAGGAGAATGGCAGCATAGACACGTGCAGTGGAGGGAGGAGGGACAACAGGGAGATGTCTACCATGGAGAAGAAGACGAAGGTTTGTGCGATGGAGGAGAGGTTAATGGGGATGGAGGTGGAGAGGAGGACGACGACAGTTCTGTGGAGGTTTTTGGGCAACCTCTTCCAATCTTTTCCGCCGTAGGGTTGGCCGGAAATGGGTTCCATGAACCTGTACATGAACCTGCCGGAAATGGGTTCCATCAAACCCTAATTTCATCTGCTTCGTCTCCTTCCCACCCAAACAGAGCATACCTTCTTCCGTTTCTTAGGTGTTGTATTCTTTTTTCCATTTCTTCAATTCTACTTTCTTTTTTGGTTTTGGTGATGAACCCAATTTTTTAATTTTTGGGTTGTTTTAAATCTGCAGATTCCGATTTCATTATGGCCAAAACCTCTTTCAAGCTTCAACATCCTTTGGGTATTCTTCGATTTCTTAAATTTTTTATAATCATTGGAATTCAAAACACTTTTGTATTGGTAAAAATTAAAATGAATCTATTTTATTTTACCGGTATTTGACCAAGCCATAAGTTGTTGGTAATTTGATTTGCAGAATATAGCATTCTGCGAATGAATGTGCATAATGGCAATGAATATTGGCTTTGTGTTTTTCTAATCCAAGGATCTCTTTTAACAGTGAAATTACCTACGAGATACAGTTCGATAGTTTTTTTAAGTTTATTTTGAACATTGGAGGGTGTAAACTATATATAAGTTTGAAAGTTGGAGGACCAGACATAGTTTTCTTTCAATGTTCCTGCTCTACCTATTAACATTTATACATTTAAATATAACAATAAAAAATAACATTTTATATTACATTAATAACTAAGGGCATTTTGGTCATCTTTAATTTCTACCTATTAAACTAATTTTTTTAATCTGTCACATCAATCAAATTCTACACTAATTCTCACAAACTTTACTCTCAAATCCACTATCAATTACTCACAAATCCATTAAAAAAATAACAAAAAAATTACCTTCAAATCCACTCAAATTCATTCAAATCATCTCCCCCAAATCATCTCCCTCAAATCCATTCAAAAAAACACACCCTAAGAGAATGTAGTCACTAAGAAGAAAAAGAATAAGAAAAGTAAAAACAATATAATTTAATAAAAAGTTAAAAGTTATATCTATAATTTTGGAGATAAAAAAGAGAAGTACGAAAGAAATGAGAGAGGTGCACATAGAATCACCCATCTCTAATAGGTATTAAAGCCAATTTAATAAAAATGGTGTGAAATTTTTTCTTTTACAAAAATAATAACTTACAGCCAAATATAAATATAAAAATGAAAACGAATTAAATAATTTTTTTAAATATAAGAACTTAATAACTAATTAATTATTTAATTTTTTATAGGTTCTTAAACTTGCAGTTCATAACTTTGTTAATGAACTGTTTCGGATGTAAGGTCCCAAAACCGAACACAATCCCAACTGTCCTTGCCGTATCTTTCAGAAGATCTTTCACACCTACCACCGATTGGTTGTGACTTGCACGTTAGCACTCCGACGCTCAAATTAGCAAAGTCACAATGAACTTAGTGTAAATGTAATTAGATCCCAAAGTGAAATACCTGACTAATATTCCTGTATTTATAGGCATTAGACTCAAGTAATGGGCATTAACTACCTGTAACCGCTGACCCATAATTCCGCAAGATTCGCTCCTTAATTGTAACCGTTGCAGTAGAACTCCGCAATATTCGTTCACTAATCCATTAATCCTTATCCTATGCCCGTTCTTCACCCTCACCGACCGACCGATTCGCCAACCTTCCCGATCCACCCCATTATTCCTCTTATACACTTATTCGTCGTCACCTGTTCGACCATCTCCTTATACTGACCGATCATCTCCTTATACTGACCCATCATCTCCTTATACTGCTCGACCATCTCCTTATACTGTCCGACCATCTCCTTATACTGTCCGACCATCTCCTTACACTGACCGACCATCTCCTTACACTACATAAGCCCCCCAAGCCCCGAGCGTTGACATAAGCAAAGGGTTTAAACGCTCCCTAATGAGGGTGGTAATCGAGGAGTCATGACTTTCTTACCTTATGATCAGCTTGATATGAAGGGTGTAGATGGGTTTGCCTGTCATTCGATGTTGGATTCGAAAAGACATTTGTTTTCTGCCCTTGGATCGCATCGCAACGGACGGCTATGATGATTCTATGAAACCGTTTTCTACGGCTATAAATAGATGGAGGGCCCCTCTTCATTTGCGATGTTTGTCACTCTCAGAGTCTTCTTACCGATCTTATTCTACTCCAAACCGATCTTCTATTTCGAGGTAATGTCTCTCTCTTCTCGATCATCCTTTGGGTCCAAAGACGAGGGTCGGGGGTATGCTGACGATGTGGCCGCTTCATCATCATCGTCCGGTTCTTTCTCTGCTAGCTCATCCTGCTCTCCTGGTGAGAATGTAGAGGTACAATTCAATGTAGACAATTCTCGTGCCTGGTCTTCTATCATTCCTCCCCCCTAGTGCAGGGGTATGGCTGGGCCCCTCACGAGGTGCGAAATTATCTTCCTTACTTCATTTCCACCGCCTCTATAAGGCATTTGTTAGAACGGGTAGATATATTAGCTAACTTCAGTGATGTCGATGACTATTCTTTTGTTGTGTGTCGCTCGAATGAACGAGCCTGTCATGGTTGGGAGGGATATGAATTAGATTTTTTCTATGTGTACATCACATTATTCCGTGATTTAGGCGTTAGGCTCCCCTTCTCTGAATTCCAAATGGGTGTGCTAAGAGAGTTAAACATATGCCCAGTCCAACTGCACCCAAACGGGTGGGCATTCATGCACACTTTCAGTGTACTTTGCACCAGCTTACTTCTAACCCCGACCCTTGCTTCCTTTCTCTACTTCTTTCGTGCCTTACCACAAGCTAACAGATCTTGGGTATCACTACTTCCCGTGAAGGATAAACAATTGTTCACCTCTTTTAACTCTTCCTACAAAGACTTCAAATCGAATTTTTGTAAAATAGCCATACGGGAGGCCGGTCGGCCAAAGTATTTTTTTGATGACGGCTGTCCGAAATTCCCATTCTACTGGACAAATCGATTTGCTACCCCGAAAGACCCCGTCCCGCAAGCTCATAGATCTGCTTGGGACCGACACTTTACGTGCTAAAGTGTTTGGTAAGTTTTTTCTCTTTTCCTTTCGTTGATCAGTGAATATTAACTTGTCTAAATTTGGTTGTTCACTGCAGATTTCTTCGGAGGGATGGAGCAGCATTCATCATTTGCACGGATGATGGCTCGAAAAAAGAAGCCGGGACAGACCGGTGAAGGTACCTCCTCCTCCGCCAAATCGGTCAGTACCGCGGGATCTGCCCCTCCATATCGGTGAATCCGACCCTGAAGATTTCGAATATGCAGACTCCTCCAGCCAACACCAAACCCACCGATCTTGAAGCTCCGAAAAATAAACCGAAAAGGAAGTCTGCCCAAGCCAAGACTCCCTCACCTCCGAAGAAGAGAAAAAATGAACACTCCCTTGCTGACCGGTCCATTGGACCCCAACGTTCACGTCGTCGATCATCTACAATTCAACCTCACTACTAAAGAGAGGAAACCTTTCAAAGGGATGACTCCCAGTGAGTCTTTGAACATGGCCTATGAGCTTATCGCTCGGGCCAGTGTTTGTCTGAATTATACCACTAGGACAAATAAACTGTTATTGGTAACTGAATTAGAAACTGCCCATAAGGATCTAGAGGAGTAAAGAAGGAGAGCATTGTCCTGTCTCTTCGCATCGAGGAACTGATTAAGGTTGCAGAAGACGAACGGGTAAAGGCAACTAACGCCCTGAAAAATGTTCAGGGTGAAGTATCGTCCCTCAAGCAATCGGTCGATCCTTTGAAGCTAGATCTGCAGAAAGCCACTGTCCATCGTGACGAGTTGATAAAAGAAAGAGATGCCCTCATTACCGAACGAGACAAATTAGTAGCCGAAAACGCCTCCCTAGGAGACAAAATTTGCCAGGAACGCCAGCTTGGATTTAATCAGGGGATTGCTCAGTGCCATTGTTTCTTCAACACTCCTTTGGAGCACCCCGACTTTGATATCATGAAGGTATATGTGGACGGTCAACTTGTAGATCTATCAGTTCAAGTGTCGTCCCCAACCGAGGAGATACCTGCAGCCAACCCGACCGTCCCCGAGGGAGCCCCTACCGAACCTGCTACAAACTCATCTCCTGACGCTTAGGCTTAAATTTTTACCAGACTTACGTATTGTACAAACATTTATATTTCGCAATTTCATACTGCTAATTATAGGTAGTTGTCGTCCGGTAATGTAAAAACACTTTATTTCGCTTCACTTCATGCTTTCTTAAACGCGCTAGTTTTGTTTCGTTTCGCTTCATGCTTTCTTAAATGCGCTAGTCGATTTAGAATGTCGTAACTCACTGTTTTCTCCGATCAACAAAATTCTACTACTATCCGGTAGCTATTTGTCGCCCAATCGATCAGGAGTCAATTTTCTGACATCTTGGGATTCATCAAAAGTCAATTTTCTGACTTCGCTTCGTTCCACCCGATCAGGAGTCAATTTTCTGACTTCTTGAGATTCTTCGAAGTCAATTTTCTGACTTCATTCCTCCTCCCTCCAACCAATCAGGAGTCAATTTTCTGACATCCTGAGATTCGTCGATGTCAATTTTCTGACTTCATTCGTCCTTCCTCCAACCGATCAAGAGTCAACTTTCTGACATCCTGGGATTCATCGAAGTCAATTTTCTGACTTCGCTTCGTTCCACCCGATCAGGAGTCAATTTTTGACTTCTTGAGATTCATGGAAGTCAATTTTCTGACTTCATTCCTCCTCCCTTCAATCGATCAGGAGTCAATTTTCTGACATCCTGAGATTCATCGAAGTCAATTTCCTGACTTTGTTTCGTTCCACCCGATCGGGAGTCAATTTTCTGACTTCCTGAGATTCATCGAAGTATATTTTCTGACTTCATTCCTCCTCCCTCCAACCGATCGGAGTCAATTATCTGACATCCTGAGATTCATCGAAGTCAATTTTCTGACTTCGCTTCGTTCCACCCGATCAGGAGTCAATTTTCTGACTTCCTGAGATTCATGGAAGTCAATTTTCTGACTTCATTCCTCCTCCCTTCAATCGATTAGGAGTCAATTTTCTAACATCCTGAGATTCATCGAAGTCAATTTCCTGACTTCATTCCTCCTCCCTCCAACTGATCAGGAGTCAATTTTCTGACATCCTGAGATTTATTGAAGTAATTTGCCTGACTTCTACCCCGATCCTACCAAAAATTCTCCTGAACCGTTACATAAATCATATAATGGAAGTAACAACATTCATCTTTAATTCATAATGGCGAAAAATCATACAACGCTTAACTAAAGTAAAATTTTAAATGAGAAACATTCCAAGTGTTCGGGATGACTTTCCCATCCAAAGATTCCAACTGATACGCCCCATTATTTAAGTTCTCCCTTACTCTGAATGGCCCCTCCCAATTGGCCGCAAGCTTCCCATGCGCAACCTCCCTTCTCGCTTCGGCTGCCTTTCTCCATACAAGGTCTCCTTCCACAAATTGTCTTGGCCTTACCTTGGTATTATACTGTCGGGCCACCAACCTTTTTTGAGCTTCTACCCGAACGGCGGCCACTCCTCTTCTCTCCTGTAACACATCAAGATTACTTCGGAGGTGCTCTTCATTCTGATCCATATCGGTTAATTGCCTCCTCAAAGTAACCTCTCCTATCTCGACCAGCAACATTGCATCTGTTCCATAGGTAAGGTTGAACGGTGATTCCCCCGTTGCGCTATGAGGTGAACATCTGTATCCCCAAAGTACCTGCTGAAGCTCATCTACCCAAGCCCCCTTTACTCCTCCCAATTTTTTCTTCAGCTCTTGAACTATAACTTTATTCATGGCTTCAACTTGGCCGTTCGTCTATGAATGCTCTACGGAACTTGTCACAAGAGTAATCCCCAACTATTTATAGAAAGCAACAAGTTTCTTATCCACAAACTGGCATCTGTTGTCAGTGATGATGAATTTTGGCAGACCAAACCTGCAAATTAACTTCCATACAAATTTCTAAACCTGCGTTGCAGATATCTTTGCCAAAGGCTCAGCCTCCACCCATTTGGTGAAGTAATCCACTGCTACCAACAGGAACTTCATCTGCGCTCGCCCGACCGGGAAAGGTCCTACTATATCCATTCCCCATTGAGCAAAGGGCCACGGCGACACCAAGCTGTGCAATTCCGTAGTTGGGACATGAATTAGGTTCCCATGCCTTTGACAGGCCAAGCACTTTTGTACAAAGGCTAGGCAATCTTTTTCCATCGTGATCCAATAAAATCCTACTCTTAATGCTCGGGCTCTAAGTGACCGGCCGCCACTATGCCGACACATATTCCCTCATGCAACTCCCTCATAACGTATTTCGATTCATCCTTCGCCAAACACTTCAACAGTGGGGTAACATATCACCTTCTGTATAATTCTTCACCCACAATGACATATCTTGCAATCTGCTTAGCTTCGTTGGGATGAAGAGTCTTTCCCTCCTCCTGCTGCTTAATAAAGAGAATTATTTCTCTCCTCCAATCTTCCCGATCGGTCGTGCAACTTACTTGTAAGCATTCGATCGTCGGTTTAGTTACAATTTGACGGATCATGGAAGTTAAGTGCCCCTTCTCCTTCCCAGTAGTCAACTTGGACAACCTATCCGCCCTAGCATTTTCCTCCTTGGAATATATTTCAATTCTAAGGATTTAAATTGAGCGGGCAATTGTTTGGCCCTGTGAAAGTATTGTAATAGTTGTTCATCTTTAACCTAAAAGCTTCCATTCATATGCCCCTCGACTAACTGCGAATTTGTTTTGCACTCAAGAAATTCCACTCCCAAATCCTTTGCCAACTCCATTCCCGCTAATAAAGCCTCATACTCGGCCTGATTGTTACTATCTTTGAATCGAAAAACCAGTGATTGCTCAACCACTATACCATCCGGGCCCTCCAAAACTATCCCTGCGCCTCCACCTTGTCGTCCGAACGACCCATCAAAAACTATCTCTGGCATATTTGCTGCTATCCATGCAAACAAATCCTTGTTCTTCAGCAATACACCTCTTATCGCTTCGGCCTGATCTTTGGTGAGACCGCGCCCCAAAGTAGTAAACTGTTCTTCCTTATCTCCTATAACAAACGAACGAACTTCCCCCATCGGTTCCACCCGTTCCTCCAAGTGTGTTCTAGGATCCAACTCCGTCATTGCCACCTCCGATCGCTTATCTAAAGGTTCAGAAATTCTTGGCTTCACCCTTAACCCTGCTACATAACATTCACAGGCCATTTTTTGGTCAGCCCGAACGGTGCGAACCACCCCGTCGTTCGACGGGTACTTCAATGTCAAATGAGGAGTTGAGACAATAGCCCCAAAAGCATTCAGGCACGGTCGTCCTAGAAGAACATTATAAGAAGTGTCTGTATCAACTAACAAAAACCTGACCTTGATCTCCTTAGCTTTTTTATTCGTCCCCAAGCTAGTTCTCAAATCCACATACCCCCTGGTGTCCACCCTTTCCCCAGCAAACCCCACAATTTGCTCATTGAAGGGCATAATAGCGTTATGCAAAATCTCCATTTGCCTAAAAGTTTTCCAATACAGTATGTTAGCAAAACTCGTCTGATCCACCAGAACCTTTCCAACTTGATACCGGGCGATCATAGCTGTGATAACCATCGGGTCATCTTGCTCCAAGTCAGGAGCATGGAAATCCTCATTTGAGAAGGTAAAGGCAGACATGGATCTTTTCTGAACCCTCGCCAAGTTGACACTGCGCAAACTCCTTAAGTGTCTCTTTCGAGCAGCCGAAGTTGAACCACCATCTGCAAATCCTCCCGATATCGTATTAATAACCCCTCTAACCGAGCGGTCCCAACTTCTACTTCTACTACGGCTTTACCTCTGCTTGTTTCTCCCAGGAGGATCCTGCCGAGGGAATGACCGTCCGGTGCCACTCGAAGACGCGCCCTTATTACGTTGAACAAACTTCTGCAAATGGCCTGCTTGAACTAAACTCTCCACCTTATCTTTCAAGGTAGTGCAATCCTCTGTAGTATGTCCCCTGTTTTGATAATATCGACAGTACTTGCTTTCAGCAGCACCTACAAGCGTTGGTGTTCGGACCGCTGTCAACAACTTAACTCTTAAAGTTTCCTCAAGCACTCTAACTCGGGGAGCGTTCAGTGGTGTATGATGAATGTATTGGGGAACCCTGGGTTGATCCCCCCTCGATGACCGCTTCTCCTATCAGTTCTCCCGAACGTCCGCCTGACATTCCTGTCCCTCCCCGTTCTGATTATCGGTTCCATTTCCTCTCCCCCCGCTGATGAGCTCTACCTTCCTCAATACGAATGAAACTTGCCAACCTATTCTGCAACTCATCCATTGTTTGAGGTTCCTCTGCATACAGATAATCTACAAATGGTCTTGGTCTTAAAGCAGTCGTTAATGCACTTACAATCAGCCTTTGGTCTGCATTTCTCACTTGCCTAGCCGTTCTATTAAACTGGCCCATGAACATTTTAAGAGATTCATCTCTTCCCTGTCTCATCCTCACCAAAGCCGTATAAGTTACACCTGGTGTTCTACTTGATGCATATTGTCGGGTAAACAGCTGCCTCAACGTGACAAAACTGTCTATCGTTTGGGGCCGTAAAGAATGGAACCAATCCAGTGCCTCCTCCTTCAATGATAGGGAAAAAACCCTACACCAGACTAATTCGTTTGAGGAATACACTGCCATAGCATAAACGAAGGATCGGAGATGCTTAACAGGATCAGTGGAACCGCCGTATTTTTCCACCCCTGGTAACACCTTGTTATTTGGCATTGCCGCTCTCATAACTCGCGCAGTAAAAGGATGTAACCCTTCAGCCTGATCGTTAAACGCACGGTTATCGACCAGTGGATCCCGAGCCCCTGAAGCTTCCTGATATTGTTCCTCATCATCATCCTGATCATTAAAATTTCCCTCTCCCTCATATCCCACCCCTCCATTTCCACCATTTTTTCTTCCACCAAAAGCATTTCCCCCTCTTCCCCGTCCATTTCCTCCTCTACCTCGGCCGTTTCCTCCTCTTCCCCGTTCGTTCCCTCCTCTTCCTATCCCGTTTCCTCCTCTACCATTCTTATTTCCTCCTCTCCCATGCTGGGCATCAGGTCCAAGAGCATTCTTTTCTCCCCCTACTACATTCATGTGAGTTGCATTATTGTTTTCTTCCTCATTCTCCGAATGAATCGTTTCAACATTAACAGATTGAGCCGAGTGTCCACCTACCCCATTACCTCGTTCAGCCCGCATCGCCGCCATCTCTGCTCTCATCTCCTGCATCTACCTTTACATTTCTTGCAACAACTGCAAATGAGGTTCTCCCGCCATTGTGATCGTGTCTGGATTGTGTATGAAGTCTCGGGCCCCACGGTGGGCGCAAAAATGTTTCGGATGTAAGGTCCCAAAATCGAACACAATCCCAACTGTCCTTGCCATATCTTTCAGAAGATCTTCTCACACCTACCACCGATCGGTTGTGACCTGCACGTTAGCACTCCGACGCTCAAATTAGCAAAGTCACAATGAACTCAGTGTAAATGTAATTAGATCCCAAAGTGAAATACCTGACTAATATTCTTGTATTTATAGGCATTAGACTCAAGTAATGAGCATTACCTACCTGTAACCGCTGACCCATAATCCCGCAAGATTCGCTCCTCAATTGTAACTGTTGCAGCAGAACTCCGCAATATTCGCTCATTAATCCATTAATCCTCATCCTATGCCCATTCTTCGTCCTCACCGACCGACCGGTTCGCCAACCTTCCCGATCCACCCCATTATTCCTCTTATACACTTATTCGTCGTCACCTGTCCGATCATCTCCTTATATTGACCGATCATCTCTTTATATTGACCGATCATCTCCTTATACTATCCGACCATCTCCTTACACTGACCGACCATCTCCTTATACTACATATACCAATTCTATTTTCTCGCAATACAAACAAATGTGGTGTGGTAGGTTTGTGAGAAATTGAAGAAAAATGTAAAAGAAAATAAATATAGAAATCAATGCCCTGAATGGTATATATTCCATAACATCACATCCTGCATACAAAACTTATTAATAATCCTTCTTTCCCAATAATAGTATTTTCATTCATACAAAATTAAAGACAAAATCTAACATCTCTCTGTAATTAATATTACTTTTATTTAAAAAAAAACAAGGAAAATGTGTGAAAATGCATCGTGGTATGTCGGAGGAAAAAATATAAAAGAATTATTAAATAACATTAAATACGAGGACTTACGTGTCAATGCATAATGAAATCTGACTTTACCGAACGGTGGTCATCATTTTATGTATCACATCAACGGCCCAGATCAGTCCACACAGAGATCCTCATCACCTATAAAAGTACTTCTCCGCCGTGTCATCATTTCCAGTTTTAACAGAAACGAAGCCCAAAAAGAGAGAAAGAAGAAGAAATACTCGAGAAAATTCTCACATAGGGTTTGGATTTTTCGAGCAATCTTTTTTCTCCGTCACTTAATCTCACGCGATCTCGCTCCGATCCCACTCGTTTACATGATCGTATTCTAAGGCGACCTCTGATTCGCCTGTCGTCGTTTTCGCCGTCCCTCCCCGCCGGAATCATGATCTCCGTGCAGGGCGACCAACACCCCCACAACCGCCACCACTACCACCACCAGCCGCAGCTTCCTGGCTCCGCCGACACTTCTCGGCCGCAGTTCACCGGGGATCGCGTCGAGCCCTTCTCCGTTAAGCAGGAACCCGCGTCGCTCACCCTTTTACCGTTACGCGGTCATGATTCTAACGAAGGTTTTTTTAATTTTAATTTTTTATTAATCTATATTCACTGAACATCCAGCTCTTTATTGATTTTGTGTTGGCGCCTTTTACCCTTTCTTGGACTATGTTTTTGAGTTTGTGTTTTTGCATTCGGGCTTCATTTTCTTGGTTGTTATTGATTTAGTGAATTCAGCTGGAATCGGATTCTTCAGGAGGTTTTACACTTCTTGTACATTATTTTTGTTCTCGCTTCATCTACATCATAATTAGGGTTTGACACGGAACTCTTAATAGGGAGTATTTTGTATTGTACTTTTCGGTGTTGTATTTCCTATGTTGTTGGCTCTTTGTTCTTTAGTTGGTAGTTGTGAGTGCTTGGAGAAAAGTCACGATTTTTACTACTGACCGCTTCCATGCTTCCAGAGGCTGCCATGAAATAATTTTGTCTGATTATTTGGAAAAAATTCACCTTGACGCAGTCGATGAAGATATGCACCTGTCTCTTGCACATCAAATGTACAAGAGTGGCAATTATAAGCAAGCCCTAGAACACAGCAATACTGTCTACGAGAGAAATCCGCTCCGTACTGACAACTTACTACTCGTGGGTGCAATTTATTATCAGGTTTGTTCTTCTATTATTGTTGTTGCGTTGTCTGTCATTTGTTGGATGATTTATTTATAATCGTCGGTGCTGATTTCTTTTTCCTTTTCTACTGACTCTGAACTAATGATACTATTTGCCGGCAGTTACATGATTTTGATATGTGTGTTGCAAAAAATGAAGAAGCACTGAGGATTGAGCCGCACTTTGCTGAGTGTTACGGGAATATGGCTAATGCCTGGAAGGTAAGTAACCTAATCCATGATTTTGGTGATGGAACTCACTATACTACCTCCGTGTGCAGTTGGCAGATTTCAACATTTTTCAGAATAAACAGAGCTTTATTTTGTGCAGGAGAAAGGAAACATTGACCTTGCAATTCGCTACTATTTGATTGCAATTGAGGTTTGCATGCAATTCTCTACTAATAACTGTAGTTTGTATTTATTTTTTATTACGACTTCGAGTGTGGTAGTTCTGTACCCATGTTTCAAAAATATAATAGCCGTCATTTTTGTTCAGGAACTAAAAATCAAATTTTTGGTGTAGGGACATATTTTGTATTAATTTAATTGAATATTTTTGGCTGGCTATCTTAATTTTATATATGTATTTTTAAATGATTTAGTAATTTCCCTTCTCATTTGAGGCCAATTTTTCTTTCTTGTATGTTCTTGTGCAATCCTTGATTAGTTTGTATATCCGGTTGCCTCTTGATTTTGTTGTTGTAGCTCCGTCCCAATTTTGCTGATGCATGGTCAAATCTAGCTAGTGCATACATGCGAAAAGGAAGACTCAATGAAGCAGCCCAGTGCTGTCGTCAAGCACTTGCTATTAATCCTTTAATGGTATTTTTTCTTGTTTGATGATCAGTAGCCTCTCATGCTAAGCAGAAAGCATAGAGTTTAACCTTTTACTCTTTCCTTCTGCACTTTTTTATCATGTGGTTTATGTAATTGCTTTCTATTGCACTGCAGGTTGATGCCCATAGCAACTTGGGTAATTTAATGAAAGCTCAAGGCTTGGTGCAAGAAGTAAGTCCTTACGTTTGATATTGTTTAAATGGTGTTTTTGATTTTTGAGGTTTTCTACAACCAATTGGTTTATGAACTATTACTTCATATCTCATAGGAAATAAAGTCTTCTCTTAATCATTCTGCCACACTGGAACATTTGAAATTGGGTTTGTTGTACCACTTCCTTCCCTTTTGTAGCGAGTGCAGTTTCTCTCTAACGAGGGATTGGGCTTCCTAGTTTTAGATGATACCCTACTTGATTACAAAGTATCAGTGATTCGCCATCTTGTTGGATTAGTCTTTGGGAGATTTGATTTTTTAAGACCTCTTCTGCCACTATGCCAGTTACCCAGGTCTATGTGTACCACATCTTACTGTCAGAGCTACTCTAGTTTCTTTACCCTAACATTGGTTCTTGGCTTAGATGATTATCTAATGGATTTCCTGGGGAGAGTGACAACGTTAGTTATTCTCTGGGTCATAACCATCTTCCATTTTCTGTCTAGCCAGATAAAATTAGTAAAAATAGATGTATACTGGTCTGGAAGCAATGAACACTCCTTCAATGCTTAGTATTTTGTACCCTAAATCTTTTCTTTCATTTTAGATACTGATTTAAATAATTCGTGCATGGAACTGTGTTCAAATCCACAGTTCGATACAGATGTCAAGTTGTTGTCTTCAAGCCTCGACTCAGATGATGGTTCTAGTTGTAACTTCCATCTCCAAGACTGCAAATAGTCAGAATCTAACATTTTTTGCAGGCCTACAGTTGTTATCTTGAGGCATTGCGCATTCAACCCACCTTTGCTATTGCATGGTCAAATCTTGCTGGTCTGTTCATGGAGTCTGGTGATTTCAACAGAGCCCTTCAGTATTACAAGGTATGTCTCTTTTCTACATTTTGAGTGAACTTCTTGTACTCGTGATAGAAGCTAGTGGCGCATCGTATTGTCTTATTAATTTTTGTTGAGTTTGCTTGTGGTGCTTCATTTCTCATTATTAAATGGTGCTTACTGGAAGTTTTTCTATATCATACATATTTTCTGTGCTTTTATCATTTTTAAATTAGTGCTTTTTGATTCGTGCTTGTGAGGTTCTGATGTATTTATATTTAGAATTGCCTCTGATGCTGCCCAGACATTTCTGTCACACTATGATTTATATGTTCTCTAAACTTTTCCGAAAAAAATTTCAGGAAGCAGTTAAATTAAAACCTTCCTTCCCTGATGCATATCTGAACCTTGGGAATGTTTACAAGGTATGGTGTTAAGCGTGATTGGTTGAATTGGATTAGTACTTGTTGGAAACTTAATTTTTTTTTTCTATATCAAGCTTCAGGGATGTCTCAATTTTTCTCTTTTTTCCTATATCAGGCTTTAGGGATGTCTCAAGAAGCTATTGCGTGTTATCAGCATGCTCTTCAGACACGACCAAACTATGGCATGGCTTATGGTAGGTTCTTTTTTTTCTTCTCTACTGTTTGCTGCTAATTTATTTTCTTTGTATAATCTCATTGGAAAGACTTTTGATATAATGAAGATCGAAAACAACTCTCATTTAACCACCTTAAAAGTCTGGTTTTGGTCTTCTGAGTGTTGATTCAAAAGGGTTTGTTTTGGTGCTGCAACCAGTATGTTATGTAAAATCAATCAATCCTTTAGAAACTTATAATCAGTTTTTTAACCATTGAACAACTTGAATAGTATAACTTAACTGATGGACTATCTATCTATTTCTAAATCACTATCAATAATTTGTTGTGAAAGATCATTTATATAATGTATAGCATAATTGGTTGATATATTTTTCTGTTTATAGAAAATAACATTTCAAATGTTGTAGGACAGTGAATGGATGATTGTCCCATATGCAGATAACTATTTGCCCATTGGCATATCCAAGTTTCCTTTTTATTTTGTCAAATTATTTGGCTTTACAATTTCGGGTACAAGTACCCTACTTGCACTAATGACTTCAATTGGTGCACAGGAAATTTGGCCAGTATATATTATGAGCAAGGTCAACTGGACATGGCTATTCTACACTACAAGCAAGCCGTTGCATGTGACCCCAGATTTTTGGAAGCTTACAATAACTTGGTTGGTTTTTGTCATAGATAGTTTTGAAATGCTGAATGCTAATATGTATTGCATGATATTTTATTTTATTTTCTTATAGGGTAATGCACTAAAAGATGTTGGCAGAGTGGAGGAAGCAATCCAGTGCTATAATGTATTTTTTTCTTATCTTGTTACCTCTTGTTACATTACATATGTAATATATCTCTAAAATTCCTACTCATGTACCTTATTTGTGGGATGAAGCAATGTCTTACATTACAGCCTAACCACCCACAAGCATTGACCAATCTTGGAAATATCTACATGGAATGGTATGCGATCCCCTTGTATCATATTAATGGTGGTAATTTGTGTTACATGTTAGAATGATTTTTCTTGGTTAAAATTCTGTGATGCAGGAACATGGTAGCTGCTGCCGCTTCATACTATAAAGCTACACTTAATGTAACAACTGGATTGTCCGCACCTTATAACAACCTTGCCATAATCTATAAGCAGCAGGTAATGCATATATGAAATATAGCTCATGCATGCATACTCGTATGAGTAATTATTAACACAGTGGGATTAAATTCATGGTTGATAAAGGGAGAACAGTAACCTTTTTGCAAAAGCGTTGTTGATGACTGTACCAGTTCTGGCAGTTTTCTCATTCAACGTCATATTATTGTAGGGGAATTATTTAGATGCCATATCATGTTACAACGAAGTCCTCCGCATTGATCCCTTGGCAGCTGACGGGCTAGTAAATAGAGGCAATACATACAAGGAAATTGGCAGAGTTACTGATGCTATCCAGGATTATATACGTGCCATTGCTGTCAGGCCAACCATGGCTGAAGCCCATGCAAATTTGGCTTCTGCTTATAAAGATAGGTATACTAATTTTTTGGTTTCACCTTCTTGGGTGGTGAAGCCCGCCATATATAGTCTTCAATTGAGAAAATAAGGCAATTTGTTATCTTAGATAATCAGTCACATTGAAATTGAACCTGGAATTTGCATTCTTTAGGGATTATTTTTCTTATTCTCCTTTTACTCTCTACTTGGATGCATTAGTAGTCATAAGTTTCTTGTGTTGTCTAGACTTTATATCCTTCCATTGCCCATGGAGAACCTGTCTGTGGCTTGTGTAAAGTTGATCCCTAAATATTCGGTCATTGCTATAAGCTAATCTGAATTATGTCTCCTTATTTCAGTGGACATGTAGAGGCTGCTGTAAAGAGCTACAAGCAGGCTCTGATTCTGCGTCCTGATTTCCCCGAAGCAACTTGCAATCTACTACATACACTTCAGGTTTTGTTCATTCTCTATTATAATATGCATTAACTTTGGCAAGTTTCTTAGAGTACCTTTTTGATATAATCCTGTTGCATATGCCTTTCATTATTACCTTTTCTGTCTCAATGCATCTTCCATACAATTAAGTGGCTATTTTATTGACTGGCTTCTGATAGATTATGTTGGTCCGGTCATGTGGTTGGAATGAATATAATAGGTAGTATTGTCTCCTTTATGTTACCTGATTGGACTCATTTTTGGTTTTGGATGAGCTTTTCAGTATAATTGATTTGACTCATGATTTAAATGATGCACTATATGTTGTAATGCACCAATGTTCTTTCTGGTTGTTATTTAACTTTTTATCTTTAGCATTACCTTGTGATATCACTACCCTTTCTCACATGCCAAAAAGGAACTAAGATGTTTTTCCTCTGTCTGATGGTGTGTATTTAAATGCCATTGTTCTATGGTCTGCTTTTCACAATGCTTTGCTCTGCTAGTTCATGGGCACATGTTGGTAGTAGTATTAAATTTTTTTAATGTAGTAGGTAATTTTTTTTGTCATCAATCTGTATAATCTTTTGCCATATTGCAGTGTGTCTGCTGTTGGGAGGATCGTGATAAAATGTTCAAGGAAGTTGAAGGGATAATCAGGAGGCAGATTAATGTCCGTAGTAGTCAATACTCTGTTTTACTTATCTTTACACGCATACTTGTTTGAGTATCCTTCAATTATCATTCTTTCTGTTCTTCAGATGTCCGTACTTCCTAGTGTCCAGCCTTTCCATGCAATAGCATATCCACTTGACCCGATGCTTGCTCTGGAAATTAGGTATGAATGTTACTGTTCACAGGAGGCCCAACCAATTAAAAAATATCAAGTGCTCTATTCAGTACATATAGTATGTCCTTCCCTTTCTTTGCAGCCGGAAATATGCTGCACACTGCTCTGTAATTGCATCTCGTTTTGCTCTTCCTGCATTCACCCATCCTGCTCCTATTCCAATCAAGCGGGAAGGAGGATATGAAAGACTGAGGCTTGGGTATGTCATCACTTTGTAGCTGAACTTACTTTTCGTGTACCAAAATGCTTTTTGTTTTAATTTTAAGTATGGGAAACATGTGGGTTGCAGGTATGTGAGTAGTGACTTCGGTAATCACCCGTTGTCACATCTCATGGGATCTGTTTTTGGTATGCACAACAGGAAGAATGTTGAGGTATTTAATGTGGTTTTCTTTAGCCTATTTGTCTATTAAGTTTTATTCTATATGCTCTCAATGTACTATCTATCTATCCGTCTATCTATTCAGGTATTCTGCTATGCATTGAGTGCAAATGATGGTACTGAATGGAGGCAACGTATTCAGTCTGAAGCAGAGCACTTTGTGGATGTGTCTGCCATGTCATCTGATTCAATAGCAAAAATGATCAACGAGGATAAGATACATATTCTTGTCAACCTCAATGGTTATACAAAGGTAGGGACTGACAAAGTTGTAACAAATTGTTGGCTTTATTATACTTTTTACTACGTGGTGTTGTGGCTGACCCTTTTTCCCCTGTTGGAACTGTAATTGGATCCTGGCCTTGCACGATGGTACTCTCGTTATTTTCCAGGGTGCCAGAAATGAGATATTTGCTATGCAACCTGCACCAATTCAAGTTTCATATATGGGATTTCCTGGAACAACTGGGGCTACTTATATAGATTACTTGGTCACTGATGAGGTAGATACTAGATAAAAAAGAGAGAATGAGTTTTTATTAACTCGCTCATCTTACATGCATCCTTATTTCTTATTATTTCTCTTTGCAGTTTGTTTCTCCACTACGATATGCACACATTTATTCTGAGAAGATTGTCCATCTCCCCCATTGCTACTTTGTAAATGATTATAAACAGGTAAGTTTTTTTTACTAACATTTAATGTAGAACTTTTGTTTAATTCAATGTTGTATGTTTTTGTATGCATCGTATTAAGTGTCTTTGTCCTGCATGTTTTGTTTATTCAGAAAAATCAGGATGTGTTAGATCCAAACTGCCCGCATAAACGATCAGATTATGGTCTACCAGAGGACAAATTTATATTTGCATGCTTCAACCAACTTTACAAAATGGATCCTGAAATATTTAATACATGGTAATTTCAGGATGCTCTCTATTGTTTGTTTATATGAAATCTAATGCCCCTCAATTATGTCCCATTCTTGTCTCCTATTTTTCCAAAATTTGGCAGCTTATTCTCTTCATGTTTGACAATGCTTATTTTAGGTGCAATATTCTTAAACGGGTACCCAACAGTGCACTCTGGCTCCTGAGATTTCCAGCAGCTGGAGAAATGAGACTGAGAGCATGTATGTGTTCTCGAATGGGCAGGAGATCTTTTCAAATTTTTTGTTATCTTTATTGTATGCTTTCTAATTCATGAACCACTTTCAGATGCTGCTGCACAAGGGGTACAGCCAGATCAAATTATTTTTACAGATGTTGCAATGAAGAACGAACACATCCGACGGAGCTCTTTAGCTGACTTATTCCTTGACACGTAATTACTGGCCCGTGTTTGTGCCTAGCTTCATTTTTCTATTCGCAGCCCTTACTTGCAGTTGTTTGCTTATATTGTTCTATTATTCGTCTTATATGTGTGAACTGTACACTTTTAGGCCTTTATGCAATGCGCATACGACAGGAACAGATATACTTTGGGCGGGTTTGCCAATGGTCACTCTGCCTCTTGAGAAAATGGCTACTAGAGTTGCTGGATCACTCTGCCTTGCCACTGGACTGGGGGAGGAGATGATTGTGAGCAGGTCAGCACTTTCAAGTTTGTGTTTTTGTTCAGTGTGGTCGTGCCATACTTCCCTGGCTTTTCAAATATCACGTCTTCCTCAACTTTTCAGAAGATTAGGCAGTGCCAATGCCTCTTGACAATTATTTTTGCTAACTTGCTGCTTTTCAACTTTTGTGGAACCGTGTATAGCATGAAAGAGTATGAAGAAAGAGCAGTATCCTTGGCTCTGAATCGACCGAAGCTTCAAGCTCTTACTTCTAAGCTTAAAGCTGCACGCATGACGTGCCCTCTGTTTGACACAACCCGCTGGGTGAGTGGAGATTATATTCAGACTATACAATCTATATGGTCTTTTCATTGTATGTATAGTTCTCTAAGCTGATCCTGAATCTTACAGGTGAGGAATCTTGAGAGATCATATTTTAAAATGTGGAATCTGCATTGCTCTGGTCAACGCCCTCAGCATTTCAAGGTCACTGAAAATGATCTAGAATGCCCTTACGACAGATAGATATAGGAATTAGACGGGAATGTAGATAAGAAAATTTAAGAGAGTCGTATAGAAGCTACCCACATTGTTGAGACGTAGTTAACTCAAATATGTTGTGGGTTTAGTTACTCATTGAAGATGTATTACCTTGTATTAGTAAAAGGAAAATTTGTGACATACTTGGTCTGTTGGGGTATTACCTTGTAGTAGTAAGAGTCTAAAAGAGTAAAGCAATGTGACTTATTTTTATTTATAGCAAAATGTTTGTCTTTGGAGTTCTGCCTTCTCTATCTGGTGGATGAGGAATTTGGTAATTAATTTAAATTCCGAGTAATTTCACACGTCATTAATAGAGATGTCTTGTTTGGACATGAGATTTATTTAAGTGTTGAAACATGAAAATTCTGAGATTTCTTTTTAAGTGAGGTGGACGTATTTTAATATAAAATGAGCTTATTTTATCGGATTCTTGTTCGAAATCGAGATTTCATTGGAGCTTTTCTAAAAATGAAGATTACTGTAAAACACCATATACGGATAAAATGGCTGCAAAACAATTCTCCGCTAAGCGGTTGTAGGCTTGGGCTTTCGTACCTTTCGAATTCGAAAGAGGTTTCTTTCTGCATCTCCAAGCTTTTTCTTTTAAAACTTTTCTAAATATATAAACTATCTTTTTAATTTTGGTCTTGTATAATTATCTTAACCATCAACGTTTCCTGTCATACTTTACTTTTAGCTGCACTTCCTTCCTCCTTTCTATTGCTTTTGTCTTCACCCTACCTCCTGCACCACCATGATTCCTCGCTGCCTTTCTTTTTTAGCTCTCTTCTTTGAAGGTACATTCATTTACATTTCTTTACTTATATTTGTTTACAGTTTTTCACTTATATTTGTTTGTAAATGTTTAATATATCATAGAAGAATGTAAAAGTTAGGAATTTAGGATATAAGGTTATGCATTTGAGTAAATAGAATTAATCGAATTACAAAATCAAGTTAAAATATTACAACATTCAGATCGCTAATCATATTTTTTAATATTTTATTTAAAATTTGTTTTCATTTATTTGTAATTGGTTATGGTTTTCTCATTTTTTTTGTCATTGTTTTCTTTATTTATTATCTTTAAATTAGTTATTTTTTATGTGTACTGATTTTAATTTTTTATTAATTTTTTTTATAAAAATAAGAACACGAAATGCATTTAAATATTAGGTTGAAATTATAATGAAGTCAGAAGGAATTTACGACAGTGTTTGTAAAAAGGGTTGTTTTTAAGAAGCTGCAACATTAATTTTCATGAACATGAAGAAAATGTTATTTAAGAGTAGTATTATGTTATTGGGTAGTATGATGATGTTATTCAAGAAAAACATGAAATAGATGGATTTTCTGGAAATTTATATGATTCATAATTGTTGACGAGTTATGTTGATCATATTGCGTTCGCATTGTGATAGGATCAGAGTATTAAAGTAGTTGAATATTGTTTTTAAATTTTGATATTTGATTAGTTGTTTGAACTTTATATGTAATTTTTGGGTTTAGATTCGAGGGTAGGTCAAGTTGGTCTCCTATGAAAAAAATTGAACAAAATTGAAACATATTATTGGTTGTTTAAAATTTAGTGATGAATTCCAGTTTGATTGTTTTGTTATTTTTCTTTCGATTACATCAATAAGGGCTTGATATTGACGTCCGTTGAGTGATAGCATAAAAAGATAAACATTTTTCATGTTTTCGTTAGTGAGATGATTGTTACACTAGATGACGTGTCCACTGTACTACATTTGTCTATAGTGGGACAATTATGAAGTCTTAGACTTTGAAGCGATTTTGGTAACTCTCATGGACTTATTAGGTGTGAATTACACGAAGGCTACATCTGATGCAATGTCGTGGTTCTTGAGTAAGATTAAGTTGGTTGAGAGACCTATACAATGACTTATAAGAACTAGTAGTGGGAGTATGCGGCATGGGCTTCTTGCATCTTGTTGGATACACTATTTTTACGGATAAGTACCGTGTATGGAATACAAGATGTATACATGCTGGAAATATGAGGATTCATGCTATGTAGATCTTTGAGATTGATGAATTTTAGAATTTTGTGCATCTTTTGCTTTCATTTTATGCATTGAAGGTACCATTGATATCATAATAGGAAAAACAATTTCAAGTAACTTTTATTTGATTGTCACTTTACCTGCAATACAATTGAACACCAGATCAAATTCTTTTTCAATATATAACTCTGTCTGCGATCTATTTGATAGAATATCTGAAAAGGTCAATCTAGTCAACCCTGTTGATATGACTCCAACTATCTATTTGTTGGTTTTGTATATGTTATCCATCAACAAAATGATATTAAATGTATTTAACAATTTAACTACATCAGGATGTTGTGTCCAAAAAGAGATCATTTATCACCTCAGATTCATCAAGACATCTACTCTACCATTAATGATTGCTTGTAAGTTTATCTTGCATTATATACTTGTTTGATTGTTATCACATTACAATCATTATTTTGTTTAAGAGTAAGGACAACGTTTGCAGGTTTCACTCGACTCTTAGTCAAATCAATAAGCAATTATTGTTCAATGAAATTTAACTTTTCAGCAAAATGGTGACCAAATAAAGTTTGTGTAAAATCATGGTTATGATATCCACACATTACCTTAAATACCCACCCTTCTCCATTAGAAATTGGTTAGCCTCAATTTAAAATGACACTCACATTTTCTTGTGTCAGATATATTAAGATGGACATTAAATTTTTATTTGATGTAATTTCTACCACTTTCACATCCTAACAACACAAACGTCTTTCTTTCAGGTTAACAATTAACTTTATCATATCTTATAATGACAACAAAAAAACAAGATCAAAAGAAATTCCTTGAACCCACTCAATTAACTCATCATGTGTATGGGAAAAATAAGATTAGTTGTAAAATTATATGTATAACCTTCTTTGCAAATTTCATTGATAAAAAAAGAGAAATCTGACACAAAACTTAAATTTACTTGTAAATCCATCAAACTAAAAGGATAATAATATTTCATCTTATAATATAGTCATTTGTAACATGACATCAACACTATTGAATACCTCACTTCTTTAGTAATAATAATAATTCGAGATCAAGAAATTATTATAACATAACAAGTAAAACAAATTTAAAAAAATTAGAGCAAAAAAATTTTAAAAAAATTAGCAAAAACAAAATGAATACTAAATTTTGAAATTCAAATGAAACGATTACTGCAATTTGAAATTTGGTGAGTATTTATCTAATTTTAAAATTTGAAAAAAATAAATCAAATTTTAAAATTTGGTAAGTTTTTAAATTAGATTTCAAAATTCGGTGAATTTCTTAAATCAAATTTCAAAATTCGATAGATGCAAAATATAGTAAAGTAAATATAAATTTTATTGGAAATAAATATAAAATTTTAAACTATACTTAACCAACAAAAACGATTATACAAAGATGAATAAGATGAAACGAAAAAGATGAGACGAAGAAGATGAAGGAAAACCAACTACAAAATAGAAATTTTGAAACTAAGAACAATGCAAAACGTACCATCATACTAAAGAGATTGAGAGAAAAAGAAAGAACGTGAAGATATAACTTGGGGATCCATGCTTTTAATAAATATAAGGAACACAGTGTTTTGATAAACAATAATTATTGCATATACTTAATTATTTAATATATATATATATATATATATATATATATATATATATATATATATATATAATTGCGTGCGTGCATCCGTGCTGATTATTATAGATACAAGAAATGTTTTTTTGTGATCTGTGTTAAAGAACTGTTTTTTTTAATAGAAGAAGACACTGCTAAAAATAAAAGTAAATAAATTGAATTACTAAAATAGTAATAATAATTAATAATAATAAATACGTGTAACATCATAAATTCGAAAATGTGTAACATGAAAGCAATAGCTCAAAATTTTGAATTGGGCATTAATTTTTTCTATTCTTATTTCTAAAAATAGGATTGTGAAATATAAGTTTGTAGATTATTTTAGAAAGAAGAATTATTGAAGTAAGTTAGAAGTTATTAGGTAAGAAATTTAACTTGTTTTCCTTTTTTGAATACAATAGTTCGATAATTTTTTTTTTAAATTTGCACATTTTAGTCTAAGTTTCCTTCTTTAATACTAAATATACTGTATCTTATATATTAATGAAATGTTTTGGAGAAGTTCTCCAAAATTTCAACATTTACGAACTTGCAAATGTCGGCCAACGTTATTATGTGTTAGTGGAATGTTATATACGGAGAAGTTTTCCTAAATTTCAACATTTTCGAATTTGCAAATTTCGGCTAACATTATCCAAAAATCATTTCACTTTATTTATTATAGGTTAAACTTTTCATCGTTCTAAAATATTTGTGGTAAAAATGTATCATTGATGTTTTGTGCAGTTAATTTCTAACTTTTTAGAAATCTGTGAACATATTTATCCAAAATTCTTTTGTTAATGAAGACATAAACAATATTAATTCCAATTGGTTACATTATGTTAGGAAAATAATATAAATCATTTTTAGTATCTACTTTAGAGTAAATAAATTTTATCCTACTTGCATATCAGGAGACAAAACAAATGAGAAACTAAAAAAATACAATTATACTGAAAGATCATAGAAAGTTCCTACTATGTAACAAATCATGTTTGTTATTATAAAGACTTCGGTCTCATACGCATAAAATGAAAGGTAACATAGTTTAGATTCTTAAATCATTTCAATATCTCTCTAGCAATTGTCTTACTTCCGACTTACATAAAAGAAGTAAATAAGTAGTGTGATATAAAAAGTAAGGTGTAAGAGTTTTGGTGTTGTTTCTTTGATATAATCTTTTGCCAACCTCATTCTATTTTGAAATGGTATAAAAATTGTACTATTATATTATTGATAATTTGTTTTTATTTTTCGATCTCCCTCTAATTTGAAAGAAGTGTAAGAAATATAATATTGTTCATTTTTTAACTTGTTGTTCAACCTCATTCTAATTTAAAAAGGTATTAATATTTTTTCTCTGTGATCACCAATTATCAAGCTTATTCTAATTTGAAAAAGGTCTACACAACACCAAGTTATTCTTTTATGATTATCCATCATCCAACCTAACTCTAAATAAAAAATTGTTAAAAAAAAGTGATATATATTCTATTATATAATCTCGTATTGTTTGATTTCCAAATATTATATCGATACAAATTATTAAAAATGTAAAGTAGTATATGATTGTTTGTAGTATGCATTTGAAATTTGAAAGTTTTGTTTTCTCAATAAATATATTATGCAAACTTAACTAATGTGTCAGTCCAAAATTATGTTGACCGATATTCTGTGGTGTACACCTATGACGAATTAATACAACAATATGGATATTTTCACAAACTAATATGTAGAATATGTGTATTTTTATTTTTATAATACAGACGCCAATAAAGTTTGACAAAAAGAAATATTTATAAATGTAGAAAATCTCAAATAAAGTTCCGAAAAGGTTAGCTCAATTAACAGAGGAAAAAGATTCGAATAATATTCCTCTTAGGATCTCAAATATGGAAAATCATTTCATTATCCAATGCCATATGGCCATATGTTAAATTGTTGACGTCAAGCAGAGAGACTTTAAACTATGTTAATCTCTGAAGACAGTGATATGATTTTAGGATTTTGAGGTTGATCATGCTTCCAGAACATTTATTTATTTATTAATTTATTAAGAAGAACATGTTCTTTTACATATACTGCCACTACAAATCAAGCAAGTAAAAATATACCGACTTCGAATTTAAAAGATCAAAATTTTTCAGTTCATAAACTGTTAAAAATAAAGAACACGTTACCGTCTTTTATTGGTATATTAAGGTTGAAATGCACACAAAACAGCTTTGTTACAGACATAATATATAGCTACATGCATTTTATTTAATATTGTAGTAACTGATTGAGAGACTTTTGCATGAAAAGCTACACATTTAGAAAATCATTTATGTAAGGTCCGAGGAAGGTGAGATAATAGTGGTTCATGTTCCCACACTCTAGCTATTGTTGTACCAGAATTGCCTCTGAAGGAAGTCGATAATCTTTACGTCAACTTGAAAAGCTTTGGCGAGAACATCATCGGAGATGGGAGGTTTAGATCCAAAGACAGCATTTGCAATAGTGATAACACCCGGGTTTTGGCTACTAAGAGCAGCAATGGCCACAGCATTTCCATAACCAACGTTTTGCTGGAAGTGAATCAGACCAATGGGAAAAACAAACACATCACCTTTGTTCAACACTTTGGTGAATAACCTGTTGTCGTTCTGGTTGGACGCGACAAAGCCAACGTAAAGGGTACCTTCCAAGACTACAAGAATCTCTGTTCCTCGAGGGTGAGTGTGGGGAGGGTTCAAACCCTTGGGTGCAAAATCTATGCGAGCCAAGGATATCCCAAGTGTGTTCAAACCTAATATTTCATTAACAGTCACTGCTGTCACCTTTGAACCTAACGGGTTAGCAGTGTCACCGGCTCCCAACCCACGATAGAAGAAATCTTCAGCATTAGCAAGCTTTGGATCCTTGCAAAATTTTCCATTCACGAACACTGCACATTAAACAAAATCACCAAACAACAAACTTTTATACATACACATGTGCAGATTATTCTTAACACAAAAAAGCTACAAAATTTATGTATATATATATATATATATATATATATATATAATATTGTATATTTATATACATATACCGCCATATATACCACCGGTTTTGGTATCATTGATAGCGACACAGAAGTCTTGCAGAGGGCTTGGATCATAAGCAAAGGCAACGGAGGATGCCAAAGCCAATAGAACTACAAGGAACTGAACAACCTTCATTTTTGTTGGTAACTTGTAAGTGTGAAATGTAAGAGAGTGTTTGTGAGAGTTGATGATTTTGCAGCATGGGAAGCTAGGTATTTATAGGACGAATAAATTTATGTGTATTTTACAGATTTCAGGATTAGATAACTATTTGATGGTTGAAACATATTCTTAATGACAACCAGTTTGTCAAATATTATAGATTAATATTTGAATATATTATAGATTAATATGCTCCATGACAAGTTCAGTATGTACGTACCCACTACCTGTGCTTGAAATATTAGTTTTCTAATGGGAGCTGGTGATTCAGAGACTCAGAGTTGTTGGTTTTGAGAACAGGCGGCTACAATTTTCTCAGTATTTCTGTCATTTTCTCAGCATTTATATAAAAATAGAATATTGATACGATGTTTACACAATTAGAATAATTATAAGAAAAAGCTTTTGTATTTTTAAGAAAAAATAAAAATAAAAAGTAAATAAAAGATAATGTGAAATAAACTTAAAAAATTTGTCAGTTTGAAAATATTTTTTTTATAAAACGTGCATAAGACCTTAACTAGTGCTACACCTCGTTGGACTTATTTGTTTTTGTGCCAAAGTCTTTAATTGGTCGTTCATGTTACCGTTCAGATATGGTCTGGAGTAGGTGGGGGATAATGGAAATTTTTATAAGGCAAAATTTTCATTAATTTATCTGCTCACAAAGTCTCTGATCTATATCCGTGAAGTAACTAAGTTGCTTCCTTGATGTTTGTTAATTTTCTCACACCACTCAAGGATTTCAAACGCATAAGTGTTTGAAGATGAGTCACACAAGCCACCTATGTGAATGGTTCCTACTTCCTATCCCAGAAAGATATTTGATTTTCTACAAAGAGTAATTATTTCACTAAATCATTTATTATGTATCTATCTTTCTCCTTTTTTTTTCTACCAATATTTGTATATTCAAATTAAGGAAATATGATATGATAGGACTTGTACCGAAAAGAAGAGTTGTTATGAAGCAGGTAATTAACAAGTTTGATGACAATGACATTAAAACTAATTATGAATCTTAATTTTCAGAAACTTGGAATATCCCAATAGAAAGATTGCGATCGTTCTCCAACCTCCCAATTTCCTATTGCAAAATCACATAAACATAGCGTGTTTTTATTTATCTTTATCCTTTTTGACAAATATACGCACTTTCAAGCAGTCGGTAGTTTGACAAACCAAATTTGTTTTTTTTTTTTACTGTATTGGATGCATTAATGCAAAATGGTCTAATGTATATCTTCTTTAGTATTTTATGTGTACTCAACAACTTAGTAATGATAATGTAAGTTAAGTTCTCAAAACATGACATAGTTATCTTTTTCAAAGATTAAGATGAAGATAATGGAGGTAATGATGGTGGCATGGATAGTGGAAATCACGATTCCAAATAACTGTTGTTTTAACGTCTGACATGGGCTAGTGAGGATTTAAGATCATGAAAAGGTAATGAACGAACCTTGTAGTGTTTTTGAGCCACATACGTGAATGGGCCAGTGCATTTCATTTTATGGAGAGAGAAGATGACAAGGGTAAATATGTCATTTAGTTTTACTTATGAAAGTGAAGGAAAAAAACAGGGAGTGGAGGAAGAAATTCTTTTCATTTCGAATATATTATGGGCCAGAATTCCAAATAAAAGGCCCAGGTCCTTTAATCTGAACACTCACTTGAATTTGAGGAAGTCCCTGGAAGGAGAGTGTGAAGGTGAAGATAGTTTTGAGGAAGAAGATCGATGAATAATCCTTCGAATAACAGCCCTAGTGTTTCTTCAACGCTCTCGTCTCTGAAAAACCTAATCGCTCTCTCAAATCAGGTTCTCTCTGTAACACCATCTCCGGCAACCCTAAACACTAACCTAATACAATGCCCTTTCAGTCCACACCATCTGATTCCTCCAAACTCGCTCTTCCATCACCACCTTCGTTGCCCTTCCTCCCCGCGCCCTCTCCCCGATCTCACTCACTCTCTCACTTACCCCCATACCCTCCACAACTCTCCCTCTGATCAACTCTCTTTCTACCTCCATTCCCTCTCCAACTTCTTCTACCGTGATTGCTCCGCTGTCGTTTCTTTCTCCCCTGCGGACGCCCTCACCACAACCGCCACCCTCACGCTTCCCGCCTTTTTATCTCTCGAATGCGCCGACACAGACACCCATTCCAACCTAAACCCACTGTCTCACCACGCGCAAATTCTTCCCTCTCATTACTTCTCCTTCGCGCGTGAACTCGATGCCTGGAACGATTTTCCCACCACCTTCTCCAACTCCGTTCTTCGCGCCATTTTAGGTCTCGGAATAGCCAATGAACATCACTTAACGGATTGGATAATAGCGAATTCGCCTAGATACGGCGTGGTTGTTGACACTGCTATGCAGCAGCATATGTTTTTGTTATGCTGTTTGTGTCTCAAGTCGATTATCAGAGAAGCTTCTGTTTCCACGGAACGCCAAAATTCGCACGTAATTTGCCCCGTTTCGAACCAGGCTTTGACGTGGTTGACGTGTCAGGTCTCGATCCTTTACGGTGCAGCGAACGGGAAGGGTTTTGTTCTCAATTTCCTGAAGCAATGTATCACAGTTGGTGCGTCTGTTCTGTTGTTTTCTCCTTTAGAAGACCAAGCTGCTTCGAAGCACGAGTGTCAGAATTTTGATAAAGAGAGTGTGGATACGAAGGATGTCAAACCTGCTGCACCAGGTGGCGAAAAGAAAAATTCCATACTGAATAGGAAGATTTTTGTGTCCCAAGTTGCAGCGGCTGTTGCGGCATTGCACGAGCGATCTTTGTTTGAACAGAAAATTAAGGGATTTTGGTTTTCTCAGCAGCCAAATAACTATCAGCTGTATGTTGTATTTCCTCTTCAAAATTTGAGCATTATTTTTCTGTCATGAATGCTTCTTTGGTGTGAAACTATGAAGTATGAGTTGTGTCTTTTGCATTGTTATGATCATTTACAATCAAATAATTGGGGATTTTGCGAGCTTAATCTGAATTATATGGAGCTTTATTTGTGCAGGGTTGCTGAGCATTCTTATTTGTCTGAGAAAGCAAACGAAGAGCGGGCAAAACGCCCTGATTATAGACCTATAATTGATCACGATGGCATACATAGGCCTCAATCATCTAACCAGGTACTTTTAATATTGATATAATTGTTGGTAGAACAAGTTCTGTTATGGTATTGCGTTCTTCGGTTTGCCTTAATAGACAGGTTTTACTCCTTTTTTCACATTTTAGCACTTATGGAACTAGATTTCTTATATCTGAAGGCATTACTCCGTGGCTCTTGGTCATGGAATATCCTAGGTTCACCAGTAGACTGTTCATGCCACATTCTATCTATTTTTCCTACCTATGCGTTTATGAGCATGGGAGCAAGTTGTTATAAATTTGTGCCTAAGTTCCTGTTATTTGCAATACTGTTTGTTTGAGGAAACATTTTCTATTTTTTTGTTGTTTTGCATTTTCAAAACTTTATGTAGGAAATATTGTAACAGAAAACAGAAATAGAAAATTGTCTTAATTGTTTCTCATCTTAATATAAACTTTTTAAATCAGGAAAGAAATGAAAATAAGGTGGCCTTTTTATAATTAAACACCTGTACATGCAGTCCCTAACCCATCCCGGCCATGAAGTGGAATATTATATTGTCTTTCATTGTACCTGTTATTGAACATGATTTCTATTGCTATCAATTGTAGGAATCATCTAAAGAAAAGACCCGAGAGGAGTTGCTAGCTGAAGAAAGGGATTACAAACGTCGAAGAATGTCTTATCGTGGCAAGAAGACAAATCAATCACCTTTACAGGTTAGAAGTACTGCAGTAGTTTTGAAGTTTTCTACTTATATTGTTGAATCATAGTAATTTCATGTACTTGATCATGGTTTCATTTTCCAAATGCTTCCTTTCTGTATTGAGATCTTGTAATCATCCCATAATTATTATAGTTGGTAGGTTGTTGAAACTGTTCTGTCAGACTAGTTGCATACTTGTTTTGGCTTATATGTCTTATAACACTATTTAAGAATAAATTATCTGAAGAGAGGCTTTCATTTTTTTTAAATTTAATTCCTTAATTTTAGCTAATCTAGACTTAATTTTAAATTCTTTCTGGAAGGTGATGAGGTTCATGATAGAGGATTTCATGGAGCAAATCAAGCGGGCTGGGGGTTTTGAGAGCCCTGAAAAGATGTCTGAAGATAGTGGATTGTTTCCATTTAAGCCTCCTGGTGATGACATTTCTATGGAAGCCAATAATTCAAGAAGAGCTAGTTCTGACTCACCTGCAGTGAGAACAAGCAACCCACATTATTCTCAGCAACAATCACAGTCTAGCTGTTGTGATGAAAGCAATAAATTGGATGTTTCATTTTCTAGAGATTACAAACAATTCAAACATGAACATCATCGAAGTCATTATTACCGAGATGATCAAGGGAATGTTGACCGAGGAAAAGATCATAGAGACCGGCCTTCTACAAGCCATGAAAGACACTCAAGATATAGTCGATCACATGAGCATAGTAGTCATCAGAACGAACATGATTCCTACTCAAATAGAAAGAAGCATGATAACTCATCTAGATCAAGAGATAGGTTGCAGAATGACACTCACAGGAGTCATATTTCAGATTCTTTCCCAAATAAGACATTTTCAGACCGATATGATCCTTCAGAATCTCTTGATATCTGTGATGATGATATATCCTCTGATGCCAAATATATCAAGTCCGATAAATTTTATGATAAGGAACATTATTAGGATTGTCTTGGTCATAACTGTGAAGATACTACACCTCTTGTGGCCTGTGGGTAAGTTGTGCTACTTATGTTTCCTCTTTAGATGTTGTATGTATGTAAATTTGAATGTGAATTGCTATACTTTTGACGTGCTTTTTTTGCATAAATTTGCAGTAATAACTTACCAAGCTTCGGCGATTTTGTCAATGTATCCTCCTTTGTATCCTTAATTCTGAAAGCAACGTTTATTTAAGCAAGCTTTACTTGGACTGGTTTATTGTTGTTGGTGGTGGCTGTTATCACTGTTGTGTTTTTATTTTTCCTTGATGGAAAAAACATTAAAATGGCAATCATGTCATCCACATTAGAATTCATTACATAAGATATTTTTCAGTAGTTTTACTTATCTCATGGGTGTTTTACTTAAACTTGACTACGTAGTTTTTTCAGTACATTGTATTGTGTGGTTATGTGGCAGTGCTAGGAAAAATGAACAGTTTGGATAATGCTTTACTTAGGATATTGATTCATTTAACTACTACTAGAGAAATTATATAGTTTATATTATCTAACAGGCATCTGAAATTTTATCTTCTCTTTTTGGTGTATATTTTTATCGTTTTTTTTTTTTTTTGTATTGAACAAAGAAGTGATTGGAATTGGATTCTGTCTGAACTTGAGCAATTTTTGTTTCAACAACTTCTCTGTTGTGTTCTCTCTCCATCATTTGTTCCTAACCTTTAGCATAGAATATGGCAAGGTTGGTGAAGATTGTCATTTTTGAGGCTTTTATTTTTCGGAGAAAATTTATTGAATATTTTTGCATTATTGAGATCGTAATGCCTTTGTCTCGGCTAATTTCTCATGCTTTGATTCCAGACCAGCTGAAAGCAACAGAATCTTTCACTCTCTTCCTGAATTCCCTCTGCCCTTTTTAGATACTTGCTGATTTAAAGAGACATACTCTTCAATGGGTTTCATAGGTTTCTTCATTAATTATTAGAAGAGACCCAGCTATGATCCTGTGTCTGCGGTCAATGTTTGCATCTGTCCAGATATCAGAAGGTAATTATACTAAGAGTGAGGGTAGATGAGGGAAACAAATATGGCAACGGTGTTGTTTGCATCTTACTGTAAATAGTAACTATCTCTGTTGTATCTGTTTATTCAATTTATTGTTGCAAAGAGGGCTCCTCCGTCCTGAGTGGCCTTATTTATGTCAAAAGATGGATTTTATTGTCCATTTCACGGGAAAATACGGGCAAGCACATCAATTGATATTTTGGGTAAGGCTAGGCAAAAGGACAAAGGAAAATAAACTTAGTCTTTTGCTGTGTCCAGTTTCACCAATCTCTTAATAATGGATCATCAGCACAATTTAGGAGGGATTAGCGCTTGTATTTTCTGCAAGTCAAGGCCTTTTCTACATATTACAAAAATATTGAATGGAAATATAAATCCTTGATATGGGATTACCTAATCCAGATATTAAAGGTGTATTTTTTATTATAGAAAAATGATCTTATCTGAAATTTAAAAGGAGTGTAGCCTAAGAAGAATTGAAGAAAGGTAACGGGGTATGCAGGTTAACTAAGTAGTTTTCAACTCAACATAATTGGCAAAGATATATGCAAGTTAACTAAGTAGTTTCAGGACAATTTGGTGATGAGTTTAAAGTGTTTTTTTTTTAAAACTTTTTTTAATAATTTTATGTTTCTGAAGTGAATGGAATGATTGGCTTAAACTGTTGGAATTTTAATATATATATATATATATATATATATATATATATATAATTGTTTAAAAATATTTCATGTACTTAAAAAATTGTAATAATTTTTTTAAATGACTTAAATATTAAATAAAAAATAATACGTTGAATATATAATATAGATGAAATAGAATTAATAGCATGGGATTTAATTATATAATTTATAATATATGATGTGATTATTTTTTCTAAATAAGTAATTTAATATATGCATGTAAAAACCATATAAATCCAAGATTAAACTTTCTTTAGAATACATTTAAATTAATTTTAAAATCATAAAATGCATAGCATGCAGAACTTAAGAGTTTTTTTTTTTTTTAATCGTAAAATGGACACTGCCTATAAAATGACTTTGCTTCCCCATTTGTCTTCATTCACTCACTCTTTCCCTCTCATTCTTTCTAGCAAATTCTGATTCCTGTTCTGCAATGTCCACCACGGAGGCGGAGCTGAAGCAAAAGTTAAAGGAATTGATCGAAAGTATCGTTGACGGTAATGATTACACCGTTCACACTGCGGACAATGCTATCCGTGCTCTTTCTGCGCTCAAAGATTTGAAGCGCCCCGCTCAAAGATTTGAAGCGCCCCGCTTCTCCCTCAACAAACGTGGATCAATCACCCATTCCTCCACACTTTCGATGCCCTCTCTCCGGTCACTTGATGACAGATCCTGTTATCTTGATCATTGGACAGGTTTTCTTTCTTTTCTTTTTCCTTTTTCCTTTCTTCATTGCCACGTATCAAGGAAAGAAAGGGTACACTATGTATGTATATACCAAGAAAGATGTCAAAGAAGGTTTGGGAATTGAAAACTCAACATTGATTTTTGCTCTTTGAGCATAGTAATCATATAGTAGTATAGTTGTTTTCTTGATAGAATTGGTCTTCTTGAGCTTTTATCTGATTTTCTTTAATGCTGCTTGTTTGATGGATGAAGATGGAAAAGAAAGCGGTTATTATAATAGAGTTTTCATTGTTTGTTCAATAAAGGGGTTCTTTGTAATGGTGAATTAATGGTGTATTGATAAATGATGATGGCGCATGCAGACTTTTGATCGTCCATTAATCCAGAGATGGCTGAATGATATCCGCGGAGTTTACCCTCAGACCCATGTTGTTCTCAATCGTTGTATTCTAGCTCCCAATACCTTGCTCCAAAGCATGATTTCAGAGTGGTGCAAAGACAACGGAACTGACCTGCCAAAGCCCGTTTTTGACGATCACGACGAACAACTAACCGAGGCACACATACACCGTTTGTGTTCTCTGCTCTTCAAGCTGTCACTGTCACTCTCTGAGCAGAAAGAAGCTGCAAAGGAGCTTCGTCAGTTAGCAAAAAGAATGTCCGTTCGAGCACTCTTTGGGAGCACACAAATGATTCACTTTTTGTTGCGTCCGTTATCATCCGAAGCTCCTACGGACCCTGAACTCCAAGATGATTTGATCTCAGTTATTCTAAACCTCTCAATACTCGACTCGAACAAGAGGTTGTTAGCAGAAAACGAAAAAGTCATTGCCTTTGTCATTGATTCGTTGAAATCCGGAGCAGTTCAAACAAGAAGCAATGCAGCTGCAGCTCTTTCCTCGATGTCATCTATTGATTCGAACAAGCACATAATTGGAAGGTCTGGAGCTATAAAGTACTTGGTGGATTTACTTGAAGAAGGAGACCCATTAGCCATGAGAGATGCTGGATCAGCATTGTTCAAACTATGCTTTGCTCGTGAAAATATAGCGAGGACCGTGCGAGAAGGGGCAGTGCAGATTATTCTTGGGAAGCTCGTCGACCATATTTTTGTTGATGAGTTGTTATCAATGTTGACACTTCTTGCTACACATAGTAAAGCAGTTGAAGCGTTGGTGAATCATGGCGGTGTCCGTTTCTTGCTTGATATCTTGAGGGAGAACACAGCAGAACGCATCAAGGAAAACGCTGCAGTAATTCTACAACTAATCTGTTACCATAATAGAGAAAAAAGGGAGGAAATTAAAGAGGAAGAACTGGCCAACGGCACAATCTCAAAGCTTGTTCAAAACGGGTCCGCGAGGGCTAGAAGGAAAGCTAACTCCATCCTTAATCTACTTTGTATAGTTCCCACTTCTCAGAACACTCCAAATCCAAATCCAAATCCAGATCCAAACCCAAACCCAAATCCGTGACTTTCTTCTCTAAAATTTTCATCCCTTATCTCTCAGAAATTTAGGCTTAGCTATATGACTTTGATTTCTTCTTCTGTACAGAAGATCTCTGTTACAATAATATTGTAAAAGCATTTTCATTTGCAAACATGGATGAATTGATTCATATATTCTTCTCAAAATGCTCTATTGACTACATGTGTTAATTTGTAAAATGTGTACTGCTTATAAATTTTTTATTTAATTACGAAAAAAAAACTCTTAAATTCTTCATGCTATGCATTTTATGATTTTAAAATTAATTTAAATTCTTTATTTAACTACGAAAAAAAATTCTTAAGTTCTGCATGCTATGCATTTTATGATTTTAAAATTAATTTAAATGTATTCTAAAGAAAATTTAATCTTGGATTTTATATTGTTTTTACATGTATATATTAAATCAATTATTTAGTAAAAATAATTACATCATATATTATAAATGTTTTAGTTATATCTCAAGTTATTATTTCTTTTTCATCCACATAATATTTTTATTTTAATATTTAAGTCATTTAAAAAAAATATTACAATTATTTAAAGATATATATTATATATTGGACATTTATGTTTTTAGAAACTTAAATTTCACGACAGATTATTTTAATCAATTTAAAAATCTAATATTTTTTGTCTTAAATTCTGGTTATCCCCTCAAATAAAAATATCTATAGAATAGATATGATAATGGTTTTTTCTATCGAAATCACGTCTTAAATTTAAAAGTCGAAGTTTCAATTATGCTGTTGATAATTATTGACCAATTTTCGAGATGTATTTACCATTTAAAGATAATTAAAACTAAACTTCTTAATATAACAATTAATTGATAAAGATATTAATAGTGTATATTTGAGTTTCAAGTCTTGAACTGGGTATATTTTCTCTTCTCGAAAAACAAAACAAATTTTCTATAATACTTAATTTAGTTATATTATTTGAATTTATCCAATTTATTTTCCTATAATTTTGTAATTCTTTAAATATCACATTGTTAAAACTTGTCTACATGTTAATAAAAGATGCAAAATATTTCAAAACAAATTGTAACCACCTTTAGTTAACTATATATATTAAAATTCTAACATTTTAAGCCAACCATTCCATTCACTTCAGAAACTAAAAATCATATATATAGTAATAATAACAATAATAATAATAATAATAATACTAATAATAATAATAATAATAATAATAATAATAATAAATGCTAAAGTTATTAAAAAAAATTAAAATTACATCTTCAAATTGTCCTCAAACTACTTAGTTAACTTAAATCTTTCTCAAAGTTGAGTTGCAAACTACTTAGTTAATTTAATCATATCATGAAATAAGTGTGTTAACGTTTAGTTTTTTTTTATTATTATTTTATAAAATTATGTGTATTTTTCTTCAATTTTAATATAGGAAAATGTTTGTTATAATAATATTTTTATAAAAACAATAATTTATTTTATTTTTTTATTGATAATTATTTTGAGAAAAAATTATTTCTTTTTAAATTGAAATGGGTTTATTATATTTTAGATATCAAAACTAAAAACAAAGTTAAACAATTATTTATATATAATTTTTTAAAATAGTTTATAAAAATAAATTCATAAAAACTTTCAAAAATTTAAAAAAAAATACATATATATTTTTATAATTGTATCCAAATATAAATAATTCTTAAACTTATAAAAATATTTATTTTATACATTATTATTTCTTTCAAAATTATCTTATTATTAAACTTAAATAAATTCAACTTATATTATATTTTCAAATTTTAAAAAAAATATGTATCTAAAATATAATTACAATTAAAAAAATTATTTTGATTAGTTTTTTATAAATCCAATATTTATATATTCTTTAGAAATAATATATTAGAAGAAAATATAAATTAACTTTCATTTTTCAATATTACAAAATAATAATTATACCAATTTCTATCAAAATTATCTATTTTATATTACATAATAAAAAACTATATTTGTACAATAAAATTTTTAAACTATATTTTTTTTTGGTATTCAAAATTAAAGAAACATGTTTAGAGTGAAGAAGAAAAAAATTATATTAATAAAATATCATATAAGACATGAAGATGAAAATGTACTCAGGTATCAAATGTCCTATTTTCGGACGTCAAAAGGGTATAAGACATCGAAATATCACTTTTCAAACGTTATATGTTAGTTAATTCAATAAAAATTTGGGCGGGAGGTTGAAAATTCATTCACTTTATCTTAGCGTGAGATCCTCTTATCTGCTCAAACTTTTCTTGAACGAAGTTTGGTGACCAACACATGTAATATTTTTTTCATTTTATACAAATTCATGTTGATTAACTATTTTATGTATGATTTTTGTTTTTTTTTTTACCGATTGTTTTCGTGTTCTCCTTCATAGGCATGTTCTCCTTTCTCCGTTACTAGCGTCAAGACTTTATTTCGACGAACTCACCTTAAAAAATGTTAGTTTTTGTTTTCATTTTCAAGAAGTTTGAACTTGTTGGTATTGATAGTGATGTTGTTGAACTTGTTTTCATACTACACGTTATACATTTGTTGTTCATACTACACATTATAAATCCAAGCTTACGGTAAAATTGATAGTATATTCAAAACAACTTCAAATGACTTGAAAATTTGTTCAAAGCACCAAAATATCATGAGAAGACACCACAAAAAATTTTAGATCAAATTTCAAAGTTTAAGTATGTGAAATATTTTTGCAAAGTGTGGAGAAAAAAAAATTGACAAAAAATAGAAAACGGTCTTTTCTTGAAAATTTGGAAGGAACAACCAACTATGCAGGTGGTCACATGATTGAAAATTTTTCTTTCCCAAATCCATATATAATAATAGCAAATCGGCCAACCGGAGCAAATATTATTGTTGTTTAAAGATCTATCGCAAAAATGAAAGTTAATTTATATTTTGTAAAGATCAACAGCTGAAGCTGAATATAGAGCTATGACATCACTAATAAATGAACTTATATGGGTGAAGCAATTTCTTCAAGAGCTCAACTTTTGTAACATTCAAACTATGAAGATGTATTACGATAACCAAGCTGCTTTCCACATTGCATCAAATCCAGTATTTCACAATAGGACTGATCACATAGAAATTAATAGTCATTTTTGTTTGGGATAAATTGTTGTCCAAAGAAATTTGTAGTGAGTTTGTTGGGTCAAATGATCAACTTGCAGATAAGTTGACTAAGTCTTTAAGAGGACCTCAAATTGAGTTCATTTATTCCAAAGTTGGTACATACAATCTGTATGCTCCAACTTGAGGGAGAGTGTTAGAATTATAAGTTGTGTGTGAGTGTTCATGAGTTGTGTGGGAGTGCGTATGAGTGTGTACAACCAGTCTTAACTAGTTGAAAGTGTAACTAGTTTCCTTTCTTCTCTATAAATGTAACTTGAGTCATGGAGATGTATCAAACCTTGTATAAATATATGTTTAAATATTCATCTTAAGAAATATTAATGAATATTTATTTAATTATAAAAAATATTATTTATTTTAATTTGGATACTTTTATATATTTTTGGAAAGTATTTTTTTATTATTTTGAAATTTATTTTGAGGATAATATTTCTTTTTAAATAATTCAAATAATTCGAAAGGAGACTAATTTGTTATCAATATTTAACATGGAAAATGAATTGTCTATCCTCTAAATTAATATATATTCTGACAAAAAATTAACATATTATATATATATATATATATATATAAAATCATTCGGATAATCTTTATTTTCGGTGACTTTTTTCAAATAGGTTTCTCACTTATTTTTTGTCTTAATTGGATTCTTATTTTTTTAAAATATAAGTTCTTAGGTCCTTGCCGTTAGTTTCATACTAACACCGTTAAAGATATGTCACGTCTCAGCTTATAGTTTTTTTGAATTTTTTACATATTTTTGTAATTATTTTTATTTTCATTTTTTTTTAATTTTTTGAAAAATAAAAAAATTTGCCACGTGTCAAACTAACATTGTATCACATGGAAATGACAGTATGACGTGACACTATCAGTGTCACGTGTCATTGTAAATCCACGTGTCATTGCATTTGTCTCAATTTGGTCCTGTATTTTTATTTTTTACCAACTTGGTCCCTGTATTTTTAGTTTGTTTCAATTTGGTCATTGCATTAAATGAGTAAAAGACTAAATTAAATATATTTTTTTGCTCGAAAGGGTTTTGAGAAAATTGACGCACGAATTTTAGAAGATTTAACTAAATGAAATAATTGTATATACGTTTTCCAAATTTTTATCTTTAAATCTTTTTTTGTTAAGTGAATTTTTAGTGATGATGTATTCCAAGTCTTAATGTTTAACTCTAGAAACCTTGTATGAATTGTTGAAAAAGTATTGAGACTATTTTTGTGTATCACCTTCACAAAAATATTTATTATTGAAATGTTAATTTTTATAATTTGCTCATTCATATTATTTAGGTTAAATGATCTCATTTGTTGTTTAATTTTGTAGAAAAATTTTAAATGAGTTTCTTTATTTTTAATTTTAATCATTCAGATAGTCCATATTTTTAAAGACTTTTCTCAATTAGGTCTCTCACTTTTTTTTTATCTCAATTAAGTCTCTATTTTTGAAAAATTAGAGCAATTAGGTCATTGCCGTTAAAGAGGTGTCACATGTCACCTCATGGTTTTTTTTGAATTTTTAAAAAATTTTAAATTATTTTAATTTTAATTTTTGATTTTTTTAATTGCAAAAAAACTGTCAAATGTCAAGCTAAGATTATGTCACGTGACAATGATAATGTGACGTGGCACTAACACTGCTAAGTGTCAGTACTAGGCCACGACAGTGTCAGTGTCAGGTCACGTGTCATTGTATTTATCTCAATTTAGTCTCTAGATTCTTATTTTGTCTCAATTTAGTCCCTATATTTTTATTTTATCTCAATTTAGTCCGATTTTGTTTAAAAATTAAACAATTTTGTTCCTTTCTAAATTCAAACAAAATTTAATTTGTATATAAATCTTTACAAAAATTGTTATACAAAATGATATTCTTTTATTAAAAAAATACAAAAAATCTACAAACTAACATACGACACATTTTTATTTATGTAGTACTAACGAAAATAAATTAATTGCATTACAGTTTTCAAAACAAAAACTAAATTGAAATAAATAAAAATAAGGTTTAATACCTATTTTAGTCCCTTGATTCGTAACATTTGTTTAAAGTGGTCTTACCTTTTATAAAAAGTTCAAAATTGTTCCATATTGTGTAAAAACAATTCAAGTTTGTCCTTTTTGCTGACGCTGTTAAAAACTCTAACGGTGTAGGTGCCCCCTGGCCAAAACTGCATGAGTTGTCCACTTCTTCATTGCGTGGTACATTGAAGTCAAATGAGGTGTCAATTTTAAAAATAAAACTTAATGATGTGGAAATGTTTTGATAGAAGGTTAAAAGAAAATTGTTAGGATTTATGCAAGTTTGTCCCTAAAGTGAGTAGAGTGGTTGTAGCGAGATGGGAATGACTTCTTCCCAAGGGTGTTCTTCGGGTTCCAATACATGGGACAAAGGAACTTCGTATTCCTCACATGGTGGTGGTTGGAGGAGATGTGAGATAATCCCTATTTGTAACTGTGGTGATATTGTTGTAATGAAAGTGGTCAGACGTGCAAAGAATGCTGACAGAAATTTTTGGGGATGTCGTCATTACAAGGTTTTATGAATACCCTTCTCGGTGTATGTGTATTTGATTTATGTGTTGATACATTCCCTGACTTTGAACCAATTTTGGTTTGGTACCTAATTTGGTGAATAAGAGGGTGGATCTTCAAATAGTATGTTGTGTAACTTTTTCAAGTGGTGTTTTGAATAAAACGTTATCTCAAAATATATACCAAGAAAAACACTGACCTCAACTACGCTCTTGAAATTGCACCTTCAATGAACCACGAACCCATTTTGAAGACCACTTTGAGTAGATTCTTCAACTCCAAATTGCGAATTGATTCAAACTAAAACCCTTTTTCTTTTAACATCTCATTTGACCTCAAAGTGCCACACAATAAAAAAGTGGACAACTCATAAAGTTTTGACCAAGAAGAAACACACGGTTAAAGTTTTTAGCATCGTCAACAAAAAGACCAACTTGAACCATTTTTACATAATATAGAACAATTTTAAACTTTTTATAAAAATAAAACAACTTTAAACAAACTTTACGAATCAAGAAATCAAAATAAATATTAAGCTTAAAATAAAAGAGTTTGAAAAAGATTTTAGGTGTTTATTTTTCTCTCTTTTACTTTTTCGAGGTTTTACTGTTGAAATCCCTTTGTTTTTGTTCGCAAACGTAGAGATCCAAGTTCGGTATTATGCCGCTTCAAGAATGTTGAAGTACGACCCGATGATGTTATTGATGTCGTATCCATATCTAGGTTTACGTTGAAGGGCTCGTGGAGGAGTATACGAAGTCAACACCAATGACGGAGACGGAGACATAGTTATGACGGATGGGTTTACATGCTTCTCCAGTTAAGGGTGTTGGAGATGAGAAGAGAAAGAGGAAAACAAAACCGAAACTACATGTGGGAGGTGATTTCCGACAGTGTGGCAAGAGCATTTGAAAAAACTGGTGCGAGCTAAACTACAGTAACTTGATTAATCTAAATGGATGGATATTGTGGTCCACCATAGCCCACCTAGTTCCATGGTTAACTGTGTTGTCATCCTAAGAAAAGATGTTTGCTTCGTGAAAGTGACAATAGATGGTATAAGTAATTAATGCATGAATGCATGATTCACCAAAACCAAGAGCATCATTCCAATATAAGAGACACCACACAACCGCCACCAACGTCTGGATTCACTCTTAGTTTTAATTAACGTTAGACACTCTCACATTCACTCACTCCACTCACAACATGTATCAGAATCATCCAAATCTCACTTCATCCAATGAATTAGAAAACTAGATATAATATTCTCCCTCAAAACATGAATTTAAAAAACCAAAATACATTCACACCCTAATCCCATGTTAAAAACCAACAAGCATCACTGTCACCATTATCGATACACATTCTCCCTTCTCTCTCCAAAAATTCTCCTTCCAATCACAGCATTAGAGATTCATTGGTAGGAATTCCAGCTACCAGCTTAGCAGTTCTCGTGACACGAAAGCTGTACAAAACACTTGGAAATGAATCCCATAATTTTCTTCTACAAAACCATAGTAAAATAAGTCAAGAAAAATTCAGTATACAGAATAAGTACTACACAAACATGGCATTAACATTAATAAGAAAAAAGAGAGTTTGATGAGACACCCGTTTGTTGGAAGTATGGAGGAGTTCGGGAGGGATCTTGTAGAGATCCTCGTCAACAGGTTTGGGAGTTCGCCGAACGGTGTCGTCTTGTTGCACCTGCATATGCTTCCTTCTTCTATTTGTCTTCCTTGACTGTTCCTTGACTACGTACGCTTTTCCTTTACCATGCGGGCACCTCCTTCCCTTGTTCCTCGTTTCCTGTACCACAGTCACAAATTGAGTAAACCCAAACATCCTCAGAAAACGGTTTCATGGTTTGGCCATAAAGCAAAAAATGTCATGAACTGTCACAATTATGATCATGCATGAAGTTGAGGAAGTAATTAAGGAAACCTGTTTGGAATGATTTCGAAGGGGGCGAGGAGGTTTGTTGTGGAGAGGAGTTTCGGCGGAGGAGGAGGTGTAACGAAGCGGACGGGGCTGTGTTGCACACTCGAAATAGCGAGTGATTGGGAAGTCATTGGTTAAATCCCAGTTCCCAAACTCCGGAATGTGTGCGTCTTTCTTCCATTCCTATCAGCATGAACAGGTAATCATTAGTTATAACCATGAGTAGTGACTAAAAAGGAATGAAAGCAAAGAAGCTTACATCCATTTTGTGGTGGTGTGTGAAACGAAAGGCAGAAAGAAAGTTGAGAGGAAAAAGGTTAGATAAAGTGGGGAAGGAGGGTTTCCTAATAAACCTCAGACAGTTTAGTATCTGAAAAGCGAGAGGTGAAGTGAAGGAGTGGAATAATGGTAAAAGCCTTTTTACACGGTTGAATTATGATTATGACAGAGAATGAAGGGTGCCAGAAGTGGTGACCATAACCATGTCTATGTAATAAAGGGCCTGTCCAGGGCACTGCCGTCACAGACCATTTTTCTTTTACCACGAATTAGTTTCAACACAGACAGACAGACGTCACTTTATTTATATATATTAATAAAAGTAAGAAGATGGTTGTTGTTGTTGTTGTTATGGTATGGTGGTAGTTGCTTTTGGTTCTGCAAAGTGTGGTGGTTGATGTTGAGTGAAGGGGCCAATTGAATGAGAAGCAGGAAAGTACAGGTATGGGAAAGGGACCCTCCATGGCCTTTTTATTCCTTTTCCCATTCCTACTACCTAATGGCTAGAAAAACCAGGCATTTAGTGAAAGAGCAAGTGCTGCAGAAAAGTGGTGTGTCACTGTGCACAAGTATGACCAATCTGAAAAAGCTTGGAATTTGAATGTTTATTGTTGCTGCCAAACTGTCACTGTTCACTCTGTCTTCTCCTCACTTATTGCACTTAAATTTGCCTTTGCCATGTATCTGTTTATCAGTTTATCTGCCAAATAATAATAAAAGTTGGCAAACTTTTTCAATGGGACCCAAGACACCATTGATATGATTTCATTCAGGAAATGCCCCATCTCATCCTTTGACACCACTTCGTCATGTCAATTACCCCTTCTATTGTACCTTTCAATTCTTGGAACAAAGCAAGGTTTTCCTTCTCTATTTTACTTTATGGATTAACTGGATCTTACCACATTTCTTTCATCTGATAACTCAGCAACTCTTGTTTCACAATTTGCAATTTAAACCTTATTAAACAAGACTTTGTAAATAATGTAACCAAACTTGCTATAACATTTACACCTCTAATGCTTAATAAAATTACTTTACTCAATGAAGTAAAAGCTATTAGATTAATTGATTCCTTCATTGTTTTAAGTAAAGACTCCAAAACAGGATTCGCTCACTTAAATTTTCGTAAAATTATTTTATAAATTTGATATTTAAATGAAATATATCTTAAAAAATAGTTTATAGTTGAAAATTATATTTTTAAAACTAATTCAAAGTTATCAGTAAAAATATTTTTTTTGTATAATTATAAATATTACTTTTACATCTATAATAATACTATTTATAATTGTGATAAAAGGAAAAAGGCAAGCCGCCTGTACCACTTATCGATTCACTGTAGAGAATGTTGTTTTTATTTATATACAGTTTACCTTATTATTTTTACTCAATATAGAATTTAGAATTCACTGTAGAAAAATTGCTGTCATTATATAATTCCAGGGTTCCTAATAATTTCTTATAATGTGTGAGACCTATATTGGTTTTAAATTGGATAAGAAATGATAGAAGAAAAAAATGAACAAAAATTACATTAGGATGTTTTCATTTAAGAAAGCTCTAATCATATATTTTATTAATTCTAGAATTATGTTTAAATACATCAAAATAACAAAAAAAATAAAAATCATGTTCTATCATTTCAAGATCTGATATGATAATACAAAACCAAAGAATAACAACATAATAAGATGTTATGAATTATGTTTGTAAAGGGTTTGGTAGTGTATAATATTGGTTTCACTTCTAATTGTAGTAGTATCTGTCACCAAATTCACTCCTACAATCAATCAACGGAAGCAAACAAGAAGCCTATGCAGTAGAGCACCAACACAGCCAAATTCCTTCCTAGAATCCTCAAAAACTGCACGGCTAGTGTCTGTTTTTGGTATGAAACATGGTTCCTTTATTGGTATTTTGAAAATATCTTTAACAAATTTTTTTTATAATTTTTTTACAATTAACTTGTGTTTAATCTGTTTTAAATATACAAACTAATAATAACATATAATCTATTATAAAAAAATGTTAAAAAAAAAGTTATTAAAATATCATTATACTGATGTAAACAACGAAGTGACCAAATCCAAAGAAAGAAAAATCCATTTCCACATGGTTTTTACTGTGTTCTGTAACACAATGAACATATTTCCTTTGGTAGTAACAGAGAACGTTGGTTTAGACAGGATTAATTGTAACGCACCCATATTATAACAAAATTGATATATAAGTTCAGTTTATTTATTTATATATAAAACAGGGTGGAATCTCACTTGGAATAGCAGCAAGCAACAGCTGCCCAAGTGAAATTCATGATATCTCTACTATCTAGTTGTTGAAACAATAGACATAGGCCTACTGAACAAAGACAAATATTAAGGATGGTTGATTTTGAAGAATTAGTTTTAAAAAGAAGAGCACTTGTTATCTTGTATATATAGCTCAAACGAACGGTTGTGTTAGCAACCAGACTGCGGCACAAAAATAGAAATCAACGTAATAATGAACAAGCATGGCTGTCCATGATGATGATCACAAAAGGAAGCAAGGTTGATAATATTTTTTTTATCGAGAGTAAACGCTTGATCCACTGCTGCTAGTTTGGTCAAAAGGGTGACCACTTCCCACATCAGATTCCATGGTGCTTGCACGGTATAGTAAGTTATGGTCCGCATCCTCTGTCCTTCTGCTGCTGTAGTTGGAGTCCGATTGATCACTCGCTTGTGATAGCCTCATGCTGCTACGAGCTGACACAGACCTTTCATCATCTGATGCCAAACTGCTGCTACGGCAGCTTGAGGAAACGCTTCCATCCTCCGATTCTTTGCTACTCTTTCTGCTAGAAGATTTTTTACTGCTCTTTTGGCTTAAACCTCTCAGGGAAGATTTTCTGCTGCTCTTCGAGGACTTTTTGCTGCTCTTCTGTCCTAAATCTTCCTCAGAAGATTTTTGGCTTACCTTCTGGCTTAACAGTTTCAGTGAAGATTTTTTGCTGCCTTTGCGACTATTTTTAGAGGAAACCGGCGGAAGGCGGCCATCAGTATCTACTGATGATCTACGGCTCCCCTTTCTGGATACTGATCCACTCTCGCTTTCACTAGCACTACTCTTTCGGGGTGCTGCAACAGGAGCAGCAGAAAGAAAACTGAGAGCAGTTACAACGTCACTGATCAAAGGTCGAGCTTCTGCTTCCTCCTGTAAGCACATGGATGCTATTGCAACAACTTGATTCAGATCTTTATCTGGGAAATTCTTTTTAAGAACCGGATCCGCCATGTCTGGATATCTCTTCGGGTCCCTGAACAAGGGGGTTGCCTGCACAATCACATATAACAGACATCCTTGTCCTTAAATTACACGATACCTCCTTGTTCTTATAAACAGCATCCAAAAGAGAGTGTTAAAAAACAATTTACCCATGCAACTAGATTTTGCTCTTCATTTGGTCTGGTGGTGTCAATGGCTCTTCGTCCAGTAATGAGCTCCAGCAAGATAACTCCGAAACTGTAGACGTCTGATTTCTTTGTGACATGACCTGTTCTTACATACTCCGGAGCGCAGTAACCATTGTTCCCCATAAGTCTTGGAGGTCCGTTGTTCATCTTTTCTCCACCAGAAAGCTTGGTCATTCCAACATCACGTAGTTTAACTTTGAAATCATTGTCCACCAAGATGCTCGACGCTTTCAAATCCTTGAATATAACTGGAGGGTCCGAACTCTCATGTAAGTACTCTAGCCCTTTTGAAGCACCCGCTAGTATTTTCATTCTGTCAAACCAGCTTAATGGTGCTTCATCCTCTTTATTCTCTGCCACACAACACAAAGTGCTCTCTATGTTTTAGATTGAAGCTTCTAACTCAGAAAACCAACATAGAACATGCATAAAAAATCTGATGAAAAGATATCGAGTAAAGCATGAAAAGGGTAATTACCAAAAAGACGGCTTTCAAGAGTGCGCCCAGAAAACAACTCGTAAACCAAAAGACGTTGATCACCATCGGCACAATAACCAATGAGATTTACCAGATTCTCATGCTGCAACATACATAGATCAGAAATAGCACCCAGAATTTCCTTACCGATCCCATTTCGATCGAGTTGCTTCACGGCCACGACCTGGAGAGATTGATCCAAAGAAAACAAAAAGGAAATCAGAAATTATTGAGAACTTATTTTCGCACTTCAAAGAAAAAGAAAGAATTCAAAGACTTTATATGACCTGGCCGGTGGCAGGAATTACTCCTTTGTATACTCTCCCGAAACATCCTTCATCCAACAGGCAATCCTGTCGGAAATTCTTTGTTGCTGTTGCTAGCTCACGGAACGTGAAAGCCTTTACCTTAATATTTTCAGGATCAACTGAGATATGATCATCGGAATTTTGTTTCTTCATTTCTGCATGCCAATGGAACCACGTACCACAATATTTTAAGTCGCGTATAAAAACCTCTATCGTATTCAATTTTTCATTCATGCCAAACCTCTATTATATTCTATCAACCTTAGCCATTCTTATGATTTATAAATTAACCGTCATCTTTCGTTAATTATCAAATCGATCCATCTTACCTGCTGCTGCTGCTGCTGCTGCTACTGGTGCGGGTGCTGGTGCTGGTGCCGATGCAGGTTCGGGTGCTGATGGTGGAGCATCGTGTTCTCTCTTACTTAGGCTTTTCTTAGTTGCACAACAAGGGAAGCAATTCATGCTTATAACCTTTTACAATGTGTATAGCAAATAAACAACCTCGAAGAAACTATGGTGGAAATTTGACAAAAGCCTTCTCAACAAATTTAGTTTGACCCAGAAACAATGACAAAAATATTTCTCTCAATTACATATAAATACAGGTATGAACTATAGTTTGAATTAATGAATAAAAAGTAGCAAAACTAAAGGAGTAGGGCCCCCCAAAGAACATTGAAGGACCCTTGTCCTCTGAAAGGAGCAGAGACTACAAGAAGGGAGAGAGGTGACCAGAGGAGGAAGAAAGGATGGTGAAATCATGAATAAACTACAAGGTTAATCTCCTGCAATGAGAAAAAAGTGGGAGAGGTGTCGTTTTAGATGGATTCCAACAAATGTGGAAATCAAGTTTCAGTTTTTAGGATAAAATCAGTTAATGAGAACCGTTTCCTTTGTTTTCATTTGGTTATTTATAGTCATTTTTTGACTTTTCACTATTTTACCTACATACATACCTATGGCTATCTTTTTTTTTCCGTGGTTGATTTCAACCATACAAGAGCCTAAAAATAGTTTTCTTTTTCTCTTCTCTTTCGTACAAGAGTCTGTTTAGTAAAAGAAGAACACAATTTCTTAAAAATATAGTTTTGTCTCTTGGATAATTCGATTTGATAATTTTGTTATGAAATGAAACTCATCGTGTTAAACTAATTTGCGTTGTCGTAAGAAAATGGTTTTTTATATAATATTATATATCGCATTTCTTTATTATTTGCATAAGATAAAAAAAAGTAGATTTCTTTTCCAGATGAGTAGCACAGATTTCTTTTAAAATTTCCTGTATTGCACACTCTACATCATATTTACAGATATAGTACTTAGGTTAGAATTTGAGAAGTTGTAAATACGGACTAAAATACCAGTCAAAATCTCGACACTTTGTTAAATTAGAGTTTAGGTATAGAGTTTAATAAGAAAAAATAATTATATATATATATATATATATATATATATGTTTGAATTTTGTTAAATTATACTTTGAAAATAATTTTTTTTTTATTTTTATTTATTAAATAATAGGAGATGGAAATAAAAATTAAGAAATGAAAAATGTTGAAGTATAGGAGGAATGATGAAAATTGTTTTCATTTTGTATATAAAAATAATATAGTAGTGTATAGGATGAGAATTAAGTTGTATTGTTGTAATTGTTATTATTAAAGTAATTGTATTGTATATCATGACCGATCTTCAGGTTAAGTTCCTACAAGTCGAGCTCTTACAAGCTGAGTTCGTCTAAATCAACCGTGTTTAGGCTAACTTCCTTTAGGTCGAGCTCTTCGAAGCTTATCTCTTTTTAAGCTGAGTTCTTACAAGTCGATTTCCTCTAAGTTGACTTTCTTCAAGTCAAACTCTTACAGGTCAAACCTTGATAAAGGACTATCCCTTGATCCTATAGATGAAGAACTTGAGGAAAAGCCATTGTAATTCAAAGAACTATGACAAGGTCAAGGAGTAAACAGTTGGAAGAAGTCTCTCGAGGTTCATAATGCTCCATGAAGATTGGAATTCAATGATATGAAGATTATGGCTTTGAGTATAATTATACAATAGTTTAGACAATTAAAATATGTGCAATTTTGTTTTAATTGCAAACAATTTGATTCTGTTTTTCTTTTTAATTATGAATTTATTTTTGGATCTGATATCTTTGGGCTTTCTTTTAGGGTTTCTTATGTATCTTAAACATTTGTGTCTATATATAGGAACACCAAATACATATGTAGACTTTTGAGTCATATTATATACATTTCCATTCTTTGAGAGATGATTATCTTGGTTCTTAAATTTGAATTCTCATTCTTATCAAAGATTAACATCTTTGTGGCAAATCTTTAGTTGACTTATCTATCTGCTAGATTGTGGCATCCTCATCTGTTTTATTTCAGATTCTTCTCTAATTTATTTTTGTTGTGCCTCTTAAGGATTCAAATTTAGAAAAAAATGTACTCTTTTCTAAATGGGATCGTATTAGACCTCCTCTAGGTCCAGGTCTCCAAATTGACTTCCTTCATGCCGAACTTTTATAGTCTGTCCAACTCAGCCATCCCGACCATCACTCCAGTTCATCCATCATGTTAGCCAATTAGCACAGCCATCCTAGCCAGTCCATCCCGGACACCCAAGCAAGATTGGCCAACACATTTGCACAACCATCAAATCAGTTCATCCAGTCAGTCCATCCTGACCACACAGTCCAGGTCGAACAATCGATCAATTCAGGTCATTTTATTAACCCGTCCCACCCTGGCCAGCTTGGCTCGCTCGGCTAACTAGTCTATCCAACTTAATATCGAGTTATGCAATTTAATGTCATATAAGTGAAATGAAAACATGTTAAACTACAACAATATAACCTAATTTTCATCATATCTCATTACTTGATAATTTAACTACTTTATTATTTTCATATACCAAATAAAAAAAATTTCATGATATCTCATATATTTATACATTTTTCATTTCTTAATTTGTATTCTCATATCCTATTGTTTAATAAATAAAAATTAATATAAATTGTTTTAAAAGCATAATATAACAAAATTCAAACATATAAATTAAAAATTTTCCACTACAAAAACATATAACTTCTTTATTCTTTTTCTTCTTTTATTTTAATAAAATTTAAAATAAGATTAAAAATAAAAATAACCAGGTCAGAATTTGGTTTTACAGAAATCAAATTATAACTGGTATTCTGACCATCATTCACAACAACAAAAATAGCTTCTTCAAAAACTGAATTATAATCTAAAATCAAAATTGTATTATGTATGTAAATGTAATGCATAATATGCTATCTATGAAATTTAAGAGAAATTTGTGCTACTCAGGAAAAAAAATCTAGAAAAGTATCATTCTTAATTTTTTGTTATTCACTTTGTAATAAAAATATTTAGTTTTTGAATCTATTAATTTTTATCTGGTTCACTATATTCGTAGGTTATTTTCTTTAATTAAGATATAAAAAGAGTTAATTAAAAATCACAGCAGTTGGTGAATGAAAGGTTATGCTTATTACTCAAAATTTGGAAATAATAATATGGAGGGAATATTCATAACACTTGTCCATCGACCACCATGTACATACTTTCATTTTTAAAGTTAATAATTTTGTGAAATCTATTATTTAACAATAACAAGTCCTTAATATTCTATGACAAAAATCAGCGGTTGTAGTGAGAAAATATTGTACTTCTCTAAGAGTTAATGAAATTTAATTAAAACATATTTTTAGTAGAAGAGACAAATTAATATAAAAATCTATGCCCTATTTTTATTCTATTCATTTTAAAGTATTTTAAAGAAGAGCATCGTGTTTACGTTGAGAAGGCTTCAGGTTATGGATATTAAGAAGAACAGAATTATCAATACACAAATTTTTTCGATAATCATTAAAATAAATCATAATTATTGACTGTTTATTAACAATAAAAAAATCATCTGTAAATATTCAAAATAAATTATTTTAATACATAAAAAGTTTATCAATAATTATTAACAACCTCAAGTTCACTAATAATTATTTGTCATTAATTATTGATAAGAAACATTTATTGGTAATTATGGAAGAATTTGTAATTCTCATTTATTAAAATTTGTTAACAAATATAGGGATTATTGATTTTTCTTTCATTTTCTCTTTTTTTTTCTTCATCTTTTTTTCTTGTTCTTCTTTTCAAAGTTACACCATTGTCATTACTCTCGTTACTCTTTATTTTTATCCTTCTTCTTTTCTTATTATCAATCATTTCCAATTAATTTATAAACATATATTTCATTAAATTTGACAAAAAAAAATTGGCGACCATATTAATGACGAATTTACTTATGGACTTACCAATTAATTCTAAAAATTAACCGGTATATTTACTAATGAATCTTTAATAAATTCAATTATCGACGGATTTAAAAAAAAATTATTATTGATAATTGGTAAGAGACATTACTTTATTTGTCACACCAATAAATCTTTAACATCATTTATTGATTATATTTATGCATTAATAAAGTTTGAAGATGAAAATAATTTAAAATTAGAAGACAAATATAAAATACAATTCACATTAAAGTTAAAAAACTAAAACCATAGCGTTTGCTTTTTTAATAAATTAACAATCATTATTTGTTTTATTTATACATAATATGCTAAATAAAAATATATAAACAAATTAACTTTTTAAACATAAATTTAAAGTAAAAATCACGATCTTTCTTACTTATATTTACATTTATACTTGTACAAAAACTATATATAAAATTAAAAAAATTAAGAAACTCAATCGTATATTATATAATTATTTATTGCTCTAAAATAATATTATTTTTTCAAGAATATACCTTTTATAAGAAAAATTCTAACTTTGTGAAAACACAAGTTTTTTTATATAATACATTCAAATTTTTTGTGATCATAAATTTTTTAATTTTCACATTTTAAAATTACATTTTTATCTTTACAACTTTTTGTTTAGGTTATAGTCGTATGTTAAGTTTAAATAGAAGAGCTTAATGCTATTTCGTTAAAAATATAAAGGTTGAAAGTCATAAACTGAAAATATAAGTTAAAGAATATTCATTTAAAAGTAACAGAGGGTGTCATTTATAAAAAGAAAAAAACATAAATATTGGTGTGAAATTTAAATGATAGAGGATAGGAACACGTCAAAGGATGTTGTAGGAAACATCGTAAGAAAATCTAAAAGAACACGCTTACATTTTGAGAGAGATAATGTAAAGGCTGAGTCAGTAGTTGACGAAGAAGACTTGGGAGTTGATGAGATAGAAGGAAATGGAAGATCATAAGCAAACCCATGTTGAAGTTTGAGTTTCCATAGTTGATTTCTCCAACCAAAAGAAAGAGGATGAAGGAGCAAGAGTTGCCTGAAGGATGCATCGCAGAGATATTATCCTACGCTGCTACTCCTCCAGATGTACTTAACCTCTCCCTCGTTTCCAAGGCCTTTGCTTCTGCTTCTGAATACGACACTGTGTGGGATCGTTTTATCCCTTCCGATCTCTCCTCTTTCCTTCCCTCTTCCTCCATCCCTTCCTCTACCTCTAAGAAATCTCTCTATTATGCTCTTTCCGACAACCCCACAATCATCGATCAGGGTAAAAAGGTACGCTGCAACGATCCTCTCATCGTCCTGCTTACTTTTGATCCAATGTCTGGGAAACGAGACAGTGTTACAGTGTTGTGTTGTGTCACTGAATTTCTTCATGCAGAGTTTTCAATTAGAGAAGAGGAGTGGAAAGAAGTGTTTCATGCTTTCCGCTAGAGATCTCAACATTATATGGGGTGGCACTTCTCAATATTGGAAGTGGACAAACCTGCCACAGTCCAGGTTAGCTTCTGTTCACTTTTTCCTTTTCTTTTACTGTTTCCGTATCTGATTGGAGCTATGTAGAGCATGTATCGATTACAGAAGCTTCAATTACTGTGGAATACTCTGCTTTTTGTTTAGTCTCCACATCACTAGGAGTCTTTGTACCTCAAAGTTGTAGCAGTATAGTGAGATTTCACTTTACATTGCATCAGAAAGAGAAAAGCGTGAAAGACTAATTACTAGATTATGTCTCTGGATGGTAATTAATGTATTATCATCTGCTAGTTTTAGATTGTTGTCTAATAGTTGATATGAGTAAGAGTACATCTGATGATGTGTATATGCGATTTGATATACGCATCTTTTGAAAAAAGAAAAAATAAAGTATGTTTATGTATCATGCACACTACTGAAGTATTCATTTTTCTTGCTATTATGTTTGAGGGTAGCCATTTTACATATTTTATTCTTGCCATCATTATTTATTTTGCTTTATGGCAATGAACTCTTCATTATAAATGAAGATCTAACCGGAACAATTTCTTATTTCCATCATGAATTTGATTCTTTCTAAGTGTTCTGCATGTCTTTAATTTGGTGCGGTTCTTGTGTTGTTGCCTTCCAAGCATGCAGGTTCGAAGAAGTTGTGAGGCTTTATGCTGTGTGCTGGTTAGAGATCAGTGGGAAGATAAACATCCGTGTCTTGTCCCCAAACACTCTCTACGCAGCTTTTCTAGTGTTCAAGATGATCGATGCCAGCGGATTCCACCATCATCCTGTGGAGTTATCAGTAGGTATTCTCGGAGGCAATAGCAGTTTCAAAAATGTTTGTTTGGATCCCAGCTTAGAAGACGACGAACTGGATAACACTTTCCTGGGACTGCAACGTCCCAGTGAGAGAGAAGATGGGTGGCTGGAGATTGAGATGGGAGAGTTCTTCAATTCAGGCATGGAAGAAGATGAACTGCATATGAAAATGAAGGAAACAACCAGCAATATGTGGAAACACGGTTTCATTCTTGAAGGAATTGAAGTTAGGCCTAAACATGTTCGATAATTTTAGTTAGGCCTATCAGCAGAGATGAAAGATGGAAGGGAGCTTGTTTGCTAGAGTGGACTGAGACATTCACAGTTTTTGTTGTTCTTTCGATTTAACTTACAAAACCGAGCTTTCTGAATTGTGTCTTTATTTTAAATGTGTGATTTGATTAGTTCGTTTATGTATCTTTGAGAGATTTTAAAATAAATAATCATGATTTCCTCTGTTTGTCGTCGAAGGAATATCAAGAAAATACAGTGTGTTGAATGTGAAATTGCTTTTATAATCTGTCATTGACAAAAGTTTTGTTCATTATCATATTTGATTTTTTCCTTGTAAAGATAAGATGATTTAACTATTATGATATTTGCATGGTTTATCTCTAAGAACTTCTACCACCTAATGATTTTTAAACTGTTTAAACTGCTTGAGTTACTGGGTTTTACAGAATTTATGTACTATGAAATTATTTCAATCTACAGATTAAACATAAGTTGATTTATTACAACACTACTTTTAATTCAACAGAGGTCATTACAGCTATCAAATATTGATATTTTATTTTCAAGATTGTTATCCGATTCTTAGTTGGTCCAGTAATTGTTTTTCTAAATTGGCTTCCATCTGCCATTTTAATATTATATTTTAAAAGTAATTATTTCACTTTACTTAAATATATTTTTTATATTTTAAAAATTAATTTTTATTTTTTTTTTCTTATAAACATTTTTACAATTATATATAATATTAAAAATTATCATTTTATATTACTTTTATAATTAAGGATATTTTAATAATTTTCAAATTCTACTAATTAATCAATTTTTTTTATCAATCACATTGGTCAAATCTTACACTAATTTCATACACTTTATTTTCAAATCCATTCTCACTTACCTTCAAATTCTCTAAAAAAAATTACTCTCAAATCTTCGCAAATTCATCCACTCATTATTTTTCAAATCTATTCTCTAAAGTGATAAGAAACCTTAAAGATAATGACAAAACAAGTGAGTTGGTTTTGCCATTCCTTCATTAAGAGGAGCCAAGTTTACCATCATACACCATACATTTAGAGAATAACTCTTCTTAGCTCATTTCTAAACTAAGAATATCTAGCAAAGTTCGTATATGTATAACTTATAAACTATTTTTACTAATATAAAAGTTTGGTAAAATATTTATGAAACTTTTATTTTAAAAGCTTCCTAACTTTTTGGTAAAACTAATGTATAAGTTAAAGGATGATTCATAAATTAATTTTGAATTGAAAGACTAATTGTTAGTAAGTTACTCGTCTTTAAAGTATAAGATAGTTTTCTGAGTTAAAAAATTTAGTTTATATATATATATATATATATATATATATATATAATTAATTAATTAATTAATTTAACTAATTGATATTTAGTACTGGACTTGCTGCATCAAGTCAAACTTTGAACACTTGATTTCTGTTTAGAGGTATATATATTATGTTTTATTAAGTCTTAAATCTTCATAATTAGATAAGTTATAATTTAAAATATTATAACCAAGATTATTGATATTTTATATTTTTCTTATGTTTCAACCACTAAATACTCAACAACAAAAACAATACAAGACAATCAATAAGAGAAAAAACATGAAAAACAAAATGAAGATGAACAACATAATTGACCTGGTTATAATGATTATTAGTGTTAGAGAATTTATTTGACGTTATTATTACTACGTTAGGAACTTTTGTTATATAAGATCATATTGTTGAATGTAATTTTTTGTTAAGATGGTTGAATAAATCTTTAGATTCCTGGCATTGTTGTAAACTTTAGATATCAACATTGCATGTTTAATATTTGTTATTCTTAATTATGTATTATAAATTCTCTACATTGTTGGTGTTATTTTGAATTTTATGAGAAATTTTATTATGTTTAGAATTGTATAAGACAGGAAAAAATCAATATGATCAAAGCTGGAAAGGATATATAATACTACCTACAAATAAATCTATATTTAATCATCAATAAATACAAATAAATTTATGTATAATTATTTATAAATAAATTAAAATTACTTACGAATAAATACATATGTAATTATATGAGATAATATATATATATATCCCTAGATAATTACATGTTCATATATTTGTAGTAATTCAACTACAATTGTTTTACTTATAGACAGTAGATAAATTTGTCGTATTTAGATTATTTACAGATTTTTGCTACCTTTTTCTTTTTACCGTGAATGTTTATCATATAAATCGAAGTTATTTCTTTTAATATAGAAATTATTTTTTTTACAAGTAATACAGTGAATAAGTAAAGTATCATTCTTCTGAGAGACTCGTACAACACATAACAATTCTTCTTTTTACAATTTAATTAGACATCAAAATACACAAAACAAGAAATTCTTTTTGGTATTTTATCAAACAGTTAGTGTGTCAGGAATTTATTTATATTTAAAAGAAGCATAGTTGGATTTGGGTTTCATGAATCATATGAATATAAAACTCTGTTCAATATTTCATTGTTCCATTCAAACATTCTCATCAAGGTATACTAGTCCTAATCCCTTAGTAACTAGTTCTAAATTAATATATCAAACTACTAATCCCTTAGTCAATTTATCATACAATTTGCATTAAGTCTGATGCTAAGAATGACCAAGTTATTGAGTAGATCCCAAATCACTCAGGTGCTCTATCTATGTTCATGTTCAAAATTACTTTCCAGTAATCAGAGACATTCAAATAACATTATATTTTCATACAATGATAGTAAATTCAAAGTGAGTTCATTACATCCAATTCCAACGAAAGAAAAACTACTCCTAGTCATCTAAACTTACACATTTGAAGCAATCCCTTGCAAAATTGGTGTCTTGAAGTAGTCTCCTGAAGTTCCTGAGATGTTTTCCTTTCTTTCCTCTATTCGGAACTTCTGTCAGTGTTTTTTTATTTGTGTCTGTCTCGAACTTAAAAGCCAATTCTGATTTAATTAATTCGCTTAGCGCACAACTATCATGCGCTGAGTGAATAATCAACTGCATAACCTTTAAGGTCCATAATTCGCTCAGCGAACTATTTTGGTGCGCTAAGCGAATAATCATCTTTTTAGCTTAGCAATTAAATGTTGGCTTAGCGAGAAACGTCTGACAGCACTTCACTTTGATGTATAAATTCATGTATAATTTACTACACAACTTTCCTATTCTAATTACAACTTTTCAACGAGAAAAATACGTTATTTCATGAATAATTTAAAATTTGAGCTAATTTATAAGTGTAAAATCAAGTATTTTTCACACTTATCAATTATGATAATAAAAAAATATTTTTTTGTCATAATTATTAAAACATATATTAAAAAATATGAGATATAAAATAAGATGGTTATTGGATAAGTAAGAGATATATATCATGTACATCTAGAAAAATCTTTATATATAATAGTTTGGATAAATTTTTATATTTTGTGAATTTAATGACCATTTAATCATACTTTAATTTACATTAAAAATTTAATGAATTATTATTATTGATAATTTAACTATGTTAAGATAGATTGAACATGTTGCAATAAGTAGATTATATTGTGATCAATAGACGATATTGGTGTTGGTTTGGATGGACAATCTTATAGTCATATTAGTGACAGGAAATACCATTATCTAGTATACAAACTACTAATATTAATAAAATATTTAAATTAATATTCAATAAATTTCAATAAAATGTTATTATTTATAATAAAATATTAATCTTATTAGTAATAAAATTTTGAATCGATGATAAAAATATCCTAAAATTGTCATTTGATCAGCATTAAAGTGTACTAATTTATTAATTTTAGTGTAACATCAAAATTGTTAATAGGAATTTACATTATTAAATTAGTATTTTACATTCTTAAAATTGTATAAATATTAATTTAATTATAATATTTAACCAGAACAATGTAATCAATGAGAGCGAGATTCTTGATTGAAAAAAAAGGAAGAAAAGATTCAGGTTGGATAAACGAAGTAAATTTTGCATTTTAAAAAGAAAATCATTTTGGGTAAATTTCTTCACTAATTCTTCATATGCCTAAACTGTAGACATATAAGAAAATGGTTCCTTGCACAAGAAGGAACATATCAAACTCTTCAAAAAAAGAGAAAAAAGCAAACATCCAACGGTTGTGATGGGCTGCACGTGTAACACGTGAAATGGTGCCTGCTATAAACGCACGTGAGTGTGGCGTGAGAAACTGACACAGAAATGGAGTTTCAGGGTTTACCAGAAGGCTGCATCGCCCTCATTCTCTCTCGCACGACGCCCGTCGATGCGTGCCGCCTCTCTCTCGTTTCAAAGCTTTTCCATTCCGCCGCAGATTCCGACGCTGTTTGGGAACATTTTCTTCCTTCCGATTACCGTTCCATAATTTCTGAATGCTCTCTTCCCAATTATCCCTCTAAGAAAGCCCTTTACCTCGCTCTGGCAGATCACCCTGTCATCATCGATGAGGGCAAGAAGGTAAAACCGGTGCTTGTTTCACATCTCTTCAAACCTTATCTGTTGCTTTGGTATAACAATTAATTGTGCAACCTGTGGAATGCAGAGTTTTCAATTGGAGAAAAAGAGTGGGAAAAAGTGTTACATGCTTGCTGCCAGGGCTCTCTTCATTGTTTGGGGCGACACTGAGCAATATTGGAACTGGACAACTGACCCCGATTCCAGGTCAATTTTTTTGTTTATTGATATTAATTGTTGTTTGATCGTTGTTAGTGTATCTGCATTTTTATAATACCGTATCTGTGCCGATCTTCAACTTTTGAGTGGTTGGACTCAGGATAGGATATTTTCTTCATGCCTTGGAGATCTGTATATGGTTTTCCTTTTGTAAACAGTTAGAGTTTATCCAAATAATGGTATCTCCCTTGTTGGATAAGAAGTATTCCTATCAATTGATGCTTTTATTGAGAGAATTGAAGACGGAGGGATCAGTGAATTGACATTCTTAATGCTTGGTGGTGGCTGTTGTGCATTTAAAAAATAAGAGGGCTTTCTGCCTGATCAATTGTTAAAGTTGAAATAACATACAGTACAGCTTAATTAAGCTAGAGTGGGTTTCTTCATGGTTAGAATTGGGGGCATTACCTCGTCCCTTTCAGCTCCACATTCTAAAGCATGAGAAAGATTTCACTACCAACAGCAGCAATTAGAGCGGTTTAACTCATTGTTGGTAGGTGGATCTGAGTAAAACAAAAACATGAGATTTTTTTTTGTGTTAGTGTTTCCGTCATCAGATAACTGTTGTTCCTATAACCTTAATGGACTCAAATCTGATATTCAATAACAGTGAAGGTGTCCAACTGTATAATAATTCTTTTCAAATATGGTTTACTATTATCATGCTTGACAATTTCTAGACCCCAAATCAGTTATGCTGTCAATACCAATTAGATGCAGGTGCAGATGCAGTCCATCATTGTGTGCTCAAATATTTGGAAGGCACTTCTGGCTAGGATCTCCTATTTTCTGCCACGTCGTGCTTACACTTGCAGGTCTAAGCAGTTCCAGAATAGTGGACACATATGGGCACCTGCAGTCCCTAAGAAGTTTACTGTGTTTTGCTTGGCTTTCAAACCTTTAAGTCTCATGGGTAAATAGGGATCCTAATATTAGGCAAGCTAGTAAGTTAGTTTCTCTTCATTTTCCGAGGAATTGACTTGTCTCTTATAAAACAAAGAATCAATCTAATGTCAGCGGTCACCAATTCATCTGCAGGCTAATTATAGGTCCTTAGCAGCTGTGGAAAGTAAATTAACTTTGTCATTGTTTTTCCAGCATAATTTATTCATTTCTTCAACTCTATCCCTTATTTGGTTATTGTAATAACAACAGCTATCCAATTGCTTCCAAATCCTCTGATAAGATGATGAAGAATAGACATTACCTGACATATTTTTAGGGAAATGTATGGTCTCATGTTGGTTCATGTTTGTAGTCACCATCAACATGCTAGCATAGTATATGTATGGATAAAAGTTCGGAAAGTGCTTTTGGGAATTCTAGTACTCATTCCTGAATTCTTATACAAAACGAAGAAGGAAGATTTAGTGTTTTTTAAGGTCACAGTAATGTATGATATCTACTCCTGTATAATTATGAATCTATGAATTACTCAGCATTTTTCAGTTTCTTTTTTCAATGGCTACTGTCCTGATTATGGATGCTATCTTTTCTTATGAGACTTCATCGTCACTAATTATTCCTGTCCTTCGTAATTTCTTCGTAAACTTTTGAACAGGTTCCCGGAAGTTGCTGAACTCAGAAACGTGTGTTGGCTTGAAATTCGTGGGGTGTTTAATACCCTTACCTTGTCCCCGGATACTCAGTATGCTGCTTATTTTGTTTTCAAGATGATCGATGCCCGTGGATTTGGAAACCGCCGTGTAGAGGTATCAGTTGATTTCAATGGTGACGGTACCAAAAATGTGTGTTTGGATGGATCATCAAACGGTGCAAGAGTTGCAGGGTTGCAGCGTCCCAGTTTACGAAGTGATGGGTGGTTGGAGATTGAGATGGGAGAATTCTTCAATGTTGGCTTAGAAGATGAAGTGCAGATGAGTCTGAAGGAGATAAAGGGTGGTAATTGGAAGTCTGGCCTCTTTGTTGAAGGAATAGAGGTTAGGCCAAAGTATGAGAATTAAGCAACCGGTACTTATTGTATAATTTAATTCACAGAACTGCATATGCGTTGGTCTTGTTTTTTAGATAGCACTGGCACAATGCTGCATACATATTTTAAGCATAGCTTCAACTATGATGTGTTTTCATACCAGACATGTACTTCCAACTTAAACAATTCAGTTCCTCTTTGCAGGAACAAAATAAAAAAATTAAAAAAACTAATATCAAACATGTTTCTATATTGAATACAGTTTCCTCATCTGTCATGTCATTTGTTGAGTTCGTCTAACAACACAATTTTAGGATCATGTCACAACTAATCAGCAATTCAAAAACTTTCTTAATACAAAATAATAAAGTGGGTATCCAATCAAGCTCATACATTTCATATTTTATTTGTAATATCTATACTAAATAATTTTTAACCCACACAACCAACTCAACTGGTTATTCAACACATGTAGGGGTATCACTCTTCACATCATATGTATCCTTACAAATGGTCAAATTTTAGAGTTCCAAATTTATCATTATTTTTCATATATGTATCCTTACCAATGGTCAAATTTTATGAACTCAAAATTTATTATTATTTTTCTTGTGCACAACCTATAATCTCGTTGATTAGTTACATCAATCCATAAAATGAAAACAGTTTTCGTTAATTATAATTAAACCCATAAATGATTATTAATATTGACATAACTAAAAGATATAGTCTTATCTTGAGATGTGAAACATGAAAATCACATTGTTTATGTTAATTTTCAACTGATTTTACTTTATCTTAAATCAACAATAGTAATATATAAAGTATAATTATTGAATATCAAATTATGTATATGTAGTACTAACATATGTCAATTTTTATCTAACTTTATCTTAATTCATTCAATAATAATAATATACAAAATACAAAGTGTAATGATTAAACATCAAACTTTGTATCTGATAAAAAAAAATTATCCAAATATAAAAGTATGTATATATAATACCAATATAAGACATAATGATTGAACATCACTACTCATAGTTTCCGAAGAATGTGTTTGTTTAAGGCATCCTTTGAGATTCATGTCCTATAACTTCCTTGGATTATGATGGATTTACTTCCGGTTTATTGTTTGTATATAGGTAATTTAGTCCCCTTGGCGATCATGTCACTAAACTAGACCAACACTACTACTTATATGATATATTGTCTTATTCACTTGAATAGATTTTGGAGAAAGTGATTGAATGGATTTGAGAGGATTTAACAGTAAATTTTGTTGTTGTTTATTTGAGTGGATTTGGAGGTAAGTGAGAATAGATTTAGAAGTAAAGTTTATGAAAACTAATGTAGGATTTGATTTACATGACAAATTAAAAAAATTTACTTCCAAATCTATATTCACTTATCTCCAAATCCATTCAAATAAACAACAAAAATATTTATCTTCAAATTCTCTCAAATTCATTCAATCGCTCTTTGTCAAATCCATTTAAGTGAACAAAACTTGACAATACTACTCACTTAAAGAAACTAATACCCCTTCTTTAACGATTACAAACTTTATATAAAATATAGTAAATCATAAATATGAGCAATATTTGATTTTTTAGATTAAGTATAGAATAAGTATATACATATTTATTTTGTTCTATCTCCATATTTATCTCCATTCATTCTTTATTTTAAACTACTAAAATATTTTTACTCATTTAGATAATATAAAAACTTTATATTCATTTTTTTCTTAATTATGTAACTTATAATAATATTCGTATTTGATCATTTTTCACGTTTTTTTATAATTATCTTTTAAATTTGATCGAATTATTAGTTAATACTTTTATTTAATATTTATACAATCATAATATCATAATTACTTTCTTGATATTTCACATTGAAATAAGCAAAATGTGTCTTTCTTATACTAAATGATAATATCATATTTTTAATGCAATTTTAATTTTTGTAAAATAAATTATTTAACCAATATTTAAAACGATAGTAGATAAAACTCAATGACATATTTTTACCGCAATTTTCTTTTTATAAACATAGTCAACCATAGATAACAAAGCACCATCCTAAACATTCAAAAAAACTCTTATTTTGAGTCCTCCAATATCTCATATAGTACAAATTAATATCATGTGTTCCTTTTACTGTAATTTTTTTATAAATAAAATATTTAATAATATTTAAAACTGTTCTTGTCAAGAAATATGGAAACCCTTAAACTTGTATTTTTTTTTTCTCATTGTCACCCTTGTTAAGAAATATGAAAACCCTTAAGCTAGATTATTGTATTTTTTTTTCATTGTCACCGTTGTTTGAGGGATTATTCTCATAAGAATCTTTTCTCTTTATTATCTATATTCATTAGTAAATAATTTTTTTAATATCATTAAGAGGGGTAATTCAAATTTTTTAATGATAATGTTTATTAAATATATATTATTGTGATATAAATAAAGTGTTGATAAGATGGAAACCAATTGAGTAAATATTAACTAGATAAAGTGGAGATAGATTGTGTGATAGAATTAAATTTAAGTGATAAAACTTTTTAAGTCTTAGTAAATTTGATCTACAAGTTGTATTGTGTACGGACGACAATATTATTAGTAATTTAATCATCAATTGGCGTTGTGATCAGACAATTAAGATAGTAAAAAATTCAATTATCAACTTACGTTTTGATCAAACTATTAAGATTGTCGATAATTTGATCGTTAACTTGCATTATGATTGGACGATTAAGATAGTTGGTAATTTGATCATCAACTTACATTATGACCATACGATTAAGATTGTTGAAGATTCGATCATTAAGTTATGTTGTTATTGAACGATTAAGATCGTCAATAATTCGATCATCAATTGTGTTGTGATTAGATGATTAAGATCGTATAGTTGGATATTCGATCATTAAATTATTTTGTGATCGGACAATTAAGATTGCCAATAATTCGATCATCAACTTGTAGTGTGATTGAAAGATTAAAATCGTCAATAATTCAATTATCAACTTGTGTTATGATGGAACGGTTAAAATCACTTTTTTTTTTATTTCATACACCTATTTTTGCAACCTACTTTATGCCTCATAACTAATCCTACACGAAAATGACGAAGCTAACAATATTCTATGATAAAAGTGATAAAAATTTGTCCATCTATCTTGTTGAATCATCATATTTGTTTGACCTCTTTTATCTTAAGACATTATCCTCCCATTTGTCTTTATTAAGAAAATACCCTCTTATATAAAAAATAAAAAATACATAAACAAATAAAAGAAATTTGACAATGAGTAAAAGTCTCTCCTAAGTTAAAACATGTGTTATATTTTTTTTTTATATTCTCACTTGAATAAGTGATTATTTTTATATGAATATTTTATATTTGTTATTTAGATTTATATTATATTTATTGATAGAGATATTTGTTTAATATCATTAAAATTAATTTAAATACTTTAATAATAATATTTTAATTTATTCATTAAATATATATTACTATCACAGAATGTAAATTAGGTGAAGACCAATAGAGTAGAGTATCTAAGTTATAACACTACAAAAATAATAAAAAATAAATATAAATACAATTATACGGATAAAAATTAAAATAACATGAAAATTCTATATCTACTAAATATAAATATAAAATAAGAGTAAATTTTTATTTTAAAAATAAAAATAATGAAATAATGTAACTGATTCGAACAATTATTATTATGACTATCTTTCTGCAAGCCCTTCATATTCGGACCTTTATGTAGAACAGAGTATATAATTTCCTGTTTACTGGCACGGAAGATGTTATTTTCGAAACACGTGGCATATAACTATGATGTGGACTTAAATTATTTGTTTAAGATTTAAACTGAAAAAGCACGTGTTTTTAAGTAAAGGTAAAGTTTAAAGAATTGGAGATATTGATTTTCACAATAATCAGTCCTTTGCCGATACATCATCATTTTATCATCCCAACAAACAGAAACCCAAATTTGCTTCATCTGATTCCTCCATTCTTTCTCAACACCGATGGTCCATATCCACCCATCAACCACCATGAATCCCAATAGCCAAACCAGATTATGAAGCTAAGCTTTCATGACATCCTTGCTGCTCACTTGCAATCTACCTCGGCCTCCGCAGCACGACGAGGCTTGTTCTTACGCCGACTCCCATTCTGCTGGAATCCGATAGACTTTATTGAATCATCAGGGCCTGACTTTGCTAGGATGCCATTATCGTCTTTCATGGGATCTATCTTTTCTTTAACCTGTGTAGATCTCTTCCTTTTCCTTTTATTTATTGTGATAGGTTGAGTTTTCAACTTATTGGTAGAGCCATTACCCTTGACATTCTCCTCATCTTTCTCTATAATTTCAGTTACTTCCACTTCTTCAATTTCATCAGTCAGTGGCTTCAGAGGTCTTCCTCTTCTTCGGTAAGCTGGGACTTTATCCTCTTCACTTCCAGGATCCTCAGCCATAACAGATTGCTTTTTCCCTTTTCCTCTGCCTCTACCTATAACTAAAAGCCCTTGTTGACAAAAATGAACTAAAATTTCTCTACCAAAATTCTCCTATCTTGAATCAATTTTCCGCATAACAAAGACAACCCATTTCACAAAATCAAATAAGAAAATTCCAGAAAGAGGATAAACCCAGATGGGAGCAGCGGTTTTCTATGAATGGCTTGAAGGAAAGCATAAACTGAAAGGGAAAAAAGGTCAAAAATTTGATCTGGTAACTTCCAATAGAAATCAAAGAAACCTTTCTTCAATCTCCATTCATCTGGAATTAGATTGATGCCAAGAGGAGGGGGATTTACCTTAGGGTTGAGGGAGTTCAGAAATGGGAGTGGCGGCAACGTCTCTGTTTGGTCGCGGTGGGAGCAATGGTCTCCCAGGGTCAGGGTTAATGAAGGTAGAGGCTGGACCGCCATACACGATGCGACATCATCCAACATGGACAACGACAACGATGACAATCGGCCTTGTTGTAGCGGCGAAGACGTGACACAAAGGAGCATGATGCTCCCCTCTCGCGTGAGGAAGAGAAGGAGGGAGACATCGGAGCGATCACCGGTAATGACCTCGACAGCTTGCGGTGCCGGCTTGGCGGAGGCAGCAGTGTGCGTGTAGTGGAGGCCAACCCCTCTTTGGGGATCTCGTTCAGAGACGAGACTTTGAGTCTCGTTTGAGTGAAATGTTAGAATGGGTAGGGGAAACAGAACCCCTAAGTTCTGCTGTTGAGATCCTTGGGCCATATTTGGTTCATTTTACATTTTTTTTTTAAAAATAATCAATTTCTCCAATTTTTTAAAGGTTTAAACCATTTAGACGTCCCTATTTTTGTTAGGTATTCCCAATTTGGTCCCCTTCTTTTAAAGTTTTCCAATTGAGTCCTTATAAGTGCTAATTTGAAACAATTTAGCCCATGCCGTTAAAAATCGTTAACGGTGTTAAAATTCTACACAGATGAAAGGGTGATGTGTCAATTTTTTTGCCACGTGGAATCCCCCTTTCTCCCAATTTAGGGTTCAGATTGGGGAGAGGACTTTTCTTGCGCCGCTCTTGAGATCCATAATTGCGAATAGGGTTTTGCTCCTCCTCCTTCAAGCGGCTTGTGGACGACATGGAGGCACAACCGACGCTGCGACGCTTGTGCGAAGACGATGGTGGAGATGAAGGAAGCAACCATCCACGCCAACGACGCAATTCTCGATTTCGTGCGTTTCTCTGCAGGTGCGTGTTGATGGGATGAAATGGTTTGGATTTGTAGGTCTGGCGATGGTGATTTGGATGGTGGTCATGGATTCTCGCTACTTTGTTGTTGGTCCTCTGGTTTTTCTAAGCGCAGGTTTGAGGATGGAGAATGGCGCTGGGTTTGTGATGTGCGAGGAAGATGGTGATGTGCATTGATGGAGGAGCGACCGCCATGGCTGAGGCGCTACGGTGGTTGCTGCGCGACCTTGATGGCTGGTGATGGTGGGTTCTGTTCTTCTCTGCTTTTGGGTTTCATAGGTCTGGTGATTGTGAGAATGATGGAGCGACTGACGGTTCGTTGGGGTGGAGATTGAGCGGCGCAACGACGATTTGTGATTGAGAAGACGTCCTCGCGTGGTGGCCTATGATGGTTCGATGAGCTGCCATGGTCGCCGGATGCGAGGAAGATGGTTGCGTCGTTCCGGTCCGACGCGGTTCCTTCGGTGGAGACTGGGCTTGATGGAGACGTGAATGGTTTATGGATTGGAGGAGGAGCTCGCAACGACGCTTGTCGTTGACGGCGGCTAGGGTTTGGGAGTTTAGGGTTTTTGTGAAGAAGATGAAGATGACGTGTCCAAGGTGATGATGTGGCAAAATCTGGTTAGTTCACTGATTAGTGGTGGAGTGCCACGTTTAAATAATTTAACACATCACATTTCTATGTGTGCAGAATTTTAACACCGTTAACAATTTTTAACGGTAGGGGCTAAATTGTTTCAAATTAGCACTTATAAGGACTCAATTGGGAAACTTTAAAAGAAGGGGACCAAATTAGGAATACCTAACAAAAATAGAGACGCCTAAATGGTTTAAACCTTTTTTAAATCACGTGTCTTTTCAATTTAAATCCTAAACAAATAATAATTTAAGTACACGTCATAAAATGATTATATATCATATATTTCAAAAGTAACACATTTTCCTACCAACAAACATGATTTTAACGTCATTTAGAAAAGTTAACGAAATAGACTTAATTATTTTAATGTTTCAAAATCAGAAACCAAATTAATCATTTTAAAATATAAAAATTTACTTGAAGAAAATCACAAAGACCATCAAATCTATTTAACCTATAATAAAATATTAAAAAGATAAGGAGAACGAAATCCAATAAAGTTAAAAGATCCTTTTTTTTTCTTTTCACTATCTTCCTTTTCTTCAACAATCGTGTGGATGACGCCATTCCCTTAACCGCTAAGCTTCCCTCTTCTCAGCCCTTGTGTATATATATTTATATATTGACACAACACATCCATCCTCATCTTATTCTCGTTCGCGATCGTTCCTCCCGTTACCATGGCCGAAGAATTCAACAACCTTCCCGAAGGTTGCATTGCCACTATTCTCTCCTTAACATCTCCGAGGGATGCTTGCAGGCTTTCTCTCGTTTCATCCACTTTCCAATCCGCCGCTGAATCCGACGCTGTCTGGCACAAGTTTCTGCCTTCCGATTTCCACACCCTCCTTTCCCAATATCCCTCCTCATCTTTCCCTTCCAAGAAACACCTCTATCTCCACCTCTGCCAGAATCCCCTCCTCATTGATAATGGCAAAAAGGTACCTTTTTTTATCTTTCATTTCATATTCTGAATTGCACACATCACACGTTTCATCTTTTTTTTTTCTTTCTCTTGGGTCTTTTTCTTTCTCATCTCATAGTCTCAATTTGTTTTGATTTTGTGTGTGCGTGTGTGCGCGATGTTGTATTAATGTGGGAAATCGAATTATGCAGAGCTTTCAACTGGATAAAATGTACGGAAAAAAATGCTACATGTTATCAGCCAGGACTCTCTTCATTGTATGGGGAGATACTCCCAGGTATTGGGCTTGGACTTCTCTACCAGATGCCAGGTAACCAATTCAACCATTACGGTTTTAACTTTTGCAATTTCCCATGTAGTTCTTAATGTTCTCATTAAAGAATCTATCACTGTCTATAAAGGTAATCAATGAGATGAAGTTTCAATTCTCCCACGAGAACAACATCATCCTTAAATTATTTGATTAAACATGATGTATGACGCATGCGCTCTGAATTGTTTTACCTATCTGTATCCTGTATGATTGTAGATATGGTTTTGGAATAGACATATATGTGAATAACCTTTCCTACAAACACCTTCAAGACAAGAACATAATAAAGAAACAATGAATGAACTTCTTTGTTAGATCATGTACCAACAAGGTTGCAGTACATCTTGTAGACTTTTTTCATTATTGCTTCTCTTTTTAACTTAGAATAGGGTCTCACATTTGTGCATTATGGATTGTAGTTTAATAAGATTGGAATTGCAGGTTTTCTGAGGTGGCTGAGCTTGTGAGTGTGTGTTGGTTGGAAATTCGGGGCTGGATAAACACTGGCATGCTGTCCCCCAGGACACTGTATGGGGCATACCTTGTGTTCAGGCCAAGCCCTGCAGGAATCTACGGGTTCGATTACCAGTCAGTTGAAGTGTCTATTAGAGTTGCTGGAGGTAAAGTTTCCAAGCGGATCGTTTACTTGGATGCTGAAAGAGGACGGAGGCTAAGGTACCAGATTGTTCCACGCCCCATATTCAATCGTGCAAGTTTTCTTACCGGTGTTGAGGCACCCCCAGCAGAACATAACAGCAATAACAATAGTAACAACAACAGAAACAACAACAGTTTTGATTTTCAGTATCCAAACATCAACAATAACTACAGGAACAACAACAGTTTTGATCTTCAGTATCCAAAGGAAAGAGGAGATGGGTGGATGGAGGTGGAATTGGGAGATTTCTTCAACGATGGGGAAGATGACAAGGAAGTGGAAATGGGTGTTTGTGAGATCAAGAGTGGTGATTGGAAGGGTGGCCTTATTCTTCAAGGAATCGAAATAAGGCCTAAAACAGTACGCCATTAGTCAAGTCTCTGTTCATGTTTTGCTTCTCGTACAAATGTTCTCTTCGATTGTGTTCAATTTTGAAGCTTCCATCAGTAAACCAAATTGTTGCCATGAGAATGAATTGTTTGAACTCGATTTGGGGATTTCCTTGTTCCTTATGTCCTGCTACACTGATTTATGTTTATCTTGTAAAACATATTATACTTCAGTTGTTAATATTAATATCAAATAGGTAAGATTTTGTCAGAATTTTATAAATTCATATGAATAAGAGATGATGATAAGCTTCAAATTGCAGATGAGATAACAGTGCCAAATAAAAATTTGACAAGAAGATTTATTTCTCCAATAACCACTCCTTCATCTAGAAAGCTCTCCAAAAAATATCATTTAGTTTTATTCTCCTTTTTGGGCCCTTTCTTATTAAAGAGGTCTGAAGAAAGTGTTGACGTGTAGTCTGATTGTTAAACAAGAACGTGTACTATTTTACTTTCTGTTGAAGTTTTGCTCCAATTAGTGTATTGATTTGCTTTCAATTTTTAGTTTAATTTAAAATTTAATTAAAATATTTTGGTAGGTATTTTTTTTTTTTACATAGTTATCAAAACTATTAGTTTTTATAGTAAGTTTTTAAAATATACGTTTTCTAAGGTGAAAAGTATATTAAATTAAATTCGTTATTTATTTGCTAAGATACATGACACGATAGGGTGCATAAAGATTTTTCATAATTTATAATTCATTTCTTTTTTCACAAGACATAAGTTAGTTTATAAAACAGAGCTTTATGTTATTTTTAATTTTTTTTTATGTAAGTTCAAAACATTATTAATTTTTTTTAATAAAAATCGTTTTAAAGAGTTCAATGTACATTTAGTTTAATTTTGACATCTAACTGTTTTCTTAAATGCTGGTTGATTCTGCTACACTTCCTTGTCACAGTGAATCTTCCTAAATGGCCACTTTTTTGGTAGATGAAGTTTTGTTTTTTCTTTCCAAATTACTGTAGTTTTTTAAGTACTTAATAAGTATGAATAATTCGTGTCAAGACGATAGCTTAGTATTTTTAAGTTGAAATTAACATAGAAGCTGTATCAAAATAACACAATGTTTAATTTAATTTTGAGTGTTAAGAGTTTTAAAAGTATTCTTCAAATTATCTATTTTAATAAATTTTAAAAAAAACGCTACTTTAGTTAGAAAAAGTCTAATTTAATTGAATATTATAAATATATATATTATCATTTAAAAAAAATAAAAAGTAGTTTAGAAGAAACTGATATAAAAACTATGGAATTAGTGATAAATAATTACCATCAGTTTTAATAAGAAAAAAAATTCTATGTAAAATATTCAAACTTATATATGAAAATAAAAATCAGAAAACAACCCATAATTAATATCAGGTTTTGCTCCTTATTTATATTTCTACTGATATTTCAAAAGCCCTGATAAAAATAAATTAATGCCTGGCAGAAATAAAATTTTATTTGGATTGGCCTAATTAACCAAGCTTTTGGAATTAAACTAATATAGTTATATATTTTTTATTCCTTAGAAATAATTGGTTTTCTTTAAAAAAAAAATTTAGAATGAGTTAATTCAAACACACTAGCTAATGTTACAATTAGTTACAACATTAAGCTTAATTTTTATACATTTAAAAAGAAATCCATCAGCGCATGAGAATCACGGGATCGATATCTTAATTCTTAAGAAATAACATGAATCATAAGATTCGATGTCAAAGGTGCAGAAATGTTTTCTGTCGTGTCTGCGTGTGTAACAATGGCAGTTTAAGACCATCCACTAACTTAATCAAGTTTTCCAACGTTCAACCATTTTCATCTTTTCAAAAATTATTAATCAATTTTCTACAGCATCACCCAACTCATCGTATGCTTGTTTTAGAGTAACAGTATAATGATATATTTTTATACTCATTTCACACAAAATATAAGAATAAAATAATTATAAAAATATAAAGTTTTATATATTCTTTTAAAAAAAGTACAAAATAAATAAAAATAATATTACATGAATGTAAAAAATTTATTTCTTGTTTTAATGCAAGTTTGGTTGAGTTGATTTCATTCTTACTCTCACTGCACACGTTCACAAAAACATATGAAACAATAACACATAACTGTAGTAGCATGTGGCAACATGTGATCTTCAACTTTCTGTTCCCTAATAATTTACAACATGATAAATTAAACTTAGGAGGTCATACGTAGATGCTATTGACAATGCAAAAAGACAACATTCAAATTAGAGGTCAACGACATATAATGCATGCACATGAATTCTACGGAGAAAATAAAGTGTAAATTGGCACCTTTTTCATTTACTCTTCAAAAAATTAATTACACACCCATTCTCTTCAATAGTTTAACATGAAAATTTTGGGGTGTTATTGTTCTGATTACAAGTGTGTCAACGGATATCGTATTGATCATTTATCATACACATATGAAAGTATTATTCATCTTAAAATATGTAATTCTATTACGATTTTATTTTAAAAGACGAAAATGAAAAGAAAAATATTAAAATTGTCTTACTGCTTGACTTTGTAAAACTTTTCAGTAAGATAAGAACAAGTATCATTCTACACTTAATTTCTTGAATTTTAAGATATATATCTAATTAAATATTAGTAGATGATATAAAATAATACATTTAACAAATTATAAACTTCACTAAAATATATTTTAATTCATAATTACTATAGTATATAGTATATTAAGATTAAATTAAACTCAATAGTATAAAATCGATTCCTAAAAGAGAGTTTGCCTGATAATATGTATGAATTAAATTATAACCTTCTCAAGAACTTTCAGTACCCTCCTCGAAAGAATGGGAATATGATGGTTGTAAAAATATTATTATTTCTTTTAAAATTTGGAAGTTGACATTTACGAAGCTCTTAATCCGGCACAAATGCCAGTTGATGTAGGCATTTAAAATGGATAGCATAAACGGCTGTCTCTGATTCATCTGTATAGAAAAAAAAAATTATTGTAATGAAATTGATTCAATCAATAAAAATTAACATCATAGCTATCGAGATTTTTCTAATATAATTAACTGGCCGTATGTATTATAATTCAGTTTTATCATGCATTATCTAATTAATAAACAGAAGATTAATTTCTCAATATAAAAAGTGTTTCTTTTGATGATTTAAATACTATTTTATTCTTTTTCAAAAAAGTTTTGGTAAACCCGGCTAATTTCTTTCTAAACACGAGGTTTTCAACATAAAATATTTAATTAACATATATAACCAAGAAACTCAACTGCTAATTGTCACAAACTCAAGTAAGAAAATCAAAGTTAAACTCTAAAAATACAGAATTCTTTCACCCTGTAATTTTTTTTACTGTAATGTTCCCTGGCATCTGATTTTGTTTATGTCAACAAATTGATGATACCTATTGCATAAATAAATAATACTTTACTGATTTTTATAATTTGAAGTCATTATCAATCTGGCCTTACATAGACATGAGAAGCCTATATGAGTTGCTTGTTTGAAGCCAAAGATCTCATTCTTCTCTATCTGCTTAAACCTTAGAAATAATTAATGGAGTCTCGTTTTGTGGCTCCCTTTCCATTGATGTTTCTGATCACTCTTTGGCTTTTACTGGCTCATCATGCCAAAGCTGAAAGTTCCACATATGTAGTTCACATGGACAAGTCGCTCATGCCTCAGCTCTTTGCAAGCCATCATGATTGGTATGAATCCATCATCCATTCCATAGACTTGGCAATAGCTGATGATCCATCAAAGCAACAGGAGCTGAAATTAGTGTACACTTATGATGATGCCATGCATGGATTCAGTGCAGTGTTATCATCAGAGGAGTTGGAGACCCTAAAGAAAGTTGATGGCTTTGTGACAGCTTATCCTGACAGGTCTGCCACCATAGACACCACACACACCTTTGAGTTTCTGTCATTGGACACCCCCGGAGGAATATGGAATGCTTCAAATTTTGGGGAGGGTGTCATTGTGGGTCTCATAGACACTGGAATATGGCCTGAAAGTGACAGTTTCAGAGATGATGGCATGAGCAGAAATATCCCATCCAAATGGAAAGGAACATGCGAGCCAGGACAAGACTTTGATGCTTCCATCTGTAACTTCAAATTGATTGGAGCCAGGTACTTCAACAAGGGTGTGAAAGCAGCGAATCCAAATGTCACAATCAGCATGAACTCAGCGAGAGACACTCAGGGTCATGGAAGCCACACATCATCTACTGTTGCTGGCAATTATGTGAATGGTGCCTCTTTCTTTGGCTACGCCAAAGGGGTAGCCAGAGGAGTTGCACCTCGAGCTAGGCTTGCCATGTATAAGGTCCTTTGGGATGAAGGGCGTCAAGCCTCTGATGTTCTTGCAGGAATGGACCAAGCCATTGCTGATGGGGTTGATGTCATTTCCATTTCTTTGGGTTTTGACAGTGTTCCGCTTTATGAGGATCCTGTGGCAATAGCTGCTTTTGCAGCAATGGAAAAAGGGGTGCTGGTTTCATCTTCAGCTGGCAATGAAGGTCCTGATGTTGGTACTTTGCATAATGGAATCCCTTGGGTCCTAACAGTTGCAGCAGGCACCATAGACCGCACTTTTGGCAGTTTGGCTCTTGGCAATGGCCAAACCATTGTGGGTTGGACCTTGTTTGCAGCAAACTCCATAGTGGATAATTTTCCACTTATTTACAACAAGAATCTATCGGCGTGCAACTCGGTTAAACTGTTATCCGAAGCAGCCACAAGAGGGATCATTATATGTGATGCCTTTGACTCAATTTCTGTCCTTGAACAAATAGATCTTGTTACTGCAGCCAGTGTGGTAGGAGCTGTGTTTATCTCCGAGGATCCACGGCTATTTGAAACAGGACGTTTGTATTCTCCAAGCATTGTGATCAGCCCAAGTGATGCACCATCCGTGATCAAGTACGCAAAAAGTGTTGAGAATCCCTTTGCCAGCATCAACTTTCAACAAACGTTTGTTGGAATAAAGCCAGCACCAGCTGCTGCATATTACACTTCAAGAGGTCCTTCACCAAGCTACCCGGGGATCTTAAAGCCTGATGTAATGGCACCTGGATCAAATGTTCTGGCTGCTTTTGTTCCAAATAAACCTTCAGCTAGAATTGGCACAAATGTGTTTCTCTCTAGCGACTACAATTTTTTGTCTGGAACATCCATGGCATGTCCTCATGCATCTGGTGTTGCTGCTCTTCTAAAAGCAGCACACCCTGATTGGAGTGCAGCTGCTATAAGATCTGCACTGGTCACCACTGCCAACCCTTTTGACAACACCCAAAGTCCAATCAGGGATAATGGTAACCCATTGCAATATGCTTCTCCTCTTGCCATGGGAGCTGGTGAGATTGATCCTAACAAAGCACTTGATCCAGGTTTCATATATGATGCCACCCCTCAGGACTACGTTAACCTCCTTTGCGCTTTGGGCTACACACAGAACCAGATCCTAACTATCACAAGATCAAATTTTTACATATGTGCTGATAACCCATCATCTGATCTTAACTACCCTTCTTTTATAGTCTTGTACAGTAACAAAACAAGATCAACAGTCCAAAAGTTCAGGAGGACCGTGACCAATGTTGGAGATGGTGCTGCTACGTATAGAGTGAAGGTGAAACAACCTAAGGGCGCTGTTGTTAAGGTTTCTCCAGAGACATTGTCATTTGGCTATAAGAATGAAAAGCAAAACTACTCAGTTACCATAAAGTACAGGAGAAATAAGACTGAAAATATCCCATTTGGGGACATTGTTTGGGTTGAAGATGGTGGTGCACGCAAGGTGAGAAGCCCCATTGTTGTGGCACCTAGTGAAATTGCTTAAGTTGAAGTTTGATTACTTCTTAGTGGCCATAATAACAATAATAAAAGTACCATGCAGTTTGTAATTTGTTACCTACTACTGTAGTTTTGTCTGGCTAGGATAATCACACAGGACATGTAGAGCATGATATATATAATATAATGTATAGCTGGTGTTTAGTTGTTTGAAAAGGATTTGGAGAAAATACTTGGAATAAGGACAAAAACTGTAGTATCGGTGAATAAATTTGGCTTGTTTTTAGGCATCAAACATGTGTTTTGCCGATGAGTCTTGTTGTCTTTGCTTATTAAAAGCAATGATTCAAGTAGCTGTCGCATCTTGTATCAGCATAATTATATATGTGTGTGCATATATGATATATTCTATACTACACATTGTAACAAACAAAAATAATCTTTTTAACATGTTCTTGTGATCTTTATTTTAAAATGGAAGTGTGGAAATCAACTTACTTTTATCAAATCTTTTACTGTGTTTGGATAAGATATTTTCAAGAAATACTTGAATGGTTTGTAATTGAATTTTTCTTATTTTTTAATAGAATAATCAAAATATTTTACATTTTATTTTTTAATTAAATAATTGAAATTTTTTATTTTAAAATATAGAACTTTATAATTAAACTGTACAACAAAATATTAGTCAATTTTTAATATTTAAATAACATTTAATTTATTTTAATATTAGTCTATATATGTATAAAAAAAGTTCAACCTATAAAATATCGGAAAGTGTTCCTGTTCACCTTATCTCAATTTTGAATATCCGTACTAAATAAAATGGTTAGGACGAATGGCAGACATTCCAAAAAAAAAATATTATGGTTTGAAAGTTACTATACTACGTTGATTTTGCCCCATTTTTTCTTAATATTCGTTCTGTAATATTACTCATCCCAAAGAAATTGTTAGATAAACGAGGAACATTACCACTTCAAGTTGCTATACTGTGTACGGTATATGGAACAACTTTTGTATATAATAATTGAATTTTCTCACCGGGAAGAGATTGATTCATCACTATAAGTTAATAATCTAATTATGTAAATCAGGTTCAAAAGAAATTGAATTGTGATGAAATCGATATTAGGAGAAATATATAACAGGTTAAGGTTATTCAAATTTTTTACGATATATTTATTATAATATTTAATTTTTAATTGATTGAAACTGATTTAAGTTTTAAAGTATATTTGATGGATAGATTCGATCGATTGAAGAACAATGACAGTTAAAGAGTAAGTGATAAAAAAATTACTTTTGGAAGTTCGATTTTTCATCCGAAAGATTTTTACGCTTATTATCAGATCGAACTAAATCTTTTCAAGCTTACATGGTGATTATAAGGAACATGTATGATCATAAGGAAGGAACATGTAAGTAATCAAGCACTAAAACAAATCATTAACAACCGAATAGATCTAATAGAAACGATGAATAAAATATATAGACAAATGAGAAGTAAGCGATAGAAAAAATTATGCTTAGTGAAAATTTGATCTTACACCAAAAACAACATGCATAAGTTTTCAATTTATATAATAGAGTCTCGATCATATATTATAGAACTAAAAATGACATAAATATACGTGTTCATAAATATTTTTAGATAAATTTCATGATAGATAATTGATATTTACAAATATTTATTATTTACGGATAGTGAATAACAAATATTTTAATATTTGTTTATAAATAAATTGAATGTTAATATTATACCACTCGTAATTAAAAAAATTAAAATTAAAATTTATTTTATATTTTATTAAGTTAAATTTAATTAAAATTAGAATTAATTTATATTTTATTAAGTTGAATTTAATTAAAATTAAGTTTTATCTTATATTTAATTTATATTATATATATTTTTAATTTTATTTTAAAAATTCAGAAAACTTTTTTTTAAACATTCACGAATGCGATGAATAACAAATTAATTTTTTTTTGGATCGGATGATAAATACTATTCATACTCATCCGATAACTAACTAACATTTGTTTCGCTTTAGATGTTTTACTCTCTCTTTTTATGTATTTTTCCCTACACCTAGCGACCCAAAGGCGAAACTCGAACATTTTCTGTGCTTAAGAAAATGATTTTTTTTTTCATAGTCATAAATAATTTTGTTAGTAAATAACATTGGATGTATAGGAGTGAAATAAAAATTATATAAAAATGACGTATAAATAACCATTTTAAAAATGTAAAACATATATAGTAATTAACATGGGCTTCTTCTTGCTTTAAAAAAAAAAAAAGATAGGCATGCATTATCTTTACAAAATCATTCCCAAACATACCATGTCTCCAATTTCACTTTCACTTTTAATGGATCAGCAATCCGAGACAACTTCAAAACCTTAAGTGTTTGTTTGTTCATACAATTACGGCAATTCCAAGACCTTTTCCTTCTTTTCTGCTCACAAACCTAAACCCATTAAACCTATGTTTTCTTAAGTTAATATATAGCTAGGTTCTTGCAAGGTACGAACATTTCATATAATAGATCGAATTATTGCCTCAAATTGAAAACTTTAAGGTTATAGATTTGCAGATCTTCTTGTAACGCGATAATCATTCCTAAACTTGGTCTCAATTTTAGGATTTCACAAAACGAGCAAATAAGTATTTGATCATGAAGAAAAAGCAAACTACATAACACGAAACTCTACGAGTCTTAAGTAATAACAAATAAAATCTCCAAACATAAATCCAACTTTTACCACGTCTAATAAAGTTCGATGGCCTTATCAAAACAAAATACTAAAGCATATATTAAAATCTGAGTAAGTTCTTGAAGCTACTATCTTTTCTTCGCGGCTCAAACATATAAATAGCTTATGCAGCTTTCATGTTACCTGCGAATACATAAGACAGTACATGAGTATAAAGCCTAGTACAAACAAAAGAAACATTTCTCAAAGAGTTATATTAGAATCAAAACTTACATCATGTACGCTTCCCGCCCCAGTAAAAACGTCCTCAGAATGGGATCAACTGGAAGGCCCCTTTTTTCATAGATTGGATCATAAAGGGAGTTGCTCATAAGCCTATAGGGTAGTCAAAACATACTTTCCTTATTACATTCACAATACAAAAAAAATGACTATGTTTTGCATTCATTCATTAATTAAGATCACTCTACCTTGGAGGCTGAGAGTTTCCATTGCTTTGAGTAATTGGATTAAGGAAGCTACCCACATGAAGCTCAGTTGATGTTTGACTGTTATCTGACACAGTCATTTTCATCTATATATGTTCAAAAACACCAATGAAGAAAAGTTATTAACATGAAGCACGAGGGATCGATCAATAGAAGTGATTTTCGTATGATATACCTTTACATTCCTTGATGATGGCTCTCCCATTTCACGTAGACTGGGAATTGGATAAACATTGCCCCTGTGTCCATGCTGCTGACAAAAGAGAGAGAAAAGTGAAAAATATATAAAATCACAGATATCAAATACTGGTATAAGCTTTCATCAAAGAATTAATAATATACTTCATTTACTACCATGTATGTTTATTTCAGTTTTTGTTTTATATCTTTTTGAATCACATATATAACCTATTTGATTCTAAACTTTATCTATTCTCTTGCAGGCTATCATGTTGATGCACAAATACGTGGTTAAAATATTGCATGATCCTCTTCATGAAACTGTAGCAAAAAGCATCCGTACCTTTCTAGTGTTTAAGAATAGAGACTCATTGGAGGATCTTCCACTTCTGCCATAAGAGAAGCTGCTTAATCCTCCTAACTGCACCATCTCCGGGATTGCCCTTTAATTTTAGGTATACAGTGAACATTTAATTACTACTAATTAGCTTCAAGTATATATAAACATTGATCTTATATTAAAGTTGAAAAGTTAGTCGGGTTCTGATTCTTATTGAAGCAAGAAAACGAAGAATAATTTCAATTACTCTAGGCCAGTGGAAAGTTGAGAATGCGGTTTCTGGAAATTGGGATAACTGGTCCACTGAGTCCTCGGAAAGTAAGATGCTGCTGCACCATTTGCAACAAGATTTTGGTTCTGAATGACAACAAAAGTTAATTAAAATGAGAAAGATATTTAATACTCCGTGTATCTTACAAAATTGATTTCATCATGAGTATATTTGTTTATATATTTTCTTTCAATATTAAAAACATGAATTTCAACGCAGGATGAATAGTTTGAACATAAACTTAGCTTACCATTTTGAAAGATCATAGATATTTTGAGAAGGAGAAGGAGAAAGTTAAATGCATATTTTTGTGTTTAAAAAGGTTGTAGGATGGTAGCTTATAGAATAAGATTCATACTTGAGTTGAGGAGAGTTTAAGAGTTGAAGAGTCTCCATGTAGCTGTGGTGAAAGGTTTGATGTTGGATGGTAATTGCCATTGACCAAACTAGTTACAGTGGCTTCAGCAGTTGATGAAGCAATTGAAAAGAAACTTCCATAGTTTGTTCCATTTTCCATATTCCCAAGCCTGGATTTAATTTCAATACTAAACTCATTAAATTTACTCATTGATCTGGTAAACCTTGAAACTTTGTGTAAATTTTAGTTAAAGAAGCTAACTTACGGATGAAAGAGTTCAGAGTGAAGAGTGTTTTGAGAGACAGGAAACACACTCTCTTGGGCCTGCAAATCCCTCTCTAATTCTCCCTGCTTGTTTTGATCGAATAAGCATGTAAATTATTAAACTAAGCTTGCATTTGCATCATCATAAGAGTATGAATGTGTTGGAAATACTCACAACAAAAGAAGGGAAACTCTGGGGTATTGCTGCTGACAAAGATCTTTCTTGTTGGTGTAGAGCATTATTATTATTAACAAAAGCGTCCCCAAGATCAAATTCAAGCATAGCTCGTGACCTACTATTCATTTTTATGAACTATGCTTAGCATCGAAACTACAACATACTTAAAAAAATAGTAGATTTTAAACCTGAGAGTAGATATTTATGGTGATATAATGTATCCAGAAAACAATAAATTTCACTACATCAGTTATTCTTAAATGACTTAAAAAGGTTTGCACCAGTTCTATATATTCTGTAAATTAGTATCACAAATATTTTGCTTGCTTCATTATCAATACCTTTTAGTGGAAGATGCACTGAGGTGAGAAGAGTTTGAGACAATTTCATCAAAGTCAAGACCACTGGTTCCACCATTGGAGGTTGTCATTCCAGTTTTTTGTCCTTCATCCATCCGCAGCTCCTGCCAAAGTAAAACGTTTAAGATTTTATTTCATATGTATACATATTTCATATGCATATCACTGAATTGTAACTAACCAAATTTTACGTGAAATTAGTGAATAAAATGTAAAATTAATCAATCTAGCAGTTTAATCATTTACTTTTTTCTTACATATATATTTAAGTTTCTTCATAAATTAAAAATCTATCTGTATCCAACCACAGACATTTATTTATATTTCAAATAATATGATATATTCTAAATAATTAGTTTCTTGATCGCATCCATATATATATATATATATATATATATATATATATATATTCATCCAAGTGTTGTTAATCAAGAACATAGTGATAAAGATAATATACCTCGCGCACATAAGTTTCTTCATTTGACATAATGAGCTGAAACGGCTGAAAATTCCTAAAACATATATAAATGCAGGAATCATTATATATAATTGTAATAATTCATTATCAAATTTTCAAATGCATGAAGATTATTATATTATTATTTAATAACAAAAAAATTAACAGTATTTAGCAGTATTTATACACGAAGATAGACAACAATTTGGATGACCTTAGAGAAATCTTTGAACTGAGGGAGAAAGTTTCTTTACCTGCATCAATTAAGAAAAACAGAAATCAGTTTGGAAGAATATATATATATATATATATATATATATATATATATGAAATAGCTGCTAGTTACTAGCTAGCTTGTTACTGCTGGAGAATCTACAACTAAGGAAAAATTAACTCAGGTTAGAACACTATATATCTACATTATTCATCAATCTAGCAAAACCAAAGATGATGACCTTGTGTAGGAAAAATGATAGTTCTTTTACTCACTATTCTTTGATGTCAATCTTATATAAGAAACAACATGAACATGTTAAACTATTAAGGAAAGTGATGAAAATAAAAATAGATAAATAAATTAATGCAGTCACATTCTTTTGTTAAATGCAGGTATACAGATAAAAAAGGAAATGAAAAAGAAAAGTAGTAAAACAGTCATCTATTACCATCTTCAGGTTATTAATTTAATTTGAGTTTAAATATTTAATATAATCATCATATATTACCATTTTCAGTTTCTTAAATTAATTGGAGTTTGATTCCAAAGCCAAAAACATAAAATCATTAGACAGACACATCAGTATTTCCTTAGTAAGTACATACTAGGAATGTATTTAGGTGAGAGTATGAGACAATAAAAGAATTAATATTTACCATAAAATTGAAAACCAAGGTTCATTTTATGGATATTTAAAAAAAAATGTCAAATGTTTTTATTTTTCATATTTATTCAATAAGTTATAATAGAAAAATTAACTTCAAGGTTTATAATGTATTTGTTCTATAATTTTTTTTTCTGTGTATTTGCTACTAATTAACGTAAGGTGCGAGTCAATTGAGATTTGATTCCAGATAAAATGCACTTATAATCATTAGTTATAAAGTTAATGATCAAAATTATAATTAATTATATAATTTTTTATATATTTAATTTTATCATGGATTTTTAATTGTTAACTTTTTTTAAAGCACACCTTACCTTTTAAACTGTGCCTCGTCCAAGGGAGAAATCCGATCAGTTTTATCCTAATTATTAATTTTTTGTACAAATAATTAATGTTAGCACATAAATTGTAAAATGTAAATGTACATTTTGCTTAAAATATAAATGTACATTTTGCTTTTTTATGTTTAGTTATTTTCCATTTAGATGTACCAACATTCCTAATTTGCAAACATAATCATATAGAGCATATTGTGGATCAGGGTTGAACATTTTAAACAAATTTTCTTCTAGCCTGAAAAGTCAAAAGTTGAAAGTTGGACTTGTTCATTTTTCATAGATAAAATGAAAAGGGTTGACCGAATCTTCTCCCTCCCTTGAATCATGTTTTGATCTTATTTTTCACCTTTCAACATATGTTGAAACATGATTACCACCTAATATATAGTGCTAGATTTTTCTAATTAATGAATCAACAAATTAATTTAACTTTTTTTGTTGTATTGATTTAATCAATGAAATTAGACTCATTTAATATTTTTGTTATACTCGTTTAATAAATATATAGACTGAGTCATTAATATTTTTTGTTGGGTTAAATATATTTTTAGTCCCTATATTTTTGGATAATTTTGGTTTTAGTCCATTTTCAAACTAAGGTACAATTTAGTCCTTCAACTTTAGAAAACTCTGATTTTAGTCCTTTTTATCAAATTTTTTTAACTTTATTTGCTGTTTCAAACGCGTTTCATTATAGCATTTGGATTGTTTACACTGTTTGACACATTTTTGCTTCAATGTTAACTAAGAAATGCGTTTGGAACAACAAATAAAGTTAAAAAAATTTGGTAAAAAGGACTAAAACCAGAGTTTTCTAAAGTTGAAGGACTAAATTGTACCTTGGTTTGAAAATGGACTAAAACCAAAATCGCCCAAAAGTATAGGGACTAAAAACATATTTAACCCTTTTTTGTTTTAATAGTATAATTTGTCTAATGTGTATTGTTAGACTTGTGTGATATTTTTTTGTTATACCTTTTTAATTAGTGAGTAGGTAAACTCGTCTAATGTGTATTACTTGATCTGTTTAATATTTTTGTTATACTCATTTAATCAGTGTATGAAGAGATTCTTCTTATGTGTATTAAAAAATTCATCTTATTAGTAATGAACACAATTATCTAATATGTATTAATAGACTCGCTTAATCTTTGTATGAATAAATTTGTCTAATGTATATTGCTAGAGTCGTATAATCAATATAAGAATGACTTATATAATGTATTATTGCTAGACTCGTCTAATCAATACAACAAGAGACTCATATAATGCTTTTTGCTTTACTTATTTAATCAATGTATTCCTAGACTTATCTAATAATTTTTGTTATATATTTGTCTTGTCAATTGTATGGAATGACTTGTCTAATATTTTATTATACTTGTCAAATTACTATATAAACAATTTTGTCTAATGTGTATTGTTAGACTCGTATAATTGTTTTGTGTTACCAATGAGAAGCATTGATGCTTTGAAGAGATTTTGATGATGATGGACTTGAAGCCTTGAAGAATTATTTACATACATTGTTAAAGCATTTTTGTAGAGTGAGAAAACACTTCATTTCGGCAATAATCAATTATCTTTTAGGATAATCAATTATCACCGAAAGTTAAGATTGACCGCAGTTCAACAATAATTGATTATCACTATTTTGAAAACCTTATAACAGCAAAAAATAATCGATTATCACTTTTGGTAATCGATTATCATTGGCAGTTAGGAGCTGCCTTTTCAGTTTCTGATCTAGCTCGAACCTTGGGCTATAAATAATGTTTTTCACTGTTCCTAAAAGGTGACTTAAACCTTTGTAGAGTACAAAATAGTGTCTGAGGAAACTCTAATTGTTTAAGCAAGTTTGATTCAGTGCTTGAAGAAGGAGAAGCTTACTTAGTGTGTCTAAGGTGGAAGCGGTTCTCTACCAAGCTGATTCAAACTATTTCATTCCATCGTGTGTCGAAGGAAGGTGCTGCTATCATCTTTTATCAGTTAAGAGAGATGTTTTCAAGTTCATCTTATTTTCACTTGTATTGTATCTTGAACTATTGTTAGTGAAAGTTAGATGATTAACAACTGGACGTAAAATCTTTTGATTTGAATCAATATAAAAATTGTTTGTGTGAATCTTTTTACCCCTTCTTTACTTTACTTATTCTCTTCGAAGAAATTTTTAAAGGAAAACGAAATTTTAATAAAACTAATTCACTCCTACCCTTTGGTTTTTGTCCGAATAGGAGTCTTAAACATTCCTCTACGTGATACCAATTTCTACATTTTGTTATATTTTTTTAATCAATGTATGAAAAGACTTGTCTAATGTATATTGCTAGACTCGTATAATGTGTATTGCTATAATTATTTAATTAGTATATGCACACACTCATATAACATATATTGCTAGAGTAATCTAATCAATGTATATTTAGACTCATGCAATGTATATTGCAAGACTCGTATAACCATTGAGTGTAAAATCGTCTAACGTATAATAATAGACTCATCTAATATATGTATAGACAAACTTGTCTAATGTATATTGTTATACTTGTCTAATAATTGTATAGACATACTATTCTAGTGTATGTTACTGTACTCGTTTAATTAGTGTATAGACATAGTCGTCTAACCAATGTATCTGTATATTCATTTAATGCGTATTGCAAGAGTCGTTTATTTATTGAATGGACAAACTCATCTAATGTGTATTAATAGATTCATATAATTTACGTATGGATAGACTTGTGCGATGTATATTGTCAAACTTGTCTAATTAGTGTACGAACAGACTCGTCTAATGGTTATTCCTAGATTTATCTAATAAACGTGTAAAATGATTCATCTAATGTTTTTTGCTATACTTATCTAGTGATTGTATGGAAATATTCATTTAACGTGTATTGTTAAATTTGTCTAATGAATGCATCGACAAACTTGTTTAATATTTATTTTATACTCATCTAATAATTGTATTCTTAAATTCGTCTAACCAATATAAGAAATGACTTATCTAATGTTTTGTGCTATAATCTAACTAATGTATGGATAAACTTTTATTGTGTATTACTAGAATTTTAAGACATAAAAGTAAAATATATTTTTCTAAATTTAATTTTATCAAATATACAAAATGACACGAGTACAAATAATGTCATCCCTATCTCTAATAATTACTTATTTTATGATTTTTCATATTATATAAGATGAGCAATAAATCGGGAACCTTTATGGAAAATAGATTTGAATAACAAAATAATTTATAGAAAAAAAAATGTTTTTAGTGTAATTCGGCAGAACACGAGACTCCAAAACCATTTGTTTGTGAGTTCAAATCCTATAAAGTGTGATTCTAATATTGTTTGTTTGATAATTACACTGAAATAACTAAGCATTCAAAAGAAATTTCAATTTATCACTCAGTATATAAATATACAATTAAACTTAACATAATTTCAAATATAAAACTTCAATAATCTTTATTTTTCAGCTAAAAATATACTATTTAGCCTTAAACATAAATGTAAATGACCATGAATCTCAACCATTTGAGAATTGTAAACTAATATAATAATAAGAAATTATAAAATGTCTTATATTAGTTCTTTTTATACATACTTAAACATAAATGTGAATGATCATGAATCTCAATAATTTGAGAATTATAAATTAATATAATAAGAAATTACAAAATTTCTTATATTAGTTCTTTTTATACCTATATGTTTATAAAATACTTTCCAAAATTTCTATTTTTGAAAAAAAAAATATAGTTAAAAAATATAATTCACAATTGATGATTCAGACTAATACAAAGAAATAAAATACTTCTAAAAATAAATTTCTTATTAATTGCATTTACTTATCGTGATTTCAAATCAGCAAACTTTTTAATAAAAATATTTAATAATATTCTATAAATATCAAATATAGTTCTCGTTATATTAGAAAAAGAAAAAGAAATTATGAATATTCAAAACAATAATAACCTTGTTCTATCATTTTAATTCACTTTAAATGGTAGAAGAAGAAAAAAATCTTCAACAACCACAATAAAATATATTTATTGATTTGGCAAAATTGAATTATTAAAACAGAAAATCAACTTTATAAATTATTAGGAACCATTTTTTATCTTTTGATTTTAAAGCCAAACCCAATATTATGAAATGTTAAAAACCTTTATTTTATACTATTAAAAAAATTAATACCAAACAAATTTTTAAATTTTTTCTATCAGATTTTTTACTACAAAAAAAAAACCATGAAAAAAAAATCTAATATTAAATTTATAAAATTTCATTGTAACGTTAGAAAAAAAAGGATACATATACTGATTTAATATATTCAAAAGATACTGTTAGTACAAAAGTATTATATTTATATAAATTTAATTTTTTTATCTCGTCTTTTATTATTTTTCTTTTAATTTCAAAATTTTATTTTAATAAACCAATAAACTTCCATCGGTACATAACTAGTAAAATAGAAAATGTGATAGAAAAATGGTTCCACACCCTTATTACATTTACATAGGATTTGTCCAATTTTTTTCTTACAGACAGCCCTCAAGAAAAAAAAAAGTAAAATAATTTCTTTCATAAACTTCGAACCTTTTTGTAAAGATGGACTGAATTTAATTTATATAATTTTTTTCTTCTAATAAAAATAATTCAAACAAGTTATAAAAAGTAAAGGTTGAAAATATGAAATCAAAACAAATAAAAAAAATACCACAAATAAAGGTTTAAAATAAAAATCTCTTACAACCAAAATACAATTATTTAAATGAAAAACTTTGAACATCTTTAGTATAAACTATAAATCTAAATTTGAATCTCTAAATTAGATTAATTGACATAATAAAACATCTAAAACTCTATATCTTAAATAAAAATTTAAATTTTAAAATAAACTGTAAATTATCATTATAACTTTTAACATCTCAACTATAAGTGAAATTAAAGTCCATCCAAGATGGTTCAAAGTTATTTATACTTTGATATTATTATTATATAAAGGTTCATAATAAATTGTTAAATGTTATTTATACTGTTATTATTACATAAAGATTATTCATTATTGGTGTATATATTTTGTTTCTAATTTTATTTTTAAATCAAAATAATTATTTTGCGAAATTTTTCTTTTAAGTGACTTTTTTTAAAAAATTTACCATTTCTTTTTTAAATTTAACTATTTTAGTTTATAATAAAAAAATTATTTAAAAAAGAAAACATTGCAATTATTTAAAATTATTTTTAAATATGATAATATTTTTATTAGTTTTCACTGGTTAAAATAATATATATATATATATATATATATATATATATATATATTCAGTTGGTACATTTTAAGAATGTGTACCGGATTATAGTAGACAAAAATACCCTCTCATATATTATGGATTCTAAGTTTTAAAAACTCAAGGATATTTAAATAATTTTTATTCTCAAAACTCAAAAAAAACAAGAAACCCCCAAACCCTTACTCACTTCTCTCTTATTCCTCTCAACCCTTTCTCTTTTATCTCTCTCACACCAACATTTTCTCTATCATCCTAGGGTAGATCCAACTGAAAAAAAAAAATTTACCTTTATAAAGAGTTGAGTCATTAACATATTCGCCTTCAGAAAAAGGTTCATTCAAAATCTCTTCAATTTCATCATCTTCACTAACCTCTCTAAATTCATCATCTGTAGATGTTGAATCATCATCTCTTAAAACACCTTGAGGCCAATTGCCAATTCCTTCTGATGTCAATATACTTGTGAAAATTAGATAAAATTAGATAAGAAAAAAATTATAAAATGAAAACTCATTATAAAATCATTTTTTATAAGAAATTGTTTAATAGCGAGTGTTCCTAATTTTTTTTAAGGCGAATTACCAATTCCTTCATATGTCATTATGGTTGTGAAAATTATATAAAATTAGATAAGACAAAAATTATAAAATGAAAACTCATTATAAAATCATTTTTTTTGTAAAAAATTGTTTAACAGCCAGTGTTTCTGATTTTTTTTTAACTAAGGTTATAGTAGAGATGACCGAGAAAATGTTGGAGTGAGAAAAATGAAAGAGAAAGAATTGAGAGGAATGAGAGAGGTGAATAAGGGTTTAGGGGTTTCTTGTTTTTTTTTTAGTTTTGAGAATGAAAATTATTTAAATATCCTTGATTTTAAAACTTAGAATTCATAATATATGAAGATATTTTTGTCTACTATAACCCAACACACATTGTTAAAATGTACAAACTGAAAAACAGGCGTACACACGTTAACAAATCCCATATATATATATATATATATATATATATATATATATATATATATATATATATATATATATATATATATGTCAAACCAGTACATGATAAAAGTTATATTTCATCACAAACTATATCTATTATTAAAAAATCTAAATAAATAGAAAAGTTTAATTAAATAAATAGAAAAGTTTAATTACAATTTTTATCCCTATATTTTAAACTTCGATTCATTGAAAAGGTGATTACCCTTAATGTCATTGAAAGTGTGATTCATTCGAGTCTTTATAACTTTTACCACTGTTAACTAAATAAAAGATTATGAATCCATGTTAGAAATTGTGACTCTTATTTCATAAAAAAAATCTATAAAATGATATTAAAAATTATGTAGGACCCTAAACATGGAAACAATTAAGATTAATACATTGTATAATAAGTTTACCAAAGGAATCCTAAAAAATATCCTTCATTTTAAGGAACTTGTTTAAATTGACTGAAATATGCAGAAAACAAAACACAAATGTGTTACATTCTAAGTCATGTTGGACTTAATTCCAAGGATGGACATAAGAAATTGGAGTTTCTCCTTGATTTCTAAGGGGTGGATGGAGTTCTCATTGAGAGATGTTGGAGGCTCAACTCCAGTGAAGATGTAAAGAGCCTTCAATTCATCTGCATATGATGCTTCCTTTCTACCTTCATATCCTACTATCTTCCTTATCACATTAATCTCTTTCCACATCTTCTCATCATCCAATACTACCTGCAAAAGCTTCAGTAAACACTCCCATAATAATCAAATATGTTGCAATAAAACTTTTAGTTTATGTATACAAGTTTAATCATACACTAAGTGAATTATTTTCACATAGAATGCAATTAATTAGGCATTGACCTCTTCAGAAGAAGAGATAATGTTTTCTTCAGAAGAGCATTCAGATGGCCAAGACTCTTGTTCTACAGACGAAACAAGAACTTCCATAGAATCTGTGAGCCTGCCAATAATTGAAGATTCTGCAACCATACAAATTAATTCAGTTATCAGGGCTCAAAACAAAAGTTAGTCCTCTAGACACTGTAAAATGGCAGAAATATTCTATGGTCCAAACCTTCATGCAAATCAATTGTGTATGCCTTCTCATCAGGGTCTATCTGTTTTCCATCAAACAAATCATGTGCACTTTCATTAGCAATCTCTCTAGCTTCTGCATCTTCCAAGTACATCCTTTCATTTGACTCATGCATCCGAGATTCTTGATTTTCTGAGTCCTGAGAAGAGTTCTCATCCATTTGAATGTTATAAACCAGCGCTTCTATTGGTGAACCTTCAATTGGTTCAGCTGGAATCAGTAGTTCAGAAGGTTCAGCCAATGATGTACTTGAATCATTTGTAGTGTCAAATTCTTTTCCTTCTAACATGGTATCCATACTTTCATCATTTCTTGAATGAAGCATCTCCTCATGCAAATTTGGATCTTCTTCCTTTCTCAAGTCTTCTTCAGTTTCCCCAATGATATTAGGTTCTTCTGTCAATGCTTCTTCCATATCTTCCACAGAGCCAATTTTTTTGCCCCTTTCATCTGTTCCTCTGCATATTCTTTCTGCATATTCTCCTCTCTCCCTAGTCATATCAGTTTTACCCTCATCTCTAATTTTTTCTAACAGCCCCTTTGTTTCTCTTTGTAACTCTGCTTCCTCTATATCACCCTCCATGGGCTGATCCTCGGATTCATGTAAAAACAAAGCTGTAACCTCAAAGGGAGTCTTAAATTCTTCACAGTCCTCACTAAATGGTTGCACTTGCACTCCATTATTTTCTCCTGGTGAGTTTTCTTCAATCCCATCAGTGACATCTTCTCGTGGACCATACTCACTCCCCAATGTCACATTTTCCCCATTCTTCATACCAAAACCATCGATTTCAATGTCTCTCTTTGCTTCATCTACAAGGGCTTGTTCCTCTCTAAATATCTGCATATCATCACTACCACCCTGCTGAAAACATATATTTTTAAGCAATGGGGGATCCTGAAGAGTAGGTCTAGGGATTAATTTACTCATTAAATTCTGAGTGCATACATAGCTAGCCAAGAAAACTGCATAAGGCATAGAAACAGCAATGCCAATAACAGAAGCCACCGCAAGAGGTGGAACAACCACAAAAGCAGCTGAAGCTATGAAACCAGCCACTAAGATCTTCTTTCCAACACAGACTCCCCTTTTGAGCACCCACCTCATCATGCAACCATTTGCGGCATTATTTCTTGACGAGTATTTTCTAGTATCCCACTCTTCATCTTCCGCTTCTTCAAATTCCATCCTATTAAATATATACACCAACTAATGCTATTGAAAGTTCAAACAAAAACTTGTAACATGTCTAGAGATTAAAGACGTTTTCTCTATGCATGTCTATGCGCCTTACATCAACATTACTAATTAACAAGTGAATAGAGTGAAAACGGTAAAGAGAATAATGCAGTCCAGGAAGAGAGGGAAGATAATAGAAGAATGTGGATCAAGTTGTACCTGAACAGAGTGTAAGATAAACAAGCTTGAAATCCCCAACCTCTAAACGCTACATGCTACTGTGTTTTTCATCTTCATTCTGATTCTCAGCAGCATGGATACAAATTCAGTGACTAATTTGGGCAAAATGAAAAGTGTGTATAGGATTCATCATTTCCATATGGTTGTTGATGACGCGTTATATAAAGAGAGGGTTCAGTTGACAAATGTAGGCTAAGGAGACTGACACCTCCGTTTCTTTTGCATGTAACATTTCAACGTTAGACAGGAATGACACATTTTTTAAGCAAAATAATATAACGGACACATTTTTTAAGCAAAATAATATAACGGACACATTTTTAATATTGAAAAGGAAAATTATAAATGTGTTAATTTTTGTAATTTTTAAAAAATGTAAAAAAAAAATCATAATGAATGTAAAAGATTTACGTAGGTTAAAGTATTATTTTTTTAACTTTTATTATTTACCTAATTTTTAAATTCATTTGATATTATATTTTTCTTTTACTTTTTTTTAAATATAAAAAAATATTATTTTATGACTTTTATTTTTATAATATATATAAAGTAAATATAACTGTTTCACTTTATCATTACTTAAATATAATATTTATGAATTAATGATGCAATTATTCATCTAAATAAATGTTATAATACAGTAAATTATTCATCAAAGTATTATAATATGGAAATATTTTCCACATGCTTTCGATCTGATTCTGGTATTTGATAGTTTATGAGTTTAACCATGCCAACAGGTTAAAACAAGTTTTATATCATTACTCAGTTTTAAATGTCTGATATATATAAATTTTAAAAAGTTCTTGAAAATTAAACAAATTTATTATATAATAATTTACAATTACATGATAATATAAAACTATTTTCCACACTAATGTCATATCGTTTTTCTTCTTTTTTATAAAAAGTTTTGCAGTTTATTTATTTTATCTCAGTCGCATTTATGGTTCAATCTCCTATATATTTCATTTATTTTTATTTTTGGTTTGAGTTACAAGAAAAGAAAAATTGGAAAGCTAAATATAAACGGAAAGTAAAAATATATAAAATTATTTGAATTAACGAAAGAGACGAAAACAAATAAGAAATAAGTTTTTTATTATAATGAATATTAACAAAATACTAACTTATTTAGTGAAAGACTAACTAATCTATGAGTATTGTTTAAGTTAACGTTTGTCAAATTTTATCAATGCTAATAAGATAAGTTTTAGGTAAAGGTCAACTATGTTTTTTTTTGCGAAGTCTCCAGTCATGTTTGCAAGGTTACAATAACAATTTTCGTATTTTGTATTTTTATATTTGGTAATGTTTGAAACATTTTACTTAAGAAAATTAAAATTTAATAAATTTGAATTGTTCTATCCAAATGAAATATACTATATACTATATTTAATTTTTGTTTCAAAAAAATTGAAAAATTTTCGTATCAAAGCTAAGGATTTTATAAAGACGTCAAATTTTAATGGAATAGGGAGGTGCAGGCAGTAAATGCAGCGGGGCTAGAAGTAACAGCCCGAGCATCGTTTGGTGACAGTGAGTGGGGGACGTGTGCTTTCAACCGTCGTTTCAAGGAGAGAGAAAGGGGAAGAAAGTGTGGTGTTTAGCGCCGGTGGTATCCACAGCCATGAGGATCGTTCGCAGAGACATCGTTCCTAATGGACCTGGTAGCGTTAAGGTTCAATTCCTATTCTCCACACTTCAGTTTGGTTAGTTCCGTGAAATTTCTTCTTCACGTCTATTCTGTGCACTTTGCAGATGGTGGCGGTGGATTCCGATGATCTGTGGTTTGCGTATAACTTGATTGCTCCCAGAGACTCTGTCATGGCTGTAACTGTTAGGTGCTATTTTCTCTCAATTCTTACTTTCTTTGATCGCATAATCTGTTTTTCAATTTTCATTTTTCTTTCGTTTTCTTGCTTGTTGTAACTGTAATAGGAAGGTTGTTAGAGAAGCCGCTCATGGCGGTCGAGATGCAGAACGCGTTAAGCTCAAACTGGAAATTAAAGTCGAAGAGGTATTTGTGCTATCAGTAGGATTTCTGTTCGGTTTTTCAGGTTGTGTTATCTTGATTTTGTTTTATACTAGGTTGCTGATTATGACAAAGAAGGTTCTATTCTGCGTGTTCGTGGAAAGAACATTTTAGAGAATGAACATGTCAAGGTAGTGAACCGCGACTGTCATCCAGATTTCTTCTCCAAATTGTTACTGCCGAACTTAAGTTTTCATCTTTGTAACTCGTTGCAGATAGGAGCTTTCCATACTCTAGAACTTGAACTGCAGCGACCGTTTGTGGTCAGAAAGGTATTTCTCTTGAATCATTGTGCTTCTTGTTACAAATCATTTCGCATTGTTAAACTTGTGCTTCATATGCATATAAGCCAGGCCTTTTGCTTGTATCTATCGCTGTGCCATAATGGTTAGAATAGAAAATATAACTTAAGAAATGAGTAGTGAGGAATCTTTATGAAAATCACATTGTGATAGTTCGCACCCCACTGGTACCTTTTTGAATCATAATTACTGAATATTATATTCTGCCTCTTGTAGGATGTTTGGGATTCTTTGGCTTTGGAGGTACTACAGCAGGCCTCTGGTACGTATCAAATTATATGAATGTCTTAATTCTTTTATAGATATTTATAATTATGGTAATTTTAGTAGCGTAGTCTGTTTGCGTGGAAATTACAAAATATTCTAATTTGAAGAATGAAGATATTACTTTACCTATTTTCACTTGATAAAATTGTTGAATTTCTACTTTATGAGATGTCTTAGTCTCCTGCACACCTTTAAGTAGTTGTTTTAGAAAAATGGTGGAAAGAATGAAATAATTATTCATATAGAACCAGTCATGTTTTTCAAGCAAACAAAGGGTTAACAATCCTCATGTGGTCATTTGTTGTCTGACTGTTGGTGTAAATCTTAGTAATGAAAACTGTGAATGAAAATCCCATGCATATTTTGCAGATCCTGGTGCAAGTGCTGATCTAGCTGTGGTGTTGATGCAAGAAGGATTAGCTCATATCCTCCTTGTTGGTAGAAGGTTGGCTATAAATTTACTAGGTTTCATTTATATGTATTACTTATAATAGCATTTTATGCATAAGATAATTTGCTCAGCACTCATATTAAACTTGGTCACTGTTATTTTTGTTTTTGATTTCAGTGGAAAATAACACTGATTTATTATTCAAATCATAAAAAAAATACATTCTGATACTCTCTATTTGTAATAATCTAATTCTCCTAAAAAGGAAAATAAGGAAACTAGGAAATCTAGAGAAAATAAAATAAAATAAAAGATTACGCATCTATTTCCTCTAATTAGGAAGATTCTAAAGATATTATCTCAAATTACAACACTCCCCCTCAAGCTGGATCATACAAGATTGTATGAACCAAGCTTGGAATAGACAAACTCAATTGTAGCGAACGTCAATAAACCAAATTGGACAGCAATGGACGAGGGCGAACTAGCACCATGAAACTTCAACTTGTACAGCAATGGATGAGGGCGAACTAGCACCATGAAACTTCAACTTGGACAGCAATGGACGAGAGAGATTTCCATCAAAAATGGATGATGACTTGCAACAGCAAACAACAACAAACTGCAAGAACAGATGAAGGGCCTGCAGTGGCGAATAGCAACAAACTGCAGGGATTGGATTGCCGTCAACAGTGGCGAACAGCAACAAAATTTCAAGGGACTTAACTGCCCTAAATAGCAACAAGCCTTCAGGAAGCATCTGTCCTGCAGAGGCAAACAGTAACAGACCTGCAGGGACTACACTACCCTGCAGCGGCTGGAACTTTCTCCTCCTCACGATTGAACGACAAAACGTGAAGGTAGAAGAACTGGTGAGAACCGATCCGTACAAGGGACAAACCTGAATCCCATAACTTCGAAAGAGTCAATTCAGCGGCCAGTCTCAAGGAACAACTCTCAGCGAGCTGTTATAACAAAGCATTGGCAGAAACCAAAAAACACCATGGCATCAAAAAGGCCAAATACAGGTTGGAGGTCCAAAGTTATCTGCTGGACTACTCCTAAATGATGATACTTAACACTGTATCACAAGAAGTACTGGCTAAACTCTAGCCTAAGAAGAAAGTTCTCTGCATGGCTGAAAAAACATTTCCCCTCACGGCAAATAGCGGGAACGACGGCTAGTGTACTTCACGAGACACTCTTAATCTTGACCAAAGAAAATGTGGCAGCTTATTGAGGCGGCAGCAACAGATTGCAGAGGATACAACAACTGACTGCGGTGACGACGACCGACTACGGTGACGGCGACTGACTGCGCCGACAGCTGACTATGCCGACGCTGATTGTAGTAGCAGCGGAATGAAGCACTATTGCTTGAGAAACAGAAACGAAGTGAGAACCCATTAGTGATATGGGAGGAAAGGTCCTGGTCATGAAACGTGAGGCGAAACCCATTAGTGGAGGTAGAGAACCCTTCGTAATGGAGGAGAAAGAGGATGATGGAAACGGGTCTTGGTCACATGTGTCGGTGCATTCGGCAGCACAAGCGGTGGAGACGACGATAAGAAGGACCACAATAAAGGGAAGAAGAACCCATTGGTGGATGACAGAGGAAGATTAGGGTTTCTTTTTGGAGAAGATGATGCTGACGTGGCGCAATATCATTGGTTCACTTATGAGTGCAAATCCACCATTGTTCATCATCTTCTTCGATTCGACATTCTCCATTGAAGCGACCTAGCGAGACGAAACCCTTCATCGCACAACCACTGAAACCATCACAACACGTCAATCGCAAACCTACAAAGAAACCCAGGGTTGTTCATCCCAAAATCGCGCCTTGCCCCTGCAACCAAAGAAATCACAGAACTAGAAAACTCCAATTCGAAAAACTCTCTCGCGAGTAGCCATTGTAGCGCATCAAACCAAACCAAACCAAAATTGCGAGTTTCCAGACGTACCAAACTAGAACACAGAAACGAGAGGGAGGTTCGGCAATGTGGAAGCGTGCGGCGAGAAAACGGAGATGTTATGAAGAAACGAAGATGACGGCAATGGCTGCTATGGAGGGTCAGAACAGAGAGAGGAAGCTCCGACGAGACGATCGACAGCGATGCGGTTTGATGCCGACACCAAGAAGGCGGCGTGTGACAAACACGCACCTGAGATCTGACGGAGAGAGGAGGCACGTGACGGCGCGCGCGAAGGAGTCTGATCTTGACTCTAGCGGGGTTGGCCGTCGCTTGAAGAGACGATCCAGATCCGCTGGTCACCAGTCGGAACTGCGACGGTGGCCGGCGGCGTACGGTGGCCGGCGGCGTATGGTGGCCGGCGGCGTACGGTGGCCGGCGGCGTACGGTGGCCGGCGACGTACGGAGGCTGGCGACGGACGATGAACACGATGAACGGCGGCAGATAGTGGCGGTGTACAGCGGAGAGACCATGGGACGGCGAAGAAAACAGCAGTGCACAGCGGTGATGGCAGTGGTCTGAACAATCTTGTTGGTGGAAACACAGTGCACATGGGAGCCAATGAAAATGCGCATGGCTTAAAATACCAGTTTCAGCTACTGGTCTGAAAGGGAATGGGTTCGAATCCCATTCCAGATTATGGAAGCACAACTTTGTGTATAGCTGTTATGAGAAAGACAGAAGTCTAAAAGGCACAGGTTGAAGAAGAGATTTTTAGGGGCCGTCGGTGGCCATGGTTGCCGACTGCCGGCGGACAGCAAAGACAATGGAAGTAGATCAGACAAGCTCTGATACCAAGTGGAAAATAACACTGATTTATTATTCAAATCATAAAAAAAAATACATTCTGATACCCTTTATTTGTAATAATCTAATTCTCCTAAAAAGGAAAATAAGAAAACTAGGAAATCTAGATAAAATAAAATAAAATAAAAGATTACGCATCTATTTCTTCTAATTAGGAAGATTTTAAAGATATTATCTCAAATTACAACAATTTCTGTTGGTAACCACAAATGTTGGAAATTAAATATACGTTATGCTTGTTGATACTCTAGTTTATGTTTTCCATGTAATTGTGTCATTACAATGAAATGATTCATCTTATTAATCCAATAAAACAGTATGACTGTTACTCGATCGCGGATAGAAACATCTATTCCTCGCAAGCATGGGCCTGCAATTGCTGGTTATGAGAAAGTAAGATCTATCACCCTATTGTAAGATGTCAGTGAATGAATTATATAACTTGAGTGATACAATTCTAAAGCATCCCTCCCTTTTGTAGGCTTTGGATAAGTTCTTCGAGAATGTTATGCAGGTAAATAAGGACTTAAATTTCTTATCTTTAGCTTTTATTCTCATTAGTGATACATATTCCATATTAAAAAAATTGAAATAGATTTACTATGATTTATAAAAAAAATTTAAATTAAGGGTGTTTCTGAAATTAAAGCTAATTATATAATGCAAATTCAAACACCCCTCAAAGCTCTATCACCTTATTCTTGTTATGTTATATACGTGTAGCTAGTTTTGAATTGGTGTTCTTCATTAATTGATTTATAGCCACTTCCTTTCCCCGAGAAATGAGATGCTCACGGTAATAATATCATACTCATGTACCAAATATGGGCATCTTGTTGGATAATATTAGATGCCTGGATGAGAATGAGAATGCCAGTTATCAAATATCTCCTTATTGTATGAATGAATGTATTTTATATGTTTCTTTACTCTTGCTTAAGAGGACATATTATCATGATCTTTTGCCCTAGTCTTTTTTTCTTATATTTAATCATATATATTTTACATTCAACAAAAAGTGTAAAAGGGGCATTGACAAATCTGCTGGAATTCTACGAATCTGTTTAGGCTTTCTTGAAATATATCGATTTCAACGTGGTTCGTTGTGCTGTAATTGCAAGTCCAGGATTTACAAAGGTGAGCAATTATTTCCTGTTTGCTTTATTCATGGTGAATATTTACAAATTTAATTGTGTGTTTGCATGTATTATTGTTAATAGTATAAAATCATCTTTAGTGGTTTTTGCTTGCTTAAGTGAAGACAGGATTTTGAAATTCTGTTTCTGTTTCAGGATCAGTTTCATCGTCACTTATTTTTGGAGGCAGAGCGAAGACAGTTGCGACCTATTATTGAAAACAAATCACGCATCATTCTTGTGCATACAACTTCAGGATACAAGTATGGTTGCTTTCTTTATTTGCATATTTTCCTACTTTTTTAGTATGCTACAAAAGCTTCATAAGGTAATTAGAATTAACATGAACATGTGAAGATTGTTGTGCTTGCTGATCAATTAACTGTGGCTTGACTTGCTTAATCTTTCTTCTGTGTTATATTCTTATGTGTATTGAATAAAAAATATGGCTGCAAACATAGAGTAACTGACTCTTATTTTAAGGATTAACTTTTAAGTTCAATTGCTTGTGGGCACTGTTGTATTTTCTTTATCTTATCTCTTTAGCCTAATTATTTATTATCTGTAGGCATAGTTTAAGGGAGGTTTTGGATGCTCCAAATGTCATGAATTTGATAAAAGATACTAAAGCAGCACAAGAGGTACCATCAAAACCCATATCTTTTACTTTTCTCTTTGACACTACTGAAAATTTTCCGTATTATGTTTACTTATTTTATATTGAGTGTGGGTTAAGCTTTTATTTCTTTGTTTTTCAGGTTCGAGTTATGAAGGATTTCTTCAACATGCTTTCAAATGTGAGGTTTTATTGAGATGCATTTGATGACCTTGCCTATTTTTATGATTAGAATGCCATATCCTTATTTTTTAATTTCTTTCAGAATTAGTTCAGCTTAAAAATTATAAAGTTAGAGACACTAAGTTTAGGTGGATCAATAAGGTCTTTGGTTAACTTCTATTTGCTCATAGTCATATACCTAAAAGAGAAGTATTGATCTTTAATACAGTTGCATGATAAATTGATCTAATAATGACTTGTAGTTAGATGTTTACTTTATTGAATTGCATGAGAAGCATATTTTCCATCAAATTTGCTTTCTGTTTCATTCTAAGATTTTTATTTGGTGTTTAAAATTCAAATAATGTCATACTTTTATCGAAAGTAAAAGTTATCTCAATTATATTGTGCTAATACTTTCTCCTTATTATACTTCTTACACAATGTTTAGTATTTGTTGAACCCAATCGAGAGTTACCAATGTAACTGGGTGGATGCTGGGTAAGCTAAAAAAATCATGTTCCAGAGGATTTATCATGGGAAACCATTATTTTTCTGTCTGTTCTACAAAAGTACATTTTTTTTTCTTTTTCTTGTGCACAATAAAGCATTAAAAATCTGGTTTAGAGTGAGAATAAAAAATTTAAAGGAAGTATCACCTTAGCATAAAAGGAGTACTCATGTTTCTCCCTTCAATTATTGTCTCTTCAAAGCTGTAGAAACAGCTTACCTAAATTTTGCATTTTCAGAAATATAGGAAATCCTGATTGAATGTATTTGATGTGGAACAGGATCCATCACGCGCATGTTATGGAATGAAACATGTTGAGGTTGCCAATGAACGCCTAGCTGTACAAACTCTTCTCATCACAGATGATCTTTTCAGGTTTGCATGATATAATCGCAAAATATTCTTAAATGAAAGACAACATGCTGGATTGATCTATCAGATTCATACTTTGGCTTCCTGCGTCCTTTTTCTTTTTGTTTGTTTTCTTTTAACCGTGTATCTCATGTATCTCTTTGTTCATCCTTGAAACTGGTTTAGATCAAACTTCTTTGCAAACTACCTTTTACTTCAGGTTTTGTTTTATAGAAAGATATTTTGGTTTTTACTTTTGAGCCCGTATAGCATCATCACTTAACTTTATCTTTGCATTTTCTTTAACATCCTATTTGTTAACTTGGGATTTGGAATTTAATCCTGAAAATTCTCTGTTTGATGTTGCGATGGAGTTGTGTCTTCACTAATTGCTTTTGGTTATAGGAATTCAGATATTTCAACAAGACAAAAGTTTGTTAACTTGGTCAACTCTGTTAAGGATTCGGGAGGATCTGTCCATGTATTTTCATCCATGCATGTCTCTGGAGAGCGTAAGTTTTACTAATTTCATTATTCTTTAACTATTTTGGGATATTAATGATCCTAGAAATTCATTGACTGAGAATGGTGAACAATTATTGAAAAAGAAGGTAAAAGTAATAAGATCACAATATATAAACTAAAACGTTGTGCCTTTTTTTCTTCCCCCTTTTGTTATTTAGACCTGCTTCACAGAAATAAATGAAATTTCTGCACAAAGATTTTATGTTCTAATTTCCCGTCTGTTTGAAATTGAATATGTCAACTTTATATTACTGGACAGAACTAGCCCAGATAAGTGGCATTGCTGCAATTCTTCGGTTTCCTCTCCCAGATCTTGAAGACATTGAGATGTGATGGACAATGTTGGTCAAGCATGTTAGTGTTGGCCATGGCTCCTATTATACTGGACTGGTGTTGCAACAGTCCCTGAGTACTCCCTGCGGATTTCTGGATAATTGAACGAGGAACTTGTACTATAAACCACACAATGCCAATTAATAGTTGGAAGTCATTTATCACCCAGTGTTCCATATTTTTTGGTGAATTCCTTTGCTCATTGGTCTTTGTATTGAAAATTGGTACTTTCCAATTTCCCATCATGTATATGAATCTGTTGAGTAATTATGATTGTAAACAGTCCTGTAATCCCTAGCTAAAGGGGATAATTGTTGATGTTCTGCAAATAATGGATAAATTTAGAAAAGGAATTGGTATTTTGATGTTTTATAACACTTCGTGTAAAAGAATTCAGACGTAGTATAATATTTCTAAAATATTTTTATAAAATTTATTATATTGTTTATATCAACAATATTACTCTTAAACCTTAACGTATTAAACTGAGGCCTGGCAAAATTTGAAACCAAGTGCGTTTGCCTAAAATTGGCCATATAGTTTATTCCCACATAGTTTATATAAACTGTACTCTTAAGTCGAAATATTTATATGTACTTAAATTAGCTGAAACAAATAGTAATAGTTTTAGTCAATTAAATTATCCAAAATAAGTTTCCAATATGTCACTTTAAATATTAAATAAATTATATTTTTTTGAAGAAAACTACTAGTCCCGTGAACTTCCCTGAAAGCTGCTCTACTGCTATAAACTTTTTTGTATTTTATAAAAACTTCTGGAAAAAATTGAAAATATTTTCTAAAATCAAAAAGCCACCAGTGAATGACACAGTTGTCACCGTATATAAGGTATATAAGGGTAACGAGGAAGAAATTTAGAATTTCTAAGCATGACAGATTAAATTTAGGATTTTAATTTTTAATATTATATACATAAGACCCTCCATGATAGGGGAAATTAAGCATTGCACCCTGGCCGTGGGAACAGCCATAACGAAAACCATCACATTGACAGAACAAACTAAACATAGTATGAAACTAGAACTGCATGTCTAACAACATATAGCTGACGAGCCAAAACACCATAGCCTGTTCATTCATCTTCGAACATAACCAAAAGAGGTTACAGTTGATTCTGGATAGTGCTTTCATGATGCCCTTTGACTTGGCTGCTAGCGAAGTTGTTCTCCAGCAGCAGTCACAGAAGAGCTAAGCAACCAACATAATACTACGATAGTCATTTGCATGTATCTCCTGAGTAAAGAAAGCTCATTACTCATCTTCGTGACTGTGATTGAAATTTGAAACCGGGGGAGCACCTATTAAGAGGCCCATTTGAGGCAACAGAATATCATTCTGTTCTAAATATACCACAACCTTCTCAGCTTAATTCTTCTTTATTTCTCCACTTCTATTTCTAGGAACTGAACCATCCTTCCCAGATTGCACTCCTAAAGCATGTGCAAACATTCTCTTTGCAGCTCCCAAGTGCTCCTTTTTCATGTAGTCTTTATTTACAGTTTGCCCTTGTGTTGTATCTTGAGAGAACAGAGGCAACTCTTCGTGAACTGGTTTTTGATCATTCCTTTTATTATGTGAGGATGCATTAGAACTGCTACTGTTTCTTATTCTGTTTGGATTCCTTCTTAGGCATAAAATCTCTTCAGAATCTTTCGTGAGATTGGACACTTCACTGTTCTTATCTTGAACATTCAATTCATCTTTGAGGCTTCCATCATTTATACTGTCGCTAGCCAAGCCATTCTGATTCTTTGTATGAATTCTTTGACCCAGTGCATGAGCAATCATTCTGCGGGCAACCACAGGCACACTCCGAGGTTTTTGTTCACCAGGCTCTTTTACCTCTTCCAACTTCATAGAGAAAATTCGCTCCCGAGCAACTAAATAAGCTGCTTTCCTCTCCTCCAATGACTTTGAAAAGGAAGTTTTGTTTGTCTGCGAGACTGAAATATGCATCATACAGATTAAGGCTAACCCGAACAGGAACCCACATCATAGAAAAAATCCAACTTACTGATAATGGTAGATTCTATAGGTAGGTTAATAGTGTATATGATGTGCTACGGTTGCTGCTGATCTAAGAATCAGCAGCATTCATTACCTGAAGAGGCTTCGCTTCTCCTTAATATCTGGTGGGAAGTAACCAAAGATTGAGGTTCGTCATCATACTTCCATAGGATATCACTAACAAGGATTGGAGGTCTGGAATCCATCCAACAGAGTTTATTTCACAAAAAGAAGCCATAAAATAAAGTAATCCAAATTTTGCTTGAGATAAGAATAGTAAGAGAGAAACAAACGGAAGTTCATTTACATGGACGTATCTGGACATCTCTCCAGAATCAAATGACGGTCATCTCCTTCACCAACAGATCCATGTGCAAACCTGGCACCAATTATAAAGCTATCAAATGAAAAGAAAAATAGGCACAGATTCAAAATGAAACCAGAAAGGAATTTCGAAATCCACTAAACTAAAGTTCAGGAGAAAAATACCCAAATATCTCAGCAAGGCGATGCAAGAGAAGACGGTTGTAGGAGTTCATTGGCTCCAATTCCAAGATCCCATCTGAACTATAGTCAATAAAAACAGATATTAAGAAGCATATTAGATAAACCAGTCTACCAGCGAAAGAAAAACTTCATTGTAAAACAACTGTTTAGCACACCATGCATATTCTTCAATGCCACAAAAACTAGCCATGGTTAGATGCCATAAATGACTGACAAAGCTTTAAAGCTATTCTACAAAATCCCCTTTACACATTAATCAACACACATTAAGACCTTAAGACTATTAATATTGCAAAAAAACTTGAAATGCACTGTATCAAATAGCAGATAGCACTGCATACAAACAGCAAAAGACGCAGTGGTTGAAATATAATACACACACACACACAAATATAACAGTGGCATATTATAAAGTATTATGCTACATGCAAATAAATCTTGAGAGACTGAAACAGTCTTGTCTAATCTTCAGAGAGAAATTCCTTGAGGGGGGATATTGAGTTTAATCTAAAACTCAAAAAGGCCAAGTGAATAAACACTAAATAGAATAAAGAGACCATGTGAGGAAATATGGAAGTGTTTTAAATGGTCCCCGTGATACGTTGCATGTAAGATTACTAAAGTATTGTGAGTCAATTTAAGAATCAGGTTCAAACCTATATAGCCTTCTCCTATGATTAACGCAAACCAAACCCAGCCCCCTTTGATTTCATTTCTCCAAACTCAAGCACATAGAGCTCTCAAAATCCCTTGCAGAACCAGATCCACTCTGCCTCCATGGACTCCAGCTTTCAGAAAAAGCTGAAAACCTGGCCAACTCCACAGATTACACCAACCCATTACACAATATCTGTGACACAACATGCAGCCATAACACACGACCTTGATGATGTTTTCTGCAAGCTCCACAATACAACAGTGTTGTGATTGTGTTTTCCCTGAAATCTGTGATACAACAGTGCTTCTCCAATTTTAATAACACTAATTGAAACAATGTATTCTCTCATTTCTAACACACATTGCTTTCTTCTTTTAGGGGCCATAAGTACATACACACGAGAAACATGAAGAAAAACATAAAATTGTTTAGAATCATTCCCTGACCCTTCCGTTGAAACAATTTGAAGGGATCCACTGAGTCTTCAAATTTGTCTTTGAACCATCCTTAAGACAGGTAAAACATGAATTTAACTATACCTGGGACTAATACTCAAGTTAAACACCACTCAAATTATCGAATAAATGTTACCTAGTGTGATCATCCTGAAGAAAGTTAACCAAGACTTCTTCCATTGTGAGAACTAGATGTTTGCAGGAAAGATTGTCCTTGACAAGAAAAGCCAACTCCTCAACCTGATATATAAAAGCATCAATCAGTACTAAGACTCATTTAAAATTTTAAACACAGCAAGGTAAGTCCTTCTTAAGAGAGGATACTCAGCACCATGCCAGTTCAAATAACACAAAGGCCAAGCAAAATTATCAGATATGCATGATATTATACTGAAACCAAACAAAGCAGAAATTGTCCTTAAAAAACCCCTCAATTAACATTGGGAAAGAAAGAGGAACAACCTTTGTCATAAAACATATCCTAAGGTGCAGAAATTTCTAACTTCAAGGCAAATTGCTACGACCTTAAAAACATAATAACCGTCAAAAAGGGTAGCGCATGGCAGCACAAAATTGAAATTCATTGAGTACCATCCATTATATCAGTACAGGGAGAACAAGAAAGAGAAACCTAGAAACATACCATGGCGAATTGGGTCATACTCATGTTGAAGGAATTGAGAAAGTCAAAGGCTTTAGGGTTTAGGGTTCCCAATTACAAAAATTTGAAATATCCTACTCTTCACTTCAGCTTCAGATTTGTTCAATCAATGGAAGTTGCTGTCTTCCTTTTTCTTTTATCATCCCTTTCTTTTCTTTTTTTTATCTTAAACTTATTATACTCTTAGTTTTACATTCCCCTGCTATAATTTAAAAACGTAAAAATAGTTTTTTGTTAAAAGATAAAATATTGTTTTTAACATGATAATTTTTCTAATATACAACTAATTAGTACTTTAGCCTGGGACCTTCTATTGCATTTAAATTGTCTTTTCACTATATTTGCCTGTGAATATTTTTCATTATGAAAAGATCACATTTATTTTATGAAAATTGATGAAAAACAGACATTTTAGTTTGTAGTATACACCTATTCAATACTATTAATATAATATTTTTATTTTAAAATATAAAATAATTTAGAAAATATACTTTTAAAAAAAGTTATTAACTTTTAATAGGTGTAGGAAAATTGAGGAGTGTCCATCTAACATTCTTTTTTGTTTTTAATTGAATTCCTTTATTTAATTACATTAAATTAATCACGTAAACCTAATTAATCATTAAGTATTGTGATTAGGTAAGTGTTTTTACCTTTTCAATACAGTATTTTTCACTTCTCCATAATTGCATTTTTACCAAATTTTTAATCTCACATTTGTTCCATCCAAATCTGTTTTTACACAAATATCTCTGGAACATATAATTTTTCAAATAAACTTTAAATCAAATGACCGAATTAAAAATTAAAAAACCCAATAAAAAATATAGTTCAACACTTAATTAAAAATTGTCAAATAAATTCTGGGAAATAATTTAACCTTCTAAAACATCTTTTCAAGAATTTTCTTCTTCTTTATCTTCTGAATTAAGTCATTTAATCTTTTATTTGACTTTTTTTACCTTTACCACGATTTTAACTAATTTCTCATTCTGATTTTATGAGTATCAATTATCTCAGTCTCTTATAGAACACTGTGAATATAACAATATTATTTTATCTATTAGTAGGTTATAATTCTTTTAGCTCTTATTACTTAATTTAACTTAACCAGATTAATCATGTATTATAATATAATAAATTACAAAAATCATTAATGAAGTTAATTAGTTTAAGTTATTAATAGTAAAAACACATGTATGTGTTCACGGTTTTTTATAATAATAAAAAATAATAAAGTTATTATTATTATAATTATGAAATTAAATATAAATATTTTTTTATAATTTTATTAAAAATGGATAATTTTACAATTAAAAATGATTAAATTTAAAAAATTGAAAAAAATGATTAAATTTAAAAATCAGAAAAATTAATAAAATAACTATTTTAATTTAAAAATTTATTTAAAGCGTAAATTTGAAAACCAATAGACACAGAAAATGAGAATTTCTTTGGTATAGATATAATTAAATATTATATTTAAACAAAATTAATGTTATGGTTTTATTAAATTTTATCCAGATTATTTTATACATGTCGATTTTAATGATATGATATGAATAATCTTACTTTTATAAATGATTGTAATTCGTCATAAATATGACCGGACATTTATTATCCACAATACAAGAACCAAATAAATCAGAAATATTAGAACAGGTTTTAACTAAATAATTCCACCGAAAACTTTCCTATAATATTATGAAAGTAATTACATTGCATGTAAAATGTAAAAGTAAGCATGCCCTCAAAATATTGCAGTAAATATCATATAGCCTAGTTGACGTGGAATAATTCAACCATTGCGGCGACTGAGATTTACCCTTTGAAATAAAATGACAAATAATTCATGTACTGGATGGCATACTGAATTTGAACATGATGATCACCGGCAAGAGGGAGTTCTGTTTAGGTGCCGGACGATGTCCGGTTTAGCCGCTGAGCACCTAACTTTGGAGCAGCAGGTTTAGCACTCCGCCCTCTGCCACTTGACAAGGGCTTGGCCTTAGTAGTGGGAGGAGGAGCAGCGATGGCAGCCCAAGGATCATCATCATCATCATCAGTTACACTTGATTTTAAATTTAAAGATTTTGATGTTTTTGGAGCAGGAGCTGCTATGGAACCCCACAAATCATCATCTTCATCCTTTCTCAACTTTGATGTACTTTTGGATTGCAAACTCGTGGCTAATTTACACACAAAAATTCCAATTACTACAAATACATAAAATTCACCAAGTAAATAGCTGAATTTCAGTAATTAGGTCGGGAATGTTCCTTTGTATCTAGGGAGTAGGGACACTGTCAAACTTTCAAGTTTAAAGCACGGATGAAAAGATCAATAAAATGGCAGCATAATCTTCAAAACAAACCTCTAATTTTTTAGTAGCAATTATCAAATTAATAATCCTATCATGCAACAAAGGACCAAAATTCATGCCTTGTCAAAAGTGAATAAACGCTAAATTCGACCAAAAGTTTCAGACCTGAACTAGTAATCATAAAGTCGCATCAATCCCTTTATGAGGATTGTCATTAATCATGGGCATTGACATAGAAGCATTTTTTCAATGCAAGTGAATGGATAAAATAGTAACTAGCAAACAGGTAAATGAGGAATCCTCATCAAACTGCTAATAGTTGGATAATCAATACCTAGCTTTGTCTGCGAAACAGGTTGCGAAACCGGCCGCCTTTGAGCTGCTTGAATGTTTGCAAGAGCTGGAGTTGGTTTGATTTCTTCAAGTGGTTCCAGATCATCCCAACCATCCTTGTCATTTTCACACTCCTCGTCAAGCCCATTCTCCATTTCCCCCCAGCCATCTGTTAATGTTGGGGAAGTAGGGACAGGTTGCTCAGCAAAATCTGGCGCAGACCTTACACGAAGAGGGGCTGTTGGAGGAGTATCTATAACAAGAATACCCAAACAAGAAGTTAAATAAGCAAGAGTTAAATTGTAAATATTTACTCCGAATGAAGCAGAACAAAGTGCAGCGTCAAAAGATCAGGTAAGGGGGCAGATTGCACAAATTTTCCTCAAAGGTGGATAATGGATAGCGGACAGCATGCATGAGATCTTCAGTTATGCCTTCGCCTGACGGTTTCTCAGTCTTCTCATTATTTCCTTCATTTAATAATAACATAAAATTATGCCCACATCTAATGAGTTTTATTTTTTTGGGCACATTAAGTTAAGACAGGCCATTTCAAAAAGAAAGTGCCGGGTTAAGATATCTTTTATGAACTTACACCCCACCATCCGCAAGAAACAGACAGAGAGAGAGAGAGAGAGACAGAGAGAGAGAGAGAGAGAGAAACAGACAGAGAGACAGAGAGAGAGACAGACAGAGAGAGAGAGAGAGACAGAGAGAGAGAGCAAGTTCTTCAAACAGTTTCCTCCTTGAAAAATTTCACTATTCAAAAGTATTTCATCTCAACACATTAACAAATGCAATGACGAACTTGTAATATCTAAATTACCTACGTACCAAAATGCGCATCAAAGATGATGACATTATTCCAGTGAAGTACTAGCGAACTTAGTGACTCAAGTTGGTTACAAAAGCATTACCAGATTTAAAGTTACTCTCTTCATTCTTATTTATGAGCCTCGATTACTTTGTTCATCAGAATTAAGAAAAGTAGTTTTAGTTTATGATGATAAATCTGTCCTAAATTTATATTTTTTCTTCAAAACCACCCTTGTATATTGACTTACGAAGGTTAGCAGGCAAAAATGGATGGGGAAGAGGAAGATTTCATCACATACTCAGAGGAATACACAATAGTAAATCATATTTAAAAAGAGACCGATCATCTGTCATACCCGAGCTGGCATTAGCAGATGCTGGAGTAAGTGCCGTAGAACTCACAGAAGACACTGGAGCATGATCAGAAGGTTTACCCTTCAGAGTCAAGGAACTCATAGCCCATCTACACAATGATGAGAATAAGTCAGAAACCATAATGCAAAGAAACAGCTCAGCAGCTTAGGTGCAATTAAAGAAGACTGAATCTCAGCAAGAAAAGCAGGTACCCCTAATGGGATGCTGAGCTCCTCAGGACTGTTTAGACAAGACAACTACTGCCAGATTTTTATTTTTTCAAGTGATTAAGAAACTTTCCTACAGTGGCATGACAAAAGATAGCATCATTTAACTAGTTTATATACTGAAACTTGCAAAATCTAGAGACAAACCCTCCCAAAGTCCCAACCCAAACAAAGACAATTTTTTATGTGGTAAACTATATACCATCATATTAAGAAGCGTGATAGCAACACACACTATCCACGAGTTGAAATTCCTGTAGGTCCCACTATTTTTTGAATGGAACACACCAAATAAGGAAAAAAAAACCTACATAATTAGCAAAACCCACACGAATTTCACTCAATGAGAGAGAGAGGCGTGTGTGTTCTAGCCATTGTTGTTACTACTAATATTCTACATACATAGACAAGAAAGAGTCCATGCATTTTTAATTGACTAATTTAGAACAAAAAGAAGGGAAACTTTACATTAAATAGGGTAAACTAAATTACTCAATATCGTAAAACTCAAGCTGGCACTACTTATTCTCTGTTGTTTAATATTTGAACAGCCAGGCCACAAAGTTTGAACTGACTTACCCAAGTAAACCAGCATTTTCAGGAATTGAAGAGATCCTCATGCTAGTTCCCTCAGTAGCCTCTGCTGTATTTGTCTAAGACAAGAGCATGAACATCAGTATCAAAATTCACAATTGAAGGTGGCAACAAACTGCCACTACTAAGACAGTTATTGAAACTAACAGATCGTCTACAAAACTCCAAATGCTGACCTGCCATGAGCCTTTTTAATTTGGTCCAACACTAAAATACTTAAGCGGTAATTATTTATATTAGGTTATTCTCAAAATTATTTGGTACAGATCATAATTGTCAAACACCCCATAATTTCCTTAACTTGCATTGATTTTGTCGCAAATATTCTTATTACCACGATCAGGACGATGGCAGTGCATAAGCAAAAGAATACCCTGACTGTACATACATAAGTATGAACATTCAGCTGTAGGCCCATGCAAATCATCCTAGATATTGTTAGTTTAAATGATGAGAAGCAGGCCTAAGGGGATAACCAGTACAGTATACAGAATAGTTACACTTTCTTTAAACAGTGAAATTTCCTTCTAAGAAATGTGTGACAGAGCATTATTAGGTAAAGCAGGAACTAGAAAGTATCATCTTGTACATTGCACAACTATTTCTAGATTTAGGTAAAATCCATAAAATCTAAATTAAAAGAAAAAAATAATAATTATGAGGGAGATATGTATAAATAATTCAGGTAGAATCTAAAAATGATTTATTAAAATAATAAAGAATGAGTGATTTAGTGCACAAGGCTCCCACCTAGTTGGATACAGTAAGGGTGGATGTACACAGCTAAACAGAGAGGCCATTTTCAAGATTTAAACTCGTGACCTTTAAGATCACCAGGAAACAATATTACCTTTTCACCAAGGCTTTCCCGTTTAAATTCTTAAGTTATTAATTCAAAACAACTTCAATTTGAATTTATAAGAAGTTAAGAATGACTGTTATTCCTCAAGGGAGAATATTTTTTTTGGATATATAATGGTGAGAGAATAGAATAAAATAAGTTGGAACGGAAGAGAATTCCCATTCCATTGTTTGGATAATTTTTATAATGGCATGAAAAAAGGGATTGGTTCCATCCCATACCTGAGTTGGAAGGAGGAAAAAGAAGGGTATCTGATAAAATGAAATGGAACACCCATGCCATCTTATTTTATACGATCCAATTAATGGAAGCTGGTATTACTTCATTCCTCTCCCCCAATTTAGCGTATTCTGATTTAAAATATTGGAGTGGATTTACATTAAATTAGAATTAGGGTTTAAAAATTAACTCTGAACTTAAATTTATTTTCTTCTCAAAGATGCATCCCAAAATTTAGAACCATATTATGCATCTGGGTAACAGTCAAAGAATTTTATTGTATACCTTTTCATAATATTGCTTCGCCATCTGCAAAAATTGATCAATAGCCTGAAATGCCTTAGATCGCACATCACTGTTTGAATCATGACAAGAAACCATATAATCACTGCCTTGAAAAAGGTGAAATATTCCAAGGACAAGAAAGATTATGAAGATTGGCAAAACATACAAATTAGCACACAAGAAAAAAATAAAGAACATCCATTATTTAAGAGCCTAACGAAAAAAAAAATTAAAACATCAAAAAAAGGAATTAAGAAGCAACCTTGGAACACAATAACTTTTTCTTTAAAAAAGGATTTAACCCACTAAAAAATATTAGTTATTGAGAAATCAATTTACTAGCAAACTGATTGCAAGTGAATATAAGAAAATAAAGCATCAGCAGGATATAACTTGTCAGGATCAATTGTGAGCACGACAACATTAGGAAGAATCCGAGTTGCAATTTCAGTGATGTCATAGTAGGAACCGGTAGCACATAAAGCCATAATGCCTGTAAATTAAAATTTAAAATGGTGAAAAAATACATTTTGTTGCAAAACTGAAGAAAAAATGTATTAGGTCGATCGGGGTAACTCTAATACCTGCTCCTCTAGCAGGTGGAAAGGTATCACGTAAAGCACGGACTGTAAATGCATTAATCAACACTCTTTTTCTTGTCTGAGAAAAACACGGAGGAGTTATTAACCAATGAATATTTTCTAACAATAAATAAAAGTTTGGCAACTTTCAGAACTAGAAAACATCATGTGATCATACCCCTTCGTTTAAGTAGTTTGCAATGTTTCCCAACAAGATGGTAGTATTTGTTCGTATAGCTGGTTCTTCATCGACCTACAGAACGAATCGTATATTTTATAAATTTTAGAAAAGGAAAACTAGGAAAATTGTTCACTTTCCCAGTCAGCTTTCGTTCCCCACACATTAATGGTTGAAGCAGTACCTGTAACTTCGACAAATGCTTTAATAATGACCCCGAAAAGGTCCTTTGAGACAGCTGCAATTATGAGACAAATAACATTTTAACAAATAAAATTAGCTACTAAAGATTCATCAAATAGAAAAGAAGATTTGGGATGGAAAAGAAGAAAAGGATCAGTAATGATAAAGGAACAAAGCTTTCAGAAACGTTGCATTCGATTGAGGTTCTGTCAGGAACCAAAAATTGAAAAGAGAAAGAAATCTTTCATTGAACAGAACAAAAAATAGAACAACACTCTCTTCTCCAAGGGTTCTCCTTTACAAAGGATCTCTAATGCTCAACTTATAATTGAACATCTCACTCTATCTCCTATCTTTCTTCCCCTATTTATTTATATCCTCAATGAACTAACTCATTAATATACTAACTATCTTAACTTTTCCTTCCTTTAGATCCTTACAGGTTCACTAACATATATATTGAGGGATTGGGTACACTTCGTTTCATTGAATTTCTTTTTCTTGGTACTTTTTAATTCTGTTCCTTTGTTTAGGAGAGTTCTTTATCCTATGTTCTGCGTAATATTTTTTGTCTCAATTAGTTTCTTCTTTTATATAATATCAAAAACCAATTTTAAGTGCCTATCAGAATTCAAAGACAATTCAGTATTATAAATGCGAGTCACAAGAAACCCATTTATCTCATTGATGTGCATTCAAAATTAATTATGCAAACCCAACATCATTTAACATCTTTGAAAACATTTAACGTATCTTAAGAAATAAGCAATCAAATAATTTCCCAAAATTTAGTCATTCCCAAACATGTACTTATTCAAATACTGATTAGTGTAATTAAGATTTATTGGTAGTTCTAATAGCAATAGCAGCTTCTCTGTGATGCTACTTCCCAAGCTCTGACACAACCCACGCCTCTCCTGAACAAGGCAAGATATTATAGTAATATCACTCTATAAACTTTAATCGAATCCTAATGATATATAACTGTAATAACAAATTTTGAGTGCCTAAAATTCTAATTACACCAATAACACTTCTCGTTTTTAAAGTAAAACAAAAAGACAGAAATTTAGCCAATATGAATATTAAAAGACATACCTTTGGAGCCAGAATTAGCATGGACTTGAGAGTAAGTTCCCTCAGAAAAGCGGATGTATCAGAGAACCCAGTAGCAACATGAGGGTAAACCTAATCATTAAATGTCAACAATAGAATCAAAATCTTCATGTATTATACCACGGAAAAAAAAAATTAAACAATCATATTCTGATAACATACCTGCTCATCAACAACTTGTGCTGATAATGACTCCCCATACTGATCAATATGTTGTAGAAGTCCAACTCGAATAGCTCGATCATTTGATGAAAAAAGCTTAACAAGGGTTGGAAGCACCTATGTATTATATAGTGAAATCAAATCAAGTAATGAGATGAGTACTAGTTAGTGAGAGAATCAAACACTAAGAAAGAACGAAGAAAAGGGGTATCAGAAAGGTATTGAAGTTGTTATACACCTTCACACAGAACTCCTCAGATGACAGTGCAGAACCCATTTTCAACAATGCAGTCAAAGCAGGGGCAGAGGCTGAACCATATTCAAGAGCAGAAGCTAATAAAGGAAGCAACTGCGAAAACCAAAATTATCCCATTAATCAATTGGGATAAAATTTTGAACACATTACAAGTTTAAAATTTGAACTTGTAAAGAGACCTTTTTCAACACAATCTGCTGAGGAAGTTGCTCTGACAAATTTGGAAGCTTGCGGAAGAAAGTGTCTTTCTCAACACTATCTTTCAAACTAAGAATTTCCATGAAATGAATCGTGTCTACTAACTTATTTTGAAAATACTCTGCACATCCATTACCAACAAACTTAAAGTTGCAGAGACTTATATCAGGGCAGAAAACAATAACTATCAGAAGTTCAAAACAAGAAAAACAAGCATTTAGCATATGGTATAGATTATTGAACTGGATTTTATTTTAGCTTGTTTTCACCTGATCATGAAGCAGAAGAATTCCCTCCTAAGTCCTAAATCTGAAAAAGCTAAGATCAATTTACGTTAGAATGTGCTCCCAACAACACTCTATCATATAACCCATAACCTTTTCATGCATGTAAACTCTACACCCCCTCTCCTTGATTAATCCTCTTTTCAAGAAAAGCCATCAAATTTCTCTCTTCTCTTGTATACAATCAATTCAGGGAGTTAGAGTTATACAACATCACTTTTAATTGCATTCTGGTAAGCTAAAAACTACACTTGAATGTACTAAATCAAACATGCGTCTTTCCAAAAATGCTAAGCAACCGTGTCAAAAACCCTTTAGCTATAGCTAAGACTGTCTGTGTTGTCAAAATTCCAATCATTACCAATGTTTCCCATGCAGTTTTAAACTACAGTCTATGACTATCCCAAAAGGAAAATACCTAGATATAACTAGCACAGTTTTAAGTAGCCTGACAGAGGACTAGACTGTATCCAATAGCATATAAGACAAACAGCAAAACAATCCTACAAAGTTCAAACAAAGAAGTAAAACTGTAACAATGCTAAGCTAATAAAGTTTCTGTAAAACTAATTATAAATATATTAACAAGCACTCACCGCTGTTTTCTATAAGCTTTGATGTATTTAATCTACGAGAGGGTGTAGAACTCAGCAACCGCTGGTAATCTGGAAGCAGAGACTGTAAGCCAAAAACAAAAAGACAATCAGAGATGAAGAATGAATATTTCATTAGAATGAGATATAAAAAAGCAACCAACCGAGTAAAGCCTCACTTAGACATTATATGTAGTAACACGTACAAACACAAACCAACAGTAAATTCCTAAGCAGGCTGACCTTAGGAATGAAGACAGTGTTGCGTAACTCCTCTGTTTTGCCCAACTTTAAACCAGAGAATAGCTCATAGATAAGACAACCTATAAAATAAGAATGTGTTGGTTTTGAAAGGTCTATTCCGTAAACCAACAATATCTGTGCAGTTTACATAATTTATAATTTGAACCAATATTACTAATGCATGGACAAAGGTTAACATTTTTTTTCTGATATATAACTATACTCTTAAGGAATATTTATGAGAGAAAAGGTTAAACAAAATACATAAACAATAAATTCCAAAATAAATACGATTTCCTACTTACTAGGACTGGAAGAAGTGGATCGGTGACTATCGGTAACATGCAAAGCATAAGATATATTATTTCTAGTTCTTCCTTCTTCACAAAGAACAAAAATTGATTTTATGATCCATTCTTAGGAAAACAGTAAATTACAAACAGAACCAAGCCCCAACAGTAAATGGGCATGGAGTTTAACTCATAGCACCACTTCTTTTTGTAAGAATGTATAAAGGACCAACTGTCCAAAAACTTAAACAGTTAGGTGATGGTTCAAGATTGGTTTTATATCACTAGTTTACCTTCTTGCAAATGAGTCCATTGGGTCAGAAGCAAAAATAGTTTACAGGCTGTATCTTTCTCTTGCTGAAATTTAGCTTTTAGAATAACAAGAAGCAGATGTGGAGGATCAAATTCATTACCATTTAATCATAGAAACTTTGATACCATGTCAAGGACCAACTCTTGCAAAAGCTTAAGATGTTTGGTGAGGTTCAATATCGGTTTTTATATCTTTAGTAAGAAAGTTAAAGTAGTTTCACAAGTAAAATTCATTTGTTGCTTTTTATGGCCAGTTATAGATAAAACGAGTTCCAAAATATAAGTTGTGGGCCCCATGGTACAACCATATTGATTAGGCTAGTAAGAGGACATGAAATGCAACCATCAGCAAGCAAGAAAAATATAACAATGCCAGAATGTTAATTGGCTCCATTCCACTTAACATTTCAAATTGCCATATCATAATGCATTATAACTGAGAATAACATACCCATGCCCCAAGAATCAATGGCCCATGGAGGAGACTTCTTAATTCCAGCCCAGTCAGATTTTGCCAGTTCCATTGGTTTGTACTGTGCTCCAACAAGCCAGGCATATTGCTGAATGGAAAACATGCGAGGAATAGATATTAGGTTTCTGTAATGTAAAGAACTAAAAAAAACTCAATCAACGGTGAATAAGCTCTGTATTTGTATTATTGGCAAGAAAAGACACTCTTACAATAAGAGGAGCTGCCACGCAACAGTAATACAGAGACAAAAGATAAACAAGAGAACCTCTCAGAAGAAAACAAGGAATTCCAAGGGAAGAAGATTCTTCCACCAACAACCTTTTACTCACTATCATCCAATGGTTATATATTGCAAATGTATTCTTTGAGGCACGCGTTGGTTTTCTTGGGATGTGCACTAATTCTCTTTCCTCTCTACTCTAAATTTGTTGCCCTTTGTCCAAGGCCATCCACGTTTCTTTCCGTGCCACTATGAATTCCCTCTTCTACCCTTATTAACGTTCTCTTCATAACAATTCCTTCCTCTTTGAAATCAACCTTGTTCTCAAGGTTGAAATCTGGAAAAGCTTTTTGTAGTGCTTCGTGATCTTCTCACGTTGCTTGTGATCCATCCATTCCTTCCCACTGAACTAGATGTTGCTGAACTTGCTTTTGTCCCTGAAGAATCTGAAAGAATGATAGGTAGTGGTGTGTGAGGTTGATTATGGTCGCCTATACATGGTTTGAGTTGTGAAACATGAAATACTAGATCGATGGTAATAGTAATGGTTAATAATAATTTATAAGCCACTTGACCTATGTGATCAATGACTAGGAAAGGGCCAAAGTATCTTAATCCCAACTTTTGATTCTTTCTCAAAGCAACTGAATTTTGTCTGTATGGCTGTAATTTAACCGAAACCATGTCACCAACCTTGGATTCAAGATTTGATCTCTTTTTATCCACGTACTTCTTCGTATGTGCCTGAACCTTGCGGAGATTAGCTTTCAATTTAAGAAGAATTTGATCTCTCTCAACCAACAGTTCTTGGACAGTAGGGTCTTTTGAATCAGGAATGTCCTTAGTTAAATAGGGAGGATCTCGACCATAGACTGCCTTAAAAGGCATCATGCCAATGCTAGTATGAAAAGCAGTATTGTACCAATACTCCACCCAAGGAAGTAGTTTAACCCAGTCCCTGGGAGCATCATAGGTGAAACATATTAGATACATTTCAAGACATTTATTCAGAGTTTTTTGATTGGCCATCTGTTTGAGGATAGTCGGCGGTGCTCATGTTAAGTTTTATGCCACTTAACTTGAACAATTGTTGCCAAAAATCGCTAGTAAAGGCTTTGTCACAATCTGATACAATAGTTTTTGGGAACCCATGTAATTTAATCACTGATTTCATGAAAAGTTCAGCAACCATCTTACTGGTACAGTAGCCTTTAAAGGAGAAAAATGAGCAGATTTTGACAAGCGATCTACTACCACCAAAATGATTGTGTTTCCTTGTGAAGGAGGAAGACCTATGATGAAGTCCATGGACAAATCTTCCCATATTTGATTTGAAATAGGCAGAGGTGGAGAAGTCATAGCTTTAGCCTGTTGACAATTTAAACAATTTTTTACAAACTCCCTGATATCATTGTGCATTCCCTGCTAGTAAAATTGAGCAGTAATCCTGGCTAGAGTTCTTGTAAATCCAGCATGCCCTCCCAATAAAGAACTATGGAATTAATGCAAAATTTGATTCACCAATTCATGTTTATGTGGAATAACAAGTCTTCGTTTCCAATACAGCAACCCATCCTGCACTGTATAATTAGGATGAGGACTTTGGTTGTTCAGGCACAACTCAATTGTATTCTTAAGATTCAGATTTTGGTGAATAACATAAGATCTCCAATTTGGGTTGAGACCAAGCCATTAAAAAGGGATCAGGATAAGGAATCAGCAGCAACATTTTCCTTTCTAGGTTTGTATTCAATTGTAAAATCATGTGGAGCCAAGCTTGTTGCTCAGGAGTTAGTATTGTTTGATCAGTTAAGTTGTTCAAGCTTTTCAGGTCGGTTTTAATAATAAAGTTATGACCCAATAAATAATGTCTAAATTTGGCAATAGACTCAACATTAGCATAAAATATTCTACCATGTTGATTGGTGTGGAGTGTTATGGGGTGTTAAACCTGAAGGTGTAGCAAAAACATCCTTGTAGCAATAAAGCTATTTCAGGTTCAACAGTAGTAGGAGTATCCAACCACTGATCTGCAGGACAAACCGGTTGCTGCAGCTGTAATGTAAATAACTCCATAGCTCGGCTTTGCTGCATTCTTCTTAATTAATGAAATTGTGTAGGACTAGGTAAGGTACGCGTTTCACAGTGCAAGGTAATGAATTGACCATCCATATAAAACTTGATAGTGAGAGCACTGTAATCAAATATATGTGGTCCTAGTGTAGCAAGCCAAGCCGCCCCAAGTACTAAATCTGCTCCAGATATTGGTAACTGTTGAATATAGTAAAACTAGGTATAGGATTAATCTCTCTTACGTAGAAAATACACATAGGATAATATACTTATAATAATGAGAATGTGAGTTAAGCCCTAATACAAATGAAAATGTAAAAATAACATAAGTAACATAGGAACTATGTTTCCCTAATTAACATAAAATGCAATATATCTAACACTCTCACTCAAGCTAATGTATATAAATCGTATGTACCAAGCTTTTACAAATATATTCAATTTTCAGTTCCTATAAAGACTTACTAAAAATATTTGCTAACTGATCATTTGAGTTAACAAATTTAGTCTTAATATCTCTAGATATAATCTTATTTCAAATAAAATGAGAATCAATCTCAATATGTTTAGTCCTCTCATGAAATAGAGGATTAGAACTTATATGAAGAATAACTTGATTGTCACGCAACATTAATACAAAGACAAAAGATAAACAAGAGAACCTCTGAGAAGAAAACAGAAGGAATTCTAAGGGAAGAAGATTTGTCCACCAACAACCCTTTACTCACCATCATCGAAAGGTTATATATTGCAAACGTATTCTTTGAGGTGCACGTTGGTTTTCTTGGGACGTCCACTAATTCTCTTTCCTCTCTGCTCTAAATTTGTTGCCCTCTGTCCAAGGCCATCCAGGTTTCTTTCCGTGCCATTATGAATTCCCTCTTCTACCCCTGTTATCGTTCTCTTCATAACAGTTTCATCGCTGCTTGAGTGGTTTTTTAGATGATAAAAAGTTTCACAAATTATAGCAAGGTCCTTCCCATCCCCCCCTTGGAAAGAAAAAAAAAAACTCCTTTCAAGAGAGAACAAATGGCTATAGCTTGTTTTGATGTCACACTAGGGTTTGCTAAAGTGTAAGGCCATTGTGACCTTTTTCAACCACATACCAAGAAACCTATTCTAAAGTTGACAAGAAAAGAAGGTATTATTACTTCCAAACACTAAATTACCAGCATTTGCCCAGAGGAAGTTTCGTTATTCCCATCAAACTCGGACAGAACATCAAAAGCATGGAGTTTCCAGTCCAAAGTTTGTGTGACAACAACACTTGCCAAGCAAACATAAGCATGAACCTGCAACACGCAAAGCTTGTCAAGAAAAAAACAAAACATTAACCAGAGAGCATAAAAACCATATTTACATTAGCTCATGAACACTCACGAGTTTACAATCGTTATTTAAGAAGCTCACAGCCTTTGCTATTTGATGCAGGCCCCAAGCATAATATTCATCCCTACAACCACGATAAGGAGTAAAATATAATAAATGGATACTATTTACTCAATTCAAAAACCAATTGATACAAAATAACAAAATCAGAATCAAATTCAAATTCAAAGCTTTCATCCTGCATTATTTCAATTTAATGTTACACTCGAAATCGTGTGCAATGAAAGTTGCCAATCAATGCTTAGCAACTGAAGCACATCATGAAGCAGAAACTGCATTGATACCTTTGGGTACCTTCAAGACCTAGCTCCCTAATCTTGTCTGACAGCGGCATCACAGGCTCGGTCACCATATAAATTGTAACCTTGGGAGAACCAGCATCAACAGTTTCAACCTCTGTGCTGTGAAGAAAAGATAAAATATTCGGATGCCTAACCTGAAACGGTGCACCATCAAAAAGAGAAAATCACCCAAAATTTGAAACCCCGCAGCAACACAATACAAGCAAAGCTTACAGTGCGTAGACGCTTAACACCATTACGACCCGCAGCTAAATGTCCATCCTGAGCATTGCTCCCAGACAGAGAAAATATTGACACTGGAGAACCATCATCCTGAAACCAAAACCAAAACCAAATTAACGCCAAATTAGTTAGGTATAGCTCCAAATTGAAGCTAACATTGGCATAAACATTATGCACGTATAAATGGACTTAGAAGTCACTCGTTCAGGAATAAGAAAAATAGGTGACATTGAGTTACCTTGGAGGTGCCGCGAAAGTGAAGCCACGAGCCCCAAGCAGAAGCATAAGGTTCACCGATATTGTATGGAAGATCTTTGAGGCCGGTGCCAGATCCAGCCACAACCTCTTTCAAGAATTTGAACATTGCTTCGATCCACGATCACAATTCTGATCTGATCACTGATCAACCACGCATGCTACTACCTATAATAGCTATAACTCTTGCTACCGTACCGTTTCAGGATCAGAAACATATAGCACTCTTCCTCAACGTAATGCAAAACGAGGAGGAGAAATTGAAGCAACTAGCATCGTCGAGGAGGGAAATGCAAATGCTCATGCCACCTTCGCTTTAACGTGCTTTCTAATTTCTTATCTTCCCATAAACAAACATATGTCAACTTTCGTTGTTTATATTTTTATTTTATTTTACTAGATAAATTATTTAATTGGGTTATTTCTCTCACCATAACTTTTTTCTTCTTCTCCAATGAATTTATCAAAATAAATTATTGTAAAACAAGGAACAACAACCGTTACAGTGACACCATACCATGTAATCATTTGATTGAGCATGTCTAATTTTTAATTTTACCTTGTGTAATTTATTTTATGAAGATAAAAATAATTTATCTGCCAACCGCTAGATAAATATGTTTCGTAATTTTAGGATATTTTTTATGTGCAAGACACACAAGTTTTAGTTACCTCTCTTGGCAAACAGCGTTAATAAAGACCTCTATTGTTATTTATTTGTGATCATGAAAGAAGTTTAATTTAAATTATATGGTAAATAGCAAGACATATAACGGTCATTCCAAATACCACCCAATGGTATCACTAGTTTTCGCAAGTTATGTACTTCAACTGCAGAGAGAGAATACGAGCGAGTATATGAGGAGGGTGGTAAAGACTTTCTTTGAAGATTAAATTCATCCCCTAACAGTATATTATTTAACCCAGAACCACTAGTAAATAGAACTAATGAATCTTTACCAAAGAGGGAGTTATATCCATGGATCAGAAGAAGTTTGTGCATCAGTACTTAAGAAAATGTTAAAAAAATTAAGTGCAACGTGATACATATGGGCATACTCATATCGGGGAAATCCACATAAAAGGTTTGTATTAAACATTCTTCACGGGCTGCTTGTTTTCTGTTTGGCCTTCTCAATGAGGGGCTTCAGCTGCTTCTTCTCAGCAAGAATCTTTAGAAAGTTAAACAAAAAGGGTATGTAGTTGTGTTTCCTACGAATATTTTCTGTTTTCCATTTTTTGAATTTCTCTTCCTCCATCAAGATCTTCTCAGTAGCAGCTTCAATCCCAGCATTCACTTCAGAGAGGGAATTGTTCAGTGCCTCAAAATTGCTATTGTCTACCAGTCTATCCGACTTTGATGCTGCCAGCTGCTGCAAAATGCGCTCCCTCCTTTTCTGAAGCTCCTTCAGCTCAGCAGTGTACATCTCTTTCCTGTTCTTGATGACTGCCAGGAGATTAAATCTTATCTCATTTTGGGAATACCTTTCAATGCGCTCCTGTATCATAGGCTGCACCATCTTCAGCCATTCCAAGTCACCTTGCCCACCAGAGCACTGACCTAGGCTGATAGGGCCCTCCTTCAATCCATCCAGCTCGTATAACACCCCATCAACAGGTAGATAGCTTATGAAATGGTAAACATCATCATCTTTAGTTGCAACCTTTTGCTCGTCAGGAACAAAAGGTTCTGGCCTAGCAAAGCTATTATGGGCTGTTCGTATGGCTTCACTGTTATTGATAGCCAAACCTTTTAGTTCAGGAGGAAAGTTCTTGGTAAATTCTTTCAATTTCGTCAGCTCCGGACCAATGTCAATATCTGGTGAATTCATAAGAATGGACAAGATCGCTTGGGTTGCACAAGCATTATTTATTACCTACAAATCAACCACGATATCAGTAAAATCATGCAGAGAACAATTATGATTTTATATTTCAATTATTAAAATAGTAACAATAACCTGGCTAGCAAAAAACAAGTTAGGGTTGGGATCTTTGATTACAACTCGGTCATCCTTTTCTCCTGGACGCCATTTGAAAAGAAAAATCAACCCATAAACAGGCCTGAAATCGAGGATAAAATCCCCAAACAGATAGAATTCAAACATTCACAAATTAATCATCACAACATATGGAAGTTCAAGACTAGCTGAAAAAGCAAACCAACCTTAGACTGTTGAGAGAGTCGATGTCCAAAGAATAGAGTTCCTCAACCTGCCAAGACATATGTGATTGAGGATAGCATGCACAAAAAATATTCTAACTATAAACAAAAAGGAAAAATAAATTGATTTTGCTAAGCCCTGTAATTAATCAGATTTATTTTGGATCACAAAATTTAACAAATTCCATGGTCATCGAATTGAAAAATTCAAATTGATAATTTTCTAGTAGTTTTCAGTCTGATATTAACAGACTCGGAATAATTCCAAACAGCCATGCCCTGAATTTGGCAAGAAATGGCAATCAACAATGTGCTTTTAACTATGCCCAGGAATATAAATCCTTTTTGACAAGGTAAAAGCTTTCTCAAAGGACATGCAGACGTAGAAAGACAGTCCATTTTCCCCGTCCACTTCCACAGCATAATTTTTCATTTTCCCTATAGGTCATACTTGTTCGAAAAGAAAACCCACGAGAAATCTAATTTTAGATAGAGGTATTTAACCTCCTCACAAACCCTTTAATTTTACAAAGGTAATCTTCTTTAACTCTCACTTTTTATTCCTATTAGATAGACCTGCAGCCCTTTTCATTATCTATGCTCATCTACCATGAGATGAACTTTTAAGATTTCTGTTTATGCATACAGTGTCCTTTTACTTTGGAGGGGTTTGGAGGTGCTTCTGATGGTTCATTACTTCATTACAAATTTTGAGAAAACAAGGAGGCTGACATTTTCGAGACAGTATGTGAAGTCTACAGGTGAATTTGGTTGGATCAAATGCTTGCATCTTTAAGAAAGTCTCTTAACTGCTAAAATTATTACAGGACAGGTCGTGTTTATCAATTCTAATTGCCGTAGTGCTCATAGATTCATGATTGCTTCAAGGGAGTTAGCCACAATCCACAAATAACTTGGCAACCTTTTCCTTTGATGCTTTCTTTATTTTGTTCATCTTCCTTCTGTATCATTTACAAGGTTTGGAGGGTACTTTTAGCTTGCCCTGTTTGTATTCTCCCTCTCTTCTCTTCAACAGGTTATTCACATTATTATAGATGCTAGTATACAGTAGAATGCAACACAAAGACTTCCCAAAAGAAAAAAAAAAAAAAAAAAAAAAAACTGAATAACAGTACTAACAAATAGAAAAAATTGCCAGTTAAATATCTCTGTAATGTCGATACTAAATGCCAACCAAACATGTTCGAGGGAATAACATTCCCAGGAATGCAACATTGCGCCTTGAAATAAGCAGGGGAGGGTAATTTATTAATTCCAAAGTAACAGTTATGCAAAGTTCATAAAAATAAACAAATTAATCTATCATGTTATTTTAAAAAATAATAAGTAAACTTGAGAGTATTTATTAATTTATCAAAAATAAAAACAATTGTTGTCCCCTTCAAAACCCAATTCCCAACCACTTCCCTAGGAAGCAAAATCTCCCAAACAAGATACAAAAACCAACATCCCTCACCAAGACCAAGCTAAATATAACGAAAAAACAAGTTCAACAAAAATACCTGTACACCTTTCACTTGCATTTGCTGAATAAGCTCTGTAAACACGCCTGGGGAAAAAAAAGAAGCAAAATCAACTCTAAAACAATGTACCAATCAACATCTATATCAAACAAAATACTGCATGAACGGTGAACCCTAGTCAAAAAGCCATGAACATTGCATACCGGGATCGGACTCAATGGTGCACCAAGACATGATTCTGAGTTGTTAGAAGCAACCTGCGAAATAGAAACGGAACAAGAACTGAAATTCAGGTATACGAATCTTGAAAATAATAAGGTTAATTTCAGTTTCGCATATCGCCACAGAGATAAACAAATCCCATTCCTAGTGTTCTCTCAGTGAACCACAAATATTCCACATAGATAAACGAAACGACGCTAAGAATGAATGGTTTTCGCAATAAAACGACAGAAAAGAGAGAAAGGTTCCTGGGTTGCTTACTCTCTCTCCCTTTGATGCCCCGTCTGGGTTAAGGGCTTTGCTTCCACACTGTAATTTCAGTCCTTTCCTTTCTTTTCTTCCATTCTCCACACTGCCAAGGGTTTATACAACACCCACGCCATCACATTATTCAATTACACTTTTTTAAATATAAGAAAATAATTATAAATAAATGTTTTTAATATATTAATTGTATTTAAATTTACACTAAAAATTGAAATGATATCTAAATATATGAATGAATGCATAATGATAATGATGAAAAAAAAATGTAGTTTAAAATAATTCACAAAAAGTCTTTTAGTATTTAGAAAGAAAAAACTCTATAAGATTTTCTTTCAAAACATTCACGAACATATCATTTTATGGTAGAATTATAAATGTATGTTGCTATTAAAAATTATACAATTTTCTTTTAAATTTCTTTATGTTATTCTAGAGTAGAATGTATAAGTACATTTATCATATAATCGTACTTGAATTTTATAATTTCTATTATTTTTTAACTGCCCCATTTTTAAGATTGAATAAGCTTTTGGAATCTTTAGAATTGATAATTGATATCTAAAAAAAAATCAACGTTTTTACATCTAAGTAGATCATAAGAACAACTATTCTTCTTCAATAATACAAATTGGAGAATAATTACCTTGTGTAATTTGGTCATATTTTAGCAACTAATACAAATTGGAGAATATATATATATATATATATATATATATATATATATATATATATATATATATTGTTTAATTTATAAAATAACTTCAAAATAAATTTAAAAAGTTATGTGCATAACATAATATTAAATTACACAAATCTTTGATTTAATTATAATTTTAGTTTTTTATTAAAGTAGTGTAATTTTTCTTTTAAATTCATAAAAATATACGATTTAATTTTAAAATACATTAGACTAAAATCGTGTTTCATTAACATAACTTAAATTTAATAATGTTTTACACTAGAGTTTTATTATTGTGAATTTTTTCCCAATAAAATCACGCAAATGTAGGTTCTATACATATCTATAAGTTTTTGAAAAATTATCCATTTTAGTAAATTTGAAAAAAAAAAACACTAGCTTAATTAAAAGAACCTATTATTTGTGCTTATATAATGAAATTGAGTTTGAACACTTGTATTTCTACAATATATTTTATATGTAAATATTATAAATATATAATTACATTTAAAATTTATTAATGGTGGTTTAAATTTGGATTTAAGATTATTTTAATTTGTAAAATATTTTTAGAGCATTCTTCATTCATTTATACGTTAAGGTTTCAAACAAGAAAAAAATTATTTCACTGGATTATTGTAGTAGACCACGATGACAAATTTTGTTTAAGCACTAATAAACTCACTTTGGTATCAGAGTCATGCTTCTATCGAGTTTTAAGTGGGCATTTCTGTTTCCACTCATTGTCGGACCGTTATTGGACCACCCAATTTCTATTATCACGCACAATATGTCTATACATCGACCGTGAAGGGGTGTGTTGGAAGTCTCACATCGACTAGAGATAAAACCAATTTATAATATATAAGTGAGATACAAACCTCACCTTATAAACCCGGTTTTGTGAGATTGAGTTAGGCATAAACTCACTTTCTAATAAGCAGACTATAAATTTATGTTTTAGTTGTTATAAAAAAAAAACTATCCATATTAATATCTACCTATACCATTTTATTTCAAAGCGTATTATTTTAATATTTTTAGTACCTACATTATTTTTAATCTTTGATAATCCCTACCATCTAAAATAGATTAATATATGTAACAATAATTTTTTTTAATTATAGAAATTAAGAGAAATTTTTTGTTCAATTATAAATACAGATAAGTTTTTATTTTTAATGATAATTTTAATTATTAGTATTTACTAATGAAAAAAACTAAATCCACAGCTTCTTACATATATTTTTTTTTCAAACTAATTTTATAACTCTAGATTGTTAATAAAAGAAGTTGAATCGACATATTCCTTTATTTTCCATTCTAACATAACTGTTAAATCATTTTTATACCTCTTATAAATACATAATATTTTCACAAAATAAGAACAAAAAATTTATATTTTTTAGTTTATTAAATAAAAAATTTAATTATCTAAAAAATAATTATAAATATAACCTTTAAAATAGAAATAAACAAAATAAAAATAATATCAGTGGACCGCTCATATACAATATGTTCTTTTAGTTGGTAAAAATTAAAATTTTACCTTGATAAATACTTTAGAAGAGAAGGGATACTTCTTATGTATGTGATTGATGTAAAGGCCTCGAAATTATTTTAAAGTCATTGGGCCTTAATATTTGGGGCAGTCAGACCCATAAATCAAGGGGTGCCTTAGCCTTAGTTTTAGGAAAAGGTTTTTTCTGAAAATCAGATTCTTCATTTAGTCATTTTTCTTTCTCTCTCTAGAAAACCCTTTTTCCTAATTTCTCTGTCTTCTCTCTAAAATCCCAAATTACTAAACCGGTCAAATTTTGATTTGAAGGTGTTTCCGCGCTCACTGCACCAAGGGCTTCGATTTGAACCGAACGTTTTTCCATTCCGACCAGTAAGTGTGTTTTTCCCTTTTCTCCGCTATTTTTGAAATTTAGGGCTTGGGGTTCTACTGATTTTATGCAGTTAGAACCTTCCTTTTTCTGATTTATATTATGTTCTGGCTCTAAGAGCTATGTTCTATCACCAATTCGGTGATCTGTAGGTTCTGTAAGTTCAATGCTGAGTGGGTTCCTGTTAGGATGTTTTCAATTAGCTGCTCTTTGAGAAAACCAGGTAAGGGGAGCTAGTTATGTTTCTTTGAACTGTTTATATGCTCTGTATGTATGGTGAATTTTATTTTGGTGTGTTGTTTTGGAATTGCATGTTAAGTTTTATGAATATTGGGGGATATGTGACGAGTTATGAGACTGATAAAAAGTGAGTATACTTAATCTATGATGGCTTGTCTGTATAGTGATTTTATTGAATTTAATGGTTGTAAATTGAACTGTTATGAGCTGCTTGGGAGTGGAAAATTCTGTGTTAGCACTGTTAAAAAGGGAAATCAATTTTTGGGATAGTGTTTTATGGGGAACTTAATATGTTGATATTAAGTAGGAAATATTAATGGATTTTAGGCGTGTTCGTCACAAATATAATATAATGTGTTATAATATAATGTGTAAAAGGAAGAGGTTTATGTCAAGGATGAAGGCATGGGATTCATGGGTTGGCTAAAATTTTATATTGAATGTATATGAGGTTATTATGTTACTGTGATTGAACAATGATGAAAATTCACTAGGTATGTTTAAATGAAAGTGGAATTTAGGTTGTAAGCTAATATATATATATATATATATATATATATATATATATATATATATATATATATATATATATATATATATATATATATATATATATATACACGAAATGATGGTTTCATGGGAGAGGTTTTCACGTGTGATGTGTATATGCATAAATATTATATAATAAATAGTGGAAGAGCAGTGGTTGTTTTGTTACAGAGAGGGAGGGGCATTTTGCTTTTATTAGATTTTGGAAAATGGATGGGTAAGGAAGATAGGATAGGCCTTACTTTACCAAAAGAATAAATAAATAAAATAAAAACTGTTTAAAAAAAAATAGGGTAGAGTTTATCCCTATAAGAAAGCGTGTTTATTTCTGGTACAGAGAGAAATCAAATTCAGTGGGTTAAGACTATCTGGGTTGAGAGGAAAAGTGAAAGAAGTGGTGGCTAATAATTTCTGATGGACCCATGGTTGCCTTGAAGATTTAAGGGATACGTTGGCTATTAGCATGTGTTGGGAGATTACTCTTAGTAATATATATTGGTAGTATATATTGGTATGTTCTTTTATCTTAAAATATATGTGATATTAATATAATTTAGTATTATATATATGGTGCAGGGGAGTAGTTATAGATAAATTATATTATTATTATATAACAGTACGTATGTTATGTTAATGAATGATACTATATAATATAGTTACATATAAAAAATTAGTAGCAGTACGTATGATATTATATTTTATTAATATAATATAGTTTTATATATAATTAGTATGTTCGTATAATATTATAATATGAATGTAAGTTTAATATAAATTAAAAATGTTTGTAAAATGGTTTAATAGAAATATTATAATAGAAGTATGGTTTAATATAACTATTATAATATAGTCGAAGAAAACAAGGTTTTATATATGTACAGGGTTTAAGCATTTGAAATAAATTATAAAAGATTATGGTATTGATTAACTTAGACTAAATTAGGGAGTAGTTATTTTTATAATTTGTGATTGGTGAGTAATGTATATTGTTGAGATTGGGTATATGTTGATTGTGGCAAAAAGTATATGATTACCAAGTGATGAAAGTATGATCCAAGTGGTAAATCAAGTTTCATCTGTGTAGAATCTCTTGGTGAGATTCTTAGTGTTTTAGAATGAAAGTAGGAGCTCAGTCTTGGGGGTTTTCCTGACGCTCCAATGGCCTTTCTTCTCACATAGAAAGGATTGGACCATGTGGTGAGGAGTAGCAGGAGGTCTTAGTCTCGGAGGCTTCCAGTATGCTTCAAGGCGCGGAACGGACTAACCTCGTGAGTGTGGCAGGGTGGGGAACCCAAGTTTCATAAGCCACCACGGGTGCATGGCCCGCCATAGCTCGACTCTCATCCTAAAGTCCGGACGAGTCAAGTCTAGAATATAACATGTATAGGATGTGTGTTTTATTTGCTTGATATGTTGCATGCTTTTATATAATTAGCTCACCCTTGCATTTGTTTGTTTGTTGTGTTGTGCCATGTTGTGTGTGTTTTCCTGTTGCAATGATCATCCATTTGGATGTGAGCAGAGGTCTCCCTGAAGCATGCCTTGGAAGAAAATGAAGATGTTGCAGCTTAGTTCACCAGGGCCTTTTGCCAGCTTTGTTTCCTTAGGACTTTTTACTTTCTTGTGTTCTCTTGAAACACTTTCTGTTCAGTCTATTTTAAATTACTCCCTAGTACTTTAAGTTTTAAATTTCCAGTTCCATTTCAAGGATGACGGTACTCCTTTATACCTTAAGTGATTATCTCTAACTATTTTCCAGTATTATATGTGATAACGTCTAGATTATATATGCATGCCGAATATTATTGGGATGTCACAATTGAGAAATATTTTTTCAAAATTTCATGGTAGACCAATATTTTTACTACAAGTTGATGTAATTTTAGATGAACTATTAAAAGGATAATGACATATTTTATGCATACATTTATCGTTTTACTATATATAGAAAATGTTTTTTATATATTATATTTTTAGTTTTTAACTCATTCACTATTTTTTTTAATAGTAATAAATTGAGTTTAATGTGTCTGTTTGATTTAATTTTGTATTTTATTCATTGTTTTGATCAACTAACTTTTTATAAAAAAAATATGTAAATATTATTTTTGTCTCATTATGGGTGCATTAAATTCTATATTTTAAAGTATTCAAATGGACACATGATTTATTAGATTTGGAGTTTTATGTTATTCTATATTATTTTTTGAAGTGATATATTTACCAAAGTTTTGTAAAAAAAAACTCAAACAAATCCAATTTTTCTAGTTTTAGTTTATATTTTTCATAATTAAGTTTATGTACCTAATCAGAACTCACATTTAAACTCATATTTACTTGAAATTTAAGACTTTATTTATTGCTTAAATGCATTGTAGAAGTAAACAAAAACATTTGTTTGGTTTTTTAGTTCTAAAAATTGTTGTTCTTCTTATTTTCTTTCTTTTTATTTCAAATTTCGTTTTCACTCTTTTTCTTTTTAACTTAATTTTGTTTTATGTACTTCATCGAAAATTAATTCTTAAAGATTAATTCATTAAATTAATATCAAAAGATCTTAATTAAGTTTTGCAATCACAAAAAAGTTTGTTTTTCTCTTATATAGTTTTATAGGTTTAATATTTATTTTAGTCTCTAAGTATGATAGATTTGTTTAAGGTGGTTTTACCTTTTTTTTCCAATGTTTATAGTTGTCCCATATTTTGTAAAAGTTGTTCAAATAGTCTTCTTTTGCTTTTGGCATTAAAAACGCATAATTGTTTCCTAACCAAAAACTAAATAACTTGTTTAGTTATTGATTGTGTGACAAGCAAATGCCTAATTGTTCCCTAACCAAAATCGAATAACTTGTTTAGTTATTGATTGTGTGACACTTACCCTTTACCTTAATCAGAGTTTTAGAAACTCTTGACTTCCATTTTTGGGACTTCTTTTTTCTCGAACAAACCCAACAGTGTGGGTTCCTCATCACGCAAGGAAACACCCTCCTCCTTCCTCTCCTTTGTTTTTGGATTGACATCGCAGGGAACCTTTCTTCTTTCCTTCTTCTTGTTTTAGTTCTATTCATATTAGGGCTCCGAATTGGGGTTCTATTTTTGAGATTTTGATCTCGCGACGTTAGGTTTCCTTTTTTGGATTGTGTTTTTATTTTGTTTTCTCTGTAGATTGGTGGCGCAATGGTTAGGGTTCTTCGTGATCTTATGATTTAGGGATTTTAGTGTTTTCGTTTGGGGTTGAGGATTCTGATTTGAGAATTTCTTATCTCTTGTTTCTTCTCTGCAGATTGTTAATGCGATTTGGGAGTTAGAGTTTTCGAATTGGGGTTTTGTTTTCTGATTTTATGTTTTTGGATTATCTGCAATTGTATTTCGATCTTGCACTTTTGGAGTTTTTGGAATATGTCATCTTTTATTTTGGGGTCTTTTGGGTTTTATTTCTGAAATAAAACTTTGATGGTAGATTGCTTCTAACCTAATTGTAATTTTCCTTAACTTTAACTTTTTCACGTCATTAACTTTTATTTTTAAAATTTACACCTCAATTGACCTCAGTATCATGCAATCAATAATTGGACAGGTCATTCAGTTTTGACCATAGGTTACACAGTTAGCATTTTTAGTGCCATAAAAAAGACCAATTTGAACCGTTTTTACAGAATATGAGAAAACATCTTAACAAAAAATGTAGGACCACTTTGAACAAACCTACAAAACTTATAAACTAAAATAAGTATTAAACCAATTTTATATTTACATTTGATTTGGATTTTTATCTTTTTTGAAATAAAATTAAGAATTAATTGAATCTTGATTTTATAATTAGATACAAATTAGTGCGAATGATATTTTGAATTGATTTGTATAACTTAATTATTGTTTAAAATTGGATCTGAATACAAGAAGATGTTTGGATCTATAAATTGATATTTCATTTTTTTTATTTTTGTTTTTTAATCTGTTTACGTTTTTTTTATTTTTGTTATACATATTTTTCAATTCCTAAACCCCATTTTAATTTACATGACAAGAATATTAAAAATTGAATGAAATCAATATTTATCCTGCAAATTTTGATTTTAAGAACAATATTAGAAATTAACGAGGTTCAAATAAATCGCTTAGGTTGACAAGTCTTTCATGGTTAAATTAATAAAAATAAATATAATATTGAAAAAAAATGGTTAGGTTGAATTATTATGGAATATATATTAAAACAATTCATAAAATTGTCTCATTAATGAACATTATTAGAGATATTGAAAATGTGAGTAGATATATTTTATATATGTGATGTCTTATTATGAGATTTTTTTAACAAGTAAAACAAAGGCATTAAATACATTAAAAATAGAAAAAAAGGAGAAAAACTATCAGACGTAAGTCGTTTTATATGTTGAAAATGATATATTAACGATGACGACCATATATATAATTGTTGCTAGATATAATTAAATAAAGAGAAGAGGGAATAATACAAAATTAAAAGACGATGAGAAAGATAACTTACTTAAATTGATAAATTAATTTGTTGAATTTGAAGAATTCTTCATTAGAATTACTCCATCAGTTCTAAATCTTCAAAAAAGTGAATAGAAAATGAAAATACCTAAAAAGAAAATTTGAGAATTCTTAAAAAAAAATTCTAAAAAAATATTATGTTTTTAAAATAATGAAATTCATTTATAAAATTTTATTTATACTTAAGCATTTCAATATTAAAATAATCTAATATTACTATTTAAAAAAAAAACATTACCTAATTATAAAATATCATTTTCTGTATTATTACATCAAACCTTCCAAAATGCCAAACTTACCTTTTTTACAAGGTAATGAATAAAAATTAAAGATGTCAAATAAGTTTGAGTTATATATTATTATGAATAATTCATAACCATAGACCAGTTGAGAAAAGTTATATCTTAAGTCAAAGAGATATAGTTTAGTCCAACCTATTAGCTATTTTTTTAAATAATAAATTTTACAAAAAACAAAATATTTTTATATATAAGTTAAATAATAAATTAGTGTATCTGATTATTATAACTTATATTCTAGATATGAATGATTTAAAGCATTGCCAGTAATTCAAATATACTTTAAAATATTGAAATTATCGAAAATTTAAAAATAGTATTTTGCAAATCAACAAAAAAAATGATATTTTTAGATAAGTGAAAGAAGTTTCTTTGTCATTTGTGAGTAGATTATATATATATATATATATATATATATATATATATATATATATATATATATAGTGGTAGTTGTTAGTGAGAAAATTTGAATTTAAAATCATTTTTATTTTTCTTTTCAAATTCTTTAAATCAATTTTTTAGTAAAAAATTAAATTTAGAATCTTTTCTATTTTTCTTTCCAACTTTTATCAGCCAAACTTCTAACTTAAAAAAAAAAATCTATTTGACTTATTTGGCTGATAACCTAAAAAATTATTCAATAACCAAATACAAACAAAACACCAATATGATGAACATGGTTGTCTCTGTTACCTTTTTGATTGGCTTCAAATGCAATCACATGATAGAGAGCCGGAACCTCTCAATAGGAAGAGTTTTATATTGCAGGAGAATAATATTATTACTTTAATAAACTTATACAAAATAACAATAATAATTATATATGTTTTTCGCTCATAAATTATTATGAAAAATATATTTAGTTTTTAAAAGAATATTTTATACTAACTTTCATAAAATAAAAATATTTAATATTTTATAATTCAATTTAAAGACAAAATATTTTTTATAATAATTTAAAGAAAAAAAAAACATATTTAACCTTAAAGAATATATTCTAATCAAATTACACATTTTCTATTGAATCATTCTTAGACATAAAGTAACTTTTTTTTAAAAAAATTAAATATATTTTTCCTCTACATATTACTTTTAAAAATTATATTTCATATAAATTACGCTACTTATTTGTTCCCTTCACTTTAAGAACATAGTTGACTCTAAAACTCTTTATTACATGCAAAATCTTTTACATATAGTTTTCTAAAGAGTAATTACATGAACTTCATATATTAAGAACCAAACATATTTTTTAAATAGTTTTAGAGAAAAAAATATTCAATCCTAAAAAATAAGAAGAAGAAAGTTACAGTATGAAATTAAATTAATAGTATTATTTGATCATAGTTACAAGGTACATTAGAATTGTAAAAAAATGGTATTGAGATTCAATGGGATCAGAATGAACAAGAAGCAAAAGACAAATAAGTGTGCATTATTTGTAACCACCTTAATTTTTCCTAATAAAGAAGAAAGAAAGAAAAAAGATAAGAAATTAGATGAATTTGATGTTCTAACAATGATATTTGTCAGTTTGTTTGTTTGTGGCATGGGTTGTTCCGTTCCCGCTCCTTACGTAAACTAACTATATACTCAAAATTAAAGGAAAGAAACTTATCCATTTTATTTAATTTTTCTGTCTTAGAATTCAGATTTGTGATTGCGATTACGACCACGATCACCATCTTCGCCACTAATTTGCCTTCTCTCTATCTTGAATGTTGCTTCTGTCTAATCAACACTTTTCCATGACCTTTGCTTTTGATTTTCATCACAACATACCACCCTTCTCTGCTTTTCAAAACCAAATATGAAGTCACCTTCTCGAGTATCATTTCTTTCTTCCCTTCTATGATCATCGTACTTTTGATTCGATTCATGTTTCCCTTTTCTTTCTCTAAAAACGGGGCCACCCATAATCATGTTTTTTCTTCTGTTTTATTTTCTTTGATCCTTTCCCTTTTTTTTTGCATGGCCTATGGCTATAAGGGTTATGCCTCATTTGTCTTACATAAGGAATTGATGATGAAAAAATAATCATGATTTGTAAAAGTTGTGAAAAAGGGTACCATAAAGGTCTTTAATTTTTATGAAAAAAATATTTTGTGTTGCTTTTATCTAACCTTGTCTTATGTTGGACCAGGCTTTGTCTGGTGTTGATTCAAAGAGTAAAAGATCATGTCTTTATGCCATGTTCCCAGCAGTTTCTTTAATTTGTGCTGTTATAATTTTCACGAGTTTGATCTTCTCATCACAGGTATATATGAATCATCCTTCTCTCTTAACGACTTTGCCTTTGATTAAGTAGGATTCATCACATTCTTCCAAACTCCATGCAGCTGAGGATATCAAGCTGGAAAATGGACGTTCAACAAACCGCAACAGTTGATAAATGCAAGGTTTGCTTTCTCACCAGGCATTTATTTTTCTTGATCGTGTGCAATTTTTTCAGGTACTGAATTTTGGTGCTTAATATTTGTTTATATTGTTTAGTAGAACCAGTGCAGGCCTAAGGGTAGTGAGGCATTACCTGCAGGCATAGTGTCCTCCACTTCCAGTTTCGATTTGCGACCTCTCTGGGATCCTCCCATGCCTAGAAAGAGAGGTCATCACACCGTAGAACCTGCTGAAGGCGCTGCTGAAGTGAGTTTCTATATATCTCTTTCTTATAATTATTGATGCAGAATATGCAGTCTCTTTAGTTTACACTCTTTTGGCAAAGAGAACTCATATCATCACCACCAACACTGTGTGCATTGGTTATGTTCTTTTGGGTTTCTTGGCTTTTGGGTTCTGAAACTTTATTTGAACTTTTATCAATCTGTAATTTTAGATTAAGTGCAATTTCTCTTGTCATCAACTGATCTGAATAGATAATACAGCTTACCAAAAATACTATCCGTGATTGTCTTGTTACGTGACAAGTTATTAGACTGCCAATTATGTGTATCAATTAACATTTTACCTAATAGCAGAGGCTAAAAGTAGTAACTAAAGTTTTAGTGACTTTGGTTGGTCAAAATTTAAATTAAAGACTAGATGCCAAAATCTGAAAAAGTTGAGACAGAAAAGATAAAGGTACTAAACCCTTTTTCTTTTCTTCTAGTATGGTAAGGATAAGATAAATGCATCCAGCAGTTTGTTTGCGATGGCAGTTGGGATAAAGCAGAAAGACCTTGTGGATAAAATGGTCAAAAAGGTACCTTAATGAGTTTTGTGCATATTGTTCATAACAAGTACTCTTGTTGTGTATGGGTCTGTGACTCTCTTTCTACTCTACATTGCAGTTTCTAGAAAGTAATTTCACTGTGATGCTCTTCCACTATGATGGTACTGTTGATGGATGGAATGATCTTGAGTGGAATAGTCGTGTCATTCATGTGTCAGTAAACGGTCAAGGCAAATGGTAGGTTTCTATGGTGATTTCACATTCCACCAGATCCATATTTTGAATACTATTTGTTATTCTGAGTGTGTTTTTATCATGGGCATGTTTTAAATGACTAGGTGGTTTGCAAAACGTTTCTTACACCCTGACATAGTTGAAGACTATGATTACATTTTTCTTTGGGATGAGGACCTGGGAGTGGAATACTTCCACCCAGATAAGTATGTAGAATTCCCTTTTAGCATTTGTTAATTGTAATTATATAGTTTGATGATCATGGCCTTTCATCCAAATATAACTATTCTGTCTCATGATTTATACCATATTTCTTAAACTATTTTCAGGTATGTTTCCATTATCAAACTTGAAGGGTTAGAGATATCACAGCCAGCACTGGATCCTAAGAACTCAGAAGTGCATCATCAGATTACTGCACGTTTGAGGAGGTCAACAGTGCACAGGTTCACTTCTATACACTTTCTATAAAGTTCATCTCATCTCCCCTATTTCTAGTTTTGCTTATGGTTTTTTTGGGTTAAGGTAGTTACCAAATACTAACCATACAATTAGGGGTAATGGACCTTTGTTGAAAAACTGAGGGAAGACAAGCCTATCTTGTGTTTTCCTTGAAATGATGTTGTTAATAGATAAGTGTGCTTTGAAGAAAATGTTTTTTTATGGATGCTTTTGGTCGTTGTGTTTGCAGAAGGACCTTCAGAGCTGGTAATGATGGTAAAGGGTGTGATAAAAACAGTACAGCTCCACCTTGTACAGGGTAAGATTTTAATGTTGTAAAGACAAAATTTAAGGTGTATTTGCCTTTATTTAAACGGTGGAAGAAATAAAAGGTGAAGAAATTTTCTCCAGGTGGATAGAAATGATGGCTCCTGTTTTCTCAAGAGCTGCATGGCGTTGTGTTTGGTATATGATTCAGGTGCTCCACTCAGTGCTATTAATGATGCTGTGGAGAATTACCATAAGCATTGCTCTATACTCATGGTTTCAATTTACTCACAATCTGTGGTTTGATTTACAGAATGATTTGATCCATGCATGGGGTCTAGACATGCAGCTTGGCTACTGTGCTCAGGCAAGTTAAGCCATGTTTGGTTAAATTTGGTTTCCCTTTTCTATGTAGAATACCATAGACATTGCTGGTACTATTTTCAAATAAAAAAATGAACTTTTTATTTGGGTAACCTTTGTTTTCATAGTGGCAACTAGAATCAAAGGTGATTAGCATGATGAAACACAAATTTTAATTAGAGAATAGCTCTAACAAACTGTATTAAAACTTTTTCCTTTTTTCATTCTCCTTCTACTTTTGCCTTCTTGTTCAATCTGACCTTATCTCTGATGGGTATAGGGTGATCGAACAAAAAGCGTTGGTGTTGTGGATGCTGAATACATTATCCACTACAATCGTCCCACCCTCGGAGGAGTAGATCAGACTGTGGTCAGAAAAATGGCATTTTTATTGGAGTTTAATTATGTTGTTTTAATTTTCTAAATCACTATAATTTCTTAGCTCAATTCTTACCTTGTATGTGTGTCTCGCATTCTATCTTACTAGAAACTGAAGCTTATCTGTGTTTTGCAGCTTAAACCTCAGGAAAAGGATCATAGAGTAGACGTAAGTTACCATGTTGTCATGATTTGTCAATTCAAGTACTGTCTGAATGTACCTCAAAAAACACGCTTTTATCTGATTTTGATTCATAGACTGATACCTGTCAGATTTTTTTGCAAAACTTGTGCCTCTGGATGTGGTAAAGAAAAACAACTTTTTGGGGGGTCCCCTTTGATGTTTGATGGAAGCCAATGAAATAGGCAATACTTACCTTTAAACTTAACTTTCATAATATAGTCACTTGTTACCTTAAATGACAAAAACTAATTGCTTTGCCATTTGGCTTTACATATTTGAGATTCTTGCATGAGAAAATTTTATGCCAAACATTTAGTATATCTGAGTGATACATACTTTTTTCTGTCGTCACTAACATTAACATTCTGCAGGTGAGGAGACTTTCTTACCGGGAATTAGATATTTTTAGGAAACGTTGGGAAAAGGCAGTTAATGAGGATGAATGTTGGGTGGATCCATTTCCACAGTCAGAGTAAGAATTGGATTGGCAAACAAATTTTATGTAAATTTTGTACAGAAAAAAACATATTATATGTGAAGAGAAATGCTACTTGTAGCTTCAGCAAGGGTGGATCATGACTAAGACATACAGAAAAAGCTTATAAGATCGCATGGACATGACTCCTGGAATAATTTTTTTTTTCTTAAATAAGCTGGGTGCCTTTAGTGAAAATTATCCTCCTTTTATTGGATCAGCTTTGAAGGGAAATAAAATAATGATAAGAGGGTAGTTAGAAACATGTAATTTAGATTCTCCACCCTGTCATTTTTTGCTAATTTTGATTTGATAAAAGTAAGATGTCAACATGTCAAGTTAATTTGAAAAGAGATGATGAAGATTGAGTTTATACCATATGATCGTTCGTTTTATCTTCTTTTTGTTTCTACTTGGATCATCGCTTTATTCAACATTTTCCTTCACAGAACATATTACAAGACAGTAACAGATTTTGGATCTGAACGATAACAAGACGTGATGCAGTTTAAGATTTCAAAAACAGACAAATTAGTAGTGGTCACTGGCCAGTGAACTTTTATTCCCCCTAAAAACTACCAAAAACGTTTGCTGTTTTCTAAGTTTTCAGTAGTATAAAATGATTTCTGCAGCAAGATAGCAACATCAATATAGTTCAGGCAAATCTTAACGGGTGTTCTTAGAAGAAATAAAAGTAAAAACATATTTAATGAGAACGAGAATACTTATTGTATTAAAAATATAAAAATAATTAATAGAATGCACTAGCACCTTCAAGAGAACTTGTTCGGAGGACACTTCAGAAAATATTAGAACAGCCACAAGCAGTTCCAGTTGGATCCTTAAATTATCCTTACAAGAGTGCATGGGTTGTTGCGAAATGAAGTCAGAAAGATTCCAAAACACTGCAGAATTTAGTTGCAACACTCCAAACTAAAGCCCGCAGCCACAAATTTACCAATACAGAAGTGCAATATTCTTGCTTTATTAATAATTGACACTATAGAAGCGTTGGCATTAGTATCATAAAACACATAGAAAAGGGAGAGTAATACACATACCAAGGCTAATTGCATTGATGCACGAACCATTATGAATAAAAAAATAGGAAAACATATTACAAAAGTGGCAGGTTTGTAGCTAAGGCTTCAATATCCTATTCTCCCACCACACCGCACCCCAATATAATACCCGAATTAGTATCATGATTCGAAGGTGAAAAACTGTGATTAACTTTAGGGAAGTTGCAAGAGAAAGAACTAAAGATGGCATTGAAAGCAATTGCATGTTTTAGGAGTGAAAGAGCAGAAGCCAAAAGGTCTATTGGGAATGTTGCAATTGATGGAATAGCAACATGGAGAGGGCAAGCAGATCCTTTTGGCTCCACCACAGCAGGTGCATAGTGCGCATATCTGGAAACTTCCCAATCTTCTCCGGCTCTCATTCATCATCATCATCTGCATGGATGCTGCACCACCATTTGCCTGCTTATAATGAAGATTAAGAAATTTGAGCTACAAATTTTGACACATGCGTTTGGATTTAGGGAAGGGAAAAAGAGGAGAGAAACTCACATTCACATTGGGTAAGAAAATAGACAAAAAAATGAGAGAGATGATGAGGCCATGAGCGTGAGCAGAAGAGGTCATCTTGACAAGTGCTTCCTAGGTTGGTGGTGATGGAGAGCGAAGAGTTTAATGAACTACAGAGCTAGCTTTGCACACTCGAGTTGGACCAGGGAAAAGACTGCAGAGGAAACACAAGAACAAGTGTTTAATTTGAAAGCAGAGATCACAGTGTCTGACCCCTGTTGTCTCCCCACTCTCTCTGGTTGATAATCCCATGGGATTTATTCACAATGTTACCACTTTTTTATTAAGAATATCGTCAAATAAATTTTTACAGATACTTTACATTCATTATTTTATCTTTTATTTTCTTTTATAAATATAAAAGTTAACTTCTTTTAATAATCAAAATATTCTCAAAAATAAGTTGTCAACTGATGTCAAAAATATAATTTTTCAGTGGACAACTTCAAACCTTGCATCACTGTATAATACTCCAAAACATCCATACATAAAAGTAATTATCCGCATAATACTTTCGAACAATAACGTTGTTCTCATTGCACTTTCTATTTTATGGAAACACTTCCATCAATTGGTTTTATGTAGGCGTAAATTTTTCTTTTTTTCGCAATGAATGTAAGCAATTACATATCATTAATGTAAACAATCATTTCACATAAAACAATTATACGAATTTACATATAACAAAGCTATTTTGTTTCAAAAAATTCTATATCGACAAAATTTTTATATATTTTATCCAAAATATACTAAGATTTCTGACTGGTTGACGAGATCTGAACCATACGATACCTAGAATTTGTGAAAGTTTTGGCCATTATTAAAAAGATGTCTGGTGGCACACAAACCACATCACGTCGGGCTTACGTTGGAAAATAAATTATTACAAGATCGTGAGTTGTTATTGACTAAATAAATATTGCTTTTGGTGTTACTGTTATTCTTATTATTTACATTTTTTCACTTTAATTAACGATCATGTCTTGCATTACTCTCTTTTTTGGAAGAGGCTATAATCTTAGACGTGCTTTCCTTTTCAACTTGATTTGACTGAGCTGTGAAGATTGTCGGTCATAAAAATTATTTTCGTCTCAGCATGCTTTCTTTTCACCTCGACTTCCTTTATATATTTTCGTCAGCACCTGCTTGGTCGTTTAACTGCAGTTGCATCGTACATCGTACATCGCACGTGTACAACCCCACGCTCGGGGTCTGATATCAACAATGATGAAGCGGAATATAGTGTGAATCTAAGCAAACCAAAACCCCAACAAATTTGGTTTGCTTCACCGAATAATGAAGAAAATCCTTCCTCTACTCACTCTACACGATTATTCTGCAGTAATGGTAGAAATTATATTATTTAAGGGGTAAGAAAACTGCCAAAAGTCGATCCAATAATTATTTTTGCCGGTACGCAGTAAACTAGCGTCTCTCATGACAATGTAAACCTATACAAGAAAGAATAGGATCAGCAGCACCTGCATGAGTTGAGTTATAGAACAAGCAAATAATTTGATTAGGAACACCATACTCGTGTTATCTTCAGCTAACGAAAATGCGACTCTCTAAAGCTTCCATTAAAGACATAAATTCCAGATTATGATTTGATGCATGTGAACTGCAAACCCAACTCCAGAAATCCACCCACCTGTAATGGGACCATGAAATTTATGGCCTGAAACCCACAGCATTCTCTACAGGAACAAAAAGTACCATAAGTGTTGAGATTTGGCATATTGGAAAAAGTACATCAGTAAGGTTCAGCTTTCACTGCCTCAACATTCATAATCAATACTTTCTACCTTCCAACTTCTGCAAAACAAAATCTGTCAAGGACAAACACCACAGATAGTATGCATAATAAGGAGAATATAGAGCTACAGATTTAAATTACATTCCTCCAGTTGATATTTACTCGGATCGGATGTACAAAATCATAGTTTAATTCGATCAGCAAAATTCTGGTAAGAATGTACAAGAATATGAAAAATGGAAAGGTTCTCGCGATACTGTTTGCTTGCCATTGAAAAGAATTCCATACATGCACAGTAGACAGCATAAACCCAACTGCAGTGGGAGTAAGGTTTTTGCAACCAGTTTCAATCCTGCAACCAATAAATATCCAGAGGAGGTAAACTTTAGTCATTACAAATTTCCAGAAGGAGGTTTTTACATAGTGTGAAAAGTTAATTAGAAAGAAAGATGGATTCAGGACAGAAGGATTGTTCACATTGGGTTGGACCTAAGGTGACAACATTTGCTTAAATTTATCCAATGAGCCCGGTAACATGAAACCAGAACAAATGACTCTGCCTACATCTCCAGCAATGGAAAATTAATTTACAGATTAGTCATCTCTCCCCTTAAAAAAATTGTACAAGCTAAATGACCCGTTTTCAAGAGACATCATCATCAATGTCATCATCACCAGATGGTATCTGTCTTGTCTCTGATAATGAAAGCCGCCTGGGCGTTGCTGAGCTCGATTCACCAAGTCCTTCCGAAGATAAATTTAACGCAGCAGTTCCTGATGAAGATCGTAGCAGATGCCTGCTCGGGGCATCAGCTGAAGGCGATGAAGAGATATTATAGGTGAAAATTCCCATTGGGTGGTCAAACTTGCAACTTGGGCCAAATTTGCATATGCCATAACGTGAATAGAAGACACACAAAGGTTCTCCCTGTAACAAATGGGACAGTGCCTCGTATCAGCTGGCTCTAATTCAATTAAAACTGACAAGACCAAACTAATGAAGAGAATGATGACACAAATATTTGCATATCATCCCTTTTTCTCCAATTACCACAAACAAATAACCTTTCCACGCATTTATCCAGTTCAATGAAGGAAAATGTGAGAATACACAAAAATACTATACAGACTTCACACCAACTTAAAAATAGTTAATATACACCATGTCCATATTTTGTGAATGATATGATAAATCAAGAGCCAAAGGGAGAAACCCTAACGCTGTCAGTCATCATAGTTTGATTAAGATAATATAACAAATACATACTTCGAACTACTCAAACTAATTACCCTTCTCAACATCCTCTGTGGTGTCTATGTAACTGCTTCAAACCATTCCAACTTAGGTTGGCTTCAAATTATTTTCAAACTTAAAACAACAATTTTCAATGTTCACATTATTGTATTGCCACATGCAATTCGATAAGCATTTTGCTATATAATATGATTAAATCCAAGCATAGAAAGCTATCTGTAGTAGAATTATGAGTGCCACTTCCTAACAAGGTCATGTCATGTAAGGAAAAAAAGGAGGGGATCCGAATCCAAGAGGTAATGCAGAAATAATCAAATAACAAGCGTATGAACCAAGGAAATTTTTGGAGACTAAATCTGAATCAAATTGTTGTCAAACTCAAAATCCTGAAAACAATAATGAAGAATAAATTCTGAAATAACAAAATTTACACCTAGGAAAAACAACTAGGCAGATAGAATTCCATAGCAAGAACCCAACTCACCGGACGTAAAGGAAGGCCCATGGGACTCAAGACACAGTCAGGAGCAGGAATTAGCCTTTCACTTGGGTGGTGGAACCGACAGACTGCGCCAAACTTACAATCTCCTGTCTTCATGTAGAATTGGCATTCAGGCTGGCCAGGTCTCTCAGGAAATATGTTTTCCCTCTGCAATGCATAAAACCCTACTGGAACAGTGCCAGAACGGAATTGAGAATATGCTCCATGTGATCCTGCGTTTGCTAGCTCACCTTGGCGAGAAGTTCCATATGTTTGACCATTTCTCATTGCTTGCTGATGACTGTCTGAAGTAGAGATTGATCCCACTTGACCCTGAAAAATAAATATTCTATCAAGACATTGAATCAGCCAGGGCAGGTTCTAACAAAATGGTTATGCACATATGCACCACGTTCCATTATTTCAGAAGTGAAAGGAATATTGCCAGTTCTGTTGAGAGACAAATACCGTGAAATTTCACACCAACAGAGTTTCTGCATCATTTTTACAGGGGAACAATGATCTTATTGATGGAAATAAATGACCTTCTACGTACATTTAACATAAACCCATATGACATGCCTTAGAACCAGTCAAAACACAGAATAAGACTATGTTGTTCCTGTTTGTTTCCTATGGAAAGAATGGGTGAGCTTACACCATATGCACTCCACCCAGGCACCGAAACCACTCCCTGAGGAAGAATTAAGGGTGCATAACTTGAAGGACCCTGCCAGCGAGGACTAGGGATGTATGGTGCCCTTGACCAATTTGTAATTCCTCCTGCATACGACTGCTGACCTGGTGTAGTTGGAGAATGGACAGTAGGGTAAACAGAAGAATCCTGTAATGAAAGCATCATGTTACTCGGTTGAGGATGGTGGAATTTGCAAGTGTTTCCAAATTTGCATTGTCCTGTTCTCAAATAATAAGCGCATTCAGGATCATTCTGCAGAATCAGGAGACAAAGAAAACATTTTGTAAGTTATATGAACACTAATATCAATCAGAAAGCAAGTATAATTTCTATAAAGCTCAGAGGTCAGATATTAAATATCTGCATCAAGTACACAAATTTTTGGAAAGTATAACCATAATATCTGAATTTAAGCAGGTCTAAAAGCAGGTCTGACAATTCAATGGTTACCAAATGAGTGAAGATACAATAATAAGCTACAAATTCATGAGCAACTACTATTGTAATCATGATTATAAATGAATAAATATTAAAAACTAACAGGTCGTAGCGGATAGCCTAAAGTATTTAAGGCAACTCTTCCAGCAATCCCAGCCTGATCTTTAGGATGATGAAATTTGCATGTGGCGCCAAATTTGCAAGTTCCTGTCTTCAGATAGTACTGGAACACAGAAAAAAAAAAAGACATCTTCATTATGGTGATTGGTGAATGATTAAATAAAGATAGACATTAGTGCTCCAAAGATCAAGGTTGATGTTAACACTTAACATCTCATTACTCATAAAGAACAAAAATACAAAATCAATAAGAAAATCAGATCAAAATAAGCGTGCATAGTCTAGCATGAAGTAATATAGTAACTAGGGCTCCTGTCGATATCAGTGCTTAAATAAAGAATTAGCACATGCTATTAAGAGCTGAATGGCACACATACGTGCATGCCATACATATATAACAATCAGTTCTTCGGAATGACAAGAACAAGATTTTCTATTTAATCCACCTTAGCTTTTCAATTGTTCAATTGGTTTTTTGATATACAAATATACATACAGACATATATGGAATGACAAGAACAAGATTTTCTATTTAATCCACCTTAGCTTTTCAATTGTTCAATTGGTTTTTTGATATACAAATATACATACACATATATAAATATAAATATATGTTGGTTTTTAATTAAATAAAAGTTCGTTTTTAATTAAATAAAAGCCAAAGTAAACCGAATCTGGTTACAACAATAGCCACATAATTTAGGCAAAGTCATGAACACACAAGTTTATGATTCTTCCCTTTCCCCCTACACCTTCATTCTCCACAACTTTCAAATTCACTGACAGTTTTAGGCTAGCCTTCCACGGTCACAAGAACCACATGAAAGTGTCAATCCAAATCCAACCATTAACCCCACAAAGATTGATATGATTTAGAGAAATTGCAAAACTCCACCCAAAAGGAGACGATTCCCAGACCACGCAAACAAAGAAGCAACATACACCTTATGCATGCATTGAGAAACTAATACATGCCTGACATTCTGGTTGTCCTATTCTTTCTGGGAACTCGCCTATCATCCTTGCAGTAGCAATAGCCTGATAAGAGATCATCAGTATTAGTAATTATATTCACCATGTAATAAAATGATATAAAAATAAAAATAATCAACAACACAGTATGATTCAACATTATGTAGCTTCAGTAAAGTGAAACCATTAATGTGAACAAAGAGCATGTATGCGAAAAGCCAAAAAGAGAGAAAAAAAAAATGTCGTTTCCACACCCAAAGGTAGTTAGGAGTGCTGCGTCAAGAAAGGAAGATACAACAGAGTAACATCTCCCCAGTGTTTATGTGCATCTTTCTCTGCTAAAATGCTGTCATAATCCAGTACAACGAATAGAAACGCACGTGTTTTGCGTAGTAAAAAAGCTAACCAAAAACATGGGATGGACAGAAGATGTTAGAGGACAACAGCAAATACTTTCAAGTGTGCATGGGTTTGACCAACTAATATTTTATTTTGACGATAGGAAGGATTGAAAATGAATCCGTCTTAGAGCAAGAAACATGTATCATCATCTAATTTAAACACATATATCATAAAATTACAACATAATTTGTAGATATAAATGCATTCAAACTTGTACCAGCTTCCTGTTAGGAGGATGATTAAATCGACACGTTGCACCAAATCTACACAGTCCAGTTCTGATGTAATATGAACAGTCTGGCTCCCCTGGACGCTCCGGATAAGCTCCAGAATCCATTGTTTCGCCACTCCTTAAATTCATCATCCACAGTGAATCTGAAACAACATCATACACGCGTGAACAGCATGATGTAAGCGAAACTGAAGCCACATCATCAATGCACACAATGGCTACAAATACCATACCTACAATCACAAAAATAAGAAAAAGTGTCGGTGCAACTACCGTTAGAAAAAGCTTACATCACGATAAATAACTACAATAATCATTTTTAAAATGTTCACACACACAAAAAAAAAAAAACAAATCAAACACCTCTTCAATAGAAATCGAATTGGATTCTCGCAACAGTCTAAATCCAGCACAAAAAAATATTGATCTGAATTGAACACGTGACATCTCCTAACTCTAACGCAAAGCATTGGAACACGAAATGTTACTTTCTTAAACCAACGAATTCAATTTGAAAAAAACGAAACGACAAAAGAGAAAAGAAATTAAAAAAAAAAAAAAACCTTGTCCTTGAGAGATAGGGGAATTGCGGCGTGGAATGACTCCATGAGGTTGAGGATTAGGGATGATGACGTTGAGCTTCTTCTTCTCCATTCATGAGCCTTTCAATTCTCATTTCCCACCTTCTCCACCCCATTCCTCAAAAGAGAAACTTCTCTCCACAAACCTCACCACAACTCTCATCTCTTCTTTCTCTCTCCTCTCCCACACGTGCCATCTCTTTTCCCCTTCCTTTTTATTTCTTTTTTTTTTACTTAAACCAATCAACAATTTTCGTTTATTTATTTTATTTTTATTATTTAAAAAAAGAAAATGTTATTATACATAGAAAATAAGACGCCTCACTCACTCCTCACTCCCTCGCACGCATTTCTTTTTCTCGCTATCGCATTAATTGGTGCCGCCAACTCAAACCACAAACTCTCTCTTTCTTTCCGCCTTTCTATGCTTTTCAACTTTTGTGCAAAACGACATCACCTGCTTTTACTCGTTTTTATTCCTCTCCTTTCCTTCTATAAATGAAAAGTTCATGGACTATTATAATAATACTTTGCGTCCATATTATAATACTTTGAGTCCTTTAATTATAAATTTATTAAAAATTAATTAATATTTTCATTGATTGATACTTAAAATACTGATTTACAAAACGACAAATTATTTTAAAATAAATTAAAGATGAAAAAGAAAATATGGTATTGTTAATAACAAAGAAAAACATTAATAATTTTCAAGAACATTAAAATGTGTTTTAATCTTGTTTTATTTTCGCTTTAAGTAGATTTATAATGATGATGTGATTGCAATGATGTCATTATGGTTAATGTGACAATTTTGACAACGTTATGAGAAAAAAGTCATAACATTTTGGTTGGGGACACGGAATGGTAACGTCATCTTTAATTCTTTCTTATAAAAAACGTAAAGAAAAATAAATTTAACTTTTTATATAGATTAAAATTAATTTAAGCACAAGTTAAGGGAAAATTTATACAAAAATGTTTTTTTAATATTTGTTTTAAACTTATAATAAAAGAATTTAATTCGAAAAATATTATTTCTTTTCCTAAATCAATAATAATGAATTTCATTTAGGTAACATTAACGAGGGACAAAATCATTAGTTTGTTATTTTTTGTTTACAAGAGAAAGAGGATGACTAAAAATATACTATTTTTTTTAATAAACTTTGTAAAATTTAATATTTTTATAATGTTTTGTATTTAAAATTGCATCTCATGAACAACTTATTAAATTTAAGTCGATTGTGTTTGACTTAAATTTTAAATTGTTTAAATTTTTAAGTTTATAAAAGAAATAATAAGAGAAAAATGTATTTTTATATTTAAATCGTATTAAGAAAAATAATTTTAATTTTAGATAGAGAAGTTAATATGCATAATCTATAATACATATCTTTTTTTAATATTTTAATAAAACTGTTCGGAGCGTTTCTTCCTTAATTTGAAGATGTTGATTATTAATATTATATTTGTAGTACGATGATCTGAGCTTGAACACACTTACATCTCGTCAACTGGAAGCCATGTTCGGTTATGTGTGGGACGAGAGTGGGCGAAAAATCTAGTGTGCCCAATCTCATCTACTTTTGATCTATTTTTGGTCGGTTAAATGAAATTTGTTTTTTTTATCTGTATTTATAATTTTTCCAAATGAGATTTCTGATTTAGTTATATAGATTTTAAAAATTAAAAAATCCAAATTTTAAATATATTCAGATAAAAAATAATCTGATCCTAATTTCGACGCACATGCCTCTTCTTCGATTCAAAATTTAAGAACCCTATATCCTTCTGTTGCTTCTCCTTTGCAATTCACTCGAAAATTGTCAAAATTCCAAGAACCCTAAATCCTCTTCGCTGCTTCTTCTTTGCGATTTCTCTATTTCAAAATTTCAGGAACCCTAATTCCAAATTGGTTTTTCACAAAATAAATAAATAAATAAATCTGAATCCAAAATCTGATCTACACATTTGAATTAAGATTGAATATAAATTGGATCTTTAAAAATCAAATCAATGCTCAATATTGTTTATGGGGCTTAGTTTGAAATTTTTTTCAAACACTTGTGTTTCCGAAAGGGGATTTGAGACGAAACTCTTTAAGTCTTTATTCGATCTCTCGATCGTCTGACACACGTCACAGGTTTTCACTCAAAGGACGAACGGTGGTGACTAGACCAAATGTGTGTTACCTAGTTGTTAAATTTGTATTTATAGGTATTAGGTCCAGCAACCAGCATCTGTTTTCCTTTATGTAATATTCGTTAATTAATGACATTAATTACCTTTTAACCTGTCTTCTTTGGTCTTTTACTGCTCAGTCTCGTCTCATCTCTTCGGCTGCCAACCAGCCAGTCTTTCCTACCTTCGATGTGGATCCGACCGATCGACTTACCCCATAGTACAACTTGATTAATTTTTCAAACACTTAAAATTGTATAATCAAAATAAGAATATTCTTTACCACTTCTTTTATAAAAAACAAACTATGGTGTGAATTACTTATATTAAGTTTGTCGAAAATATTAAACAAAGTCGTGAGAGTCTGTTCAATCCATTTAACTTATAACATCTTAAATTTGTAATACCATATTGTCAAATACAATGTTTTAATCATATTATCTTTATCCAAAAACAGAATAGAGATAAAAGTTTGTAATATATGTAACTTTTTTTTTATTTCTTACCAAGTAAATAAATAAGTTTTCTATGTGAGATTTATCTAAAGTGATTGTATTTTCATTTGAATAATCTCAAATTTTGTAACAATATATGAATAAGAATATGTTATTTTAATTTTCACAACATTTATTTGTAAAATTCAAATTTACATTCATTTATATATTTTAAACTGATTTTATCGTTAATGTAAAATTTACAATTAAATAAAAAATTATTCAGATATAAAATTCACACATCTTTTCTAAATAAAGTATTTTTTGATATTTGATTTTTATGTTTGTGATAAAATGTTTGTGAGAGACAAAAATTTCTTTGAAATGTTTTATGTGATGATGAAACCATTAATGAAAAAATATTTCAACCTTAACCATTATGTGATATAGTAAATTTATCATTATTATGATGTCATATATGTAATGAAAATCATAGAGACAAAACAATTTGGCATAAAAACTAGTTTCCTTAAATGTCTACCATAATTTTAGCACATTTCTCATTGAAGTATTCCATTTTAGAATAACTCGTAACAATGAGGTCGTCTTGTAATCCATGTTTAGCATTATCCACAATGAATCAATATATGATTGATAAGCTGCGCAACTTATAAAGCATAATAAGTAATAAAATAAAATATATTGATAAGAGTCGATCTGCTAGCTTGAAAGATGCTTGTTTTAAAATTTAAAATTTAAAGCATAGATGCACTCAACGATGCTTATCAATGAGCATTAATTTAATGCAACTCGATTATATAAGAATGAAGATTTTCATAATAGTAAAAAAAATGACACAAATATGGAGAAACATAACAAACACTGATAAAATTAAAAACAATAGAATAAGTAACTAAATTATGATCTAAGATGCTTAAGATTTTGTGTTAATGTATAATCATTATTTAATATTTATATATCCTTAGAGGACCGATATCCTTGTATCTTTATAATATTTCATTGCTGAAAAACAAAACGTATTGATCCATGTATATCTGAAAAAAATATTTACGAGTATATCAGCTATTACTATTATTATTATTATTATTATTATTATTATTATTATTATTATTATTATTATAATAGAAGCAAAAAATGAGATAGAAATCCCACAAGTAATATACTAAATCGGGTTTGTTAAATGGCCTTATAATGAAAGTGTTGCTTATTTTAACTTCTTCAAAATCACTTATAAAACTAATACCGAGTTAATAGTATTTGAAAAACTGCTTTGAATAACTTTTGAAAAAGAAGTATATATGACTGACTTTGAAGATAATTTTTTTTTAATTTTTTCAATTAAATAAAGTGGTTTCAATTAAAAATTAAAAATTCAAGCTTTCAAAATGGGTGGTATAACAGAGGTGATCCAAGACGCCTTTTCAGTTTTGACGCCTTTTGAAATTTGAAACCATTTGCAATTTTGCACGTGTGTTTGTTTTCACCCACGTGGTCTTAGCATGCAATGGATTTGACTGCATAACTCTTCGTTGAAAACAGAAAGACTATGTTTTGGTAGTTCCATACACATCTTCGGAATCTTCTTCGTTTAATAATCTTTAAAATATTATATCACATAAATATAACTCTGTTTTTAATTAGTTTTAATTTTTATATTTTGTTGTTTTTTTGTTTTTTTTTTAGTTTAATCATAAAAAGCTGTCAAATAAGATAATTCAATTTTATCATGATTTTAATATAATTGTTTTCTAGATATACATCACAAACAACGGATTATATTCAAAGATAAAAACAATAAAATTATCTTTTGAGTGTGAAGACAAGTCAAATTTAGTCCTATATTTTTTTTTTCTTTAACGAATCCACTTGAATCTCCCAAGATTAAAAATTTGTTAAGTTTTATATTTATAGAAAAATCACTACCTAAACAAATATGTAAATATCAACGAACCATGAATCCCTTTAAAAAACAAATCGGGTAATTTTTTTTGTAAGCCGCCATGCATCTCGTTTTCAAACTTTCCAAGTTGATTTGGTCCAAAAAGACAATCACAATATTATGAGTATTTACATATATTTCTAGTACTAAATATTACTCGATAGGATAAGTAAAGATAATTGATTTCATTATAAATAGAACTTGTTATTGTTAATAGTGAAGGTTGAAAGAATAATATTAGTGATTAAGTTTAAGAAAACCATGGAGGAAGTGGAGATAACAGAGGAAGACGAAGTTGTGGTTGCTCCAACTAACTTTTCAATGGTGGAAGAGGGTATTTTCCGCAGCAGTTTCCCTCGATCTTCGAATTTCTCTTTTCTTGAAACTCTGAATCTTCGTTCCGTGGTGTAAGTTCAACGCTGTTTCTTTTCTCCTTCGTTAATTTTCCGATGCATTGGGTTTCATTCTGGTGTGTGACTGCAGATATTTGTGCCCCGAACCCTATCCACAGCAAAATCTACAGTTTCTTCAATCACAAAATATCAAGTTCTTCCACTTTGGTATTGAAGGCAAAACGGTAATTAACTTTCTTTTTCGCAAGAATTATGATTTAATTCCATAAACATATACAAACTCAAATTCATTTTATTTTCCGTGCTAATGCTTGTTTTGCAGGATCTTTCTGTGCCTGCCGTTAAGGATTTGATCTTGGAGGCCGTCAAAGTTTTGATTGGTATGTATATATAACTCAATTCATATGTTATTGAACTATTTTCTATCTCTTGAATCGTGATTATCATACATTTTGACTTGCTTCATGTTTTGTTGTTTCAGACGTGAGAAATCACCCAGTTCTAGTCCACTGTAATCAAGGAAAGGTGTGTATAAATAATTTTACTTTTGGTTTTGTTTGCTTTATTTAATTTATTTATGAGTGAGATTCAATGTTGGATAAAACCTGATAAGTTTGAACTACATATATCTATTTGAAAACTTGATAAATATTCCTTGTTTTATATATTTGCAGCATCGAACTGGCTGTGTTGTTGGATGCTTCAGAAAACTGCAGAGTTGGTGTTTATCTTCTGTGTTTGAGGAGTACAAGAAATTTGCTGGTGCAAAATCCAGAACAACTGATTTAAGTTTCATAGAAACGGTTGATCTCTTAAACCTGAGAAAGTGTCTTAACAGCATCATATACCAATACCTAGGACATTCTTCAAAGAAACGCAAGTTGCTGTACAGAGATGATAATCCACTCAAGTTCCACTTGACATCAGTTTAGCTTTCTAGTACAGCTCTGTTAATTGATCACTAATTTTGAACATGACATCAATTCCATTCATACTTTTATTTTATTTTTTTCATTTGCATTTTTTTATTCAAAAAATTTACCGGTGGATTTATGGGTGTGTGTAAACTTCAACTTTAGTTCCATATTTAGTTAAAAATCTAGAATTTTCAAGAAATATTAATTAGAAAAATCTAATGGGAGACATCCAACATAAGAGTGTCTGAATTCATTGTGTAACATCATAAAATATTAACGGAGATCCAATATAAAATCATTGTAATTTCGTGATAACAGAGAAGAATAACAATAGAAAAACTAAATCATTAAATTTTCATATAGAAACCAAAACATAAAATAAAATGACGTTGAATGTTTAAATCAAATTTTCATTTAATGTAGTCTTATAGCATGCACTTTTGTCCATACTTCATGAAACACAAGTTTAACTCAAATCCGAATAACCAAAAACAACATGAAAAAAAGAGTACCAGAAACACAAAATGAAAGTCCATGGAAATAGTTCGATTGAGAGCTGTAATGTAAAAACAAGACAGCTACGAACATAATGATAACTTTTGCATGCATTTGCAAGGTCGGTAAACGGATCACGATGAAGTTGAAGAGGTTCCCGTTTCAGAAACGTAGCTAGTGCCAGCTACGATCTCTTCAACTTGTTTCTCAGTAACGAAACACTGAAGTGGACCCATTAGCACTCATCCAATCCTGAGAAAAACCTTCAAAAGAAAAAGGTATGTTAAATGGAGGTGGAACATAAGGAGCAAGGTTAAGTCCATAAGGCATGGTAATGGCATTATTCAAGAAAGAAGAGTAATGCATTGGGGGAGTGTAGGAAGACCCAAAATTCATGTTATAGTTGAAACTTCCAAAAGGGTTGGATCTGATGAACATATTGAAAAATTCAGGATTTGTGTGATTAGGAAGTAGTTGGAGAGTGTGAACTGGAGGTTCTGCAAGGTTTGGGGTATTGAAAAAGTTCCTAGTTCCAGGTGATCCAAAAGTCAATAGGGCATTGGCTGCAGCAGCAGCAGCAAGTTGTTCATCTTCTTCATCATGTATATATTCTTTGCTAGGGTTTGGTTGTTCGTGATTGTGTCTTCCCTCGTAAGTACTAATCAAGTTTTTTTGGTTACGCGAATCACGTTCCACGTGCTTCTTTACTGAACATCCAACAGTTGTGCATTTGTAGTAGGCCCTAAAAAACATCCATTGAAACTTGTTGAGTTAATATACATGTTATTGATTTATTATTTATTTATTATTGTATTAGCATACTTTAAATTTAATAAAAAATTCTATTGTATGTTGTGTTAAAATGTTATAAAAAATTCTATATTAATATATGATTGTCCTTTCTTAAAAATGCAGATGATGAAGAGAGAGAGAGAGAGAGAGCACAATACCTAGGGAATAAATTTCCCTTAATAGGTTTCTGACCATACTTTCTCCAGTGATAGCCATCGTCTACTGTATTCTGGTTTTGTCTCTTAATCTTCACTTCCACATCTTCTCTACGAAAACCCTTCCCTCTCCCTTTCTCACATTCCTCAATTGATCTTTTTCTCTTCCTTTAACATGATAAAAAATAATATCAATATTGTTTTTTGGGTAAATTAAAATAAAACTGTGACATGGAGATTAACAAAACCTATGTTTGAAAGAGCAAAACCTGTTCTGAGAAGTGTTTGATGCTCCCCCGACAACACTGGATCTGTCCTCGTTATCGTTGTCTGTTGGAAGAAGATGCTGTGGAGTGACCTCCAAATAAGAGGAAGGTAAAGGTTGAATTCTTTCACTCCAGCCACCAACTTCCTTGGAGCAAGAAATTTGATCATCTTCATCAAATTTTGCATTAAGATCAAATGGAAACTCCACCATTTTCACATCATTCGAATTCGACGAATGCACTTGTTCAACAGCTTTCTTAGGAGGAGCAAGCACATGACAATGATTATTACAAACCTGATAAACTCATGTTATATATGATAAATTTCACAGCCATTTTAATAAAAAAAATATTAGTGTTCACTATAAATAGAAGAAACAAGTATAAAATTTTTATAAGTCATATGACAAAACCAAATAAATAAAAAATAGTTGAATTTAATTAAATTTTTAGATTGGGAAAATATTTACCTATTATCACACAGTGAATTGTCAATTTGGATGCTTTCATAAGGATGAATTATGAGAAAAATAATAAATGCAGGTTAGATAAATATTATCTGTTCTTTTTTACTCACTAAAACATTTTTTATTTAATTAATCTTTTAAAAGTAACTCATGTAATATGTAATGTATCTGTAACTTGTAAGTAAGGGGGAGAAAGTGGAAAGAGTAATTTTTGTAAAAATCGTGTTATTTTTAAATTAAGTTGATATTTAAAAAATATAAATTTTAACAATAAAAAAATCCTTTAAAAACTTTAATCCAATTAATCTCGATCAATCTAACCCATTGGATTTGAATGAAATAGATTTAACATAAAAAATTGAAGAAATTCAACCCAACTTGATATTTAATTGGATAACGAATTCTAAAAATCCTACCTAATCACCGCATAAATACCTCAAGTTCATATCTCTATATCCCCTTTATTTTTTTAATTTCATTTAACAAATTATTAAACTTTAATTTATTTTTCATTTTTCTTATCATGCTTATTTGCTGTTACACTAAATATTATGGAGTAGTATTTACCACTACATAATAATCACTAAATGTATTTGACGTGGATAAAAAGTTAGATTAAAATAAAATATTTTTTAAACTAACATAAAAACGGGTTAAAAAACCTTTAATGTTCTATTTTATATATATATATATATATATATATATATATATATATATATATATATTTGATAAAATAAAATAAAATAAAAAGTAATACAAGCGTGATAAAAAATTATAAATGAAACGTATTCACATAACATAGTGAAACAATGGCTAGCACAAGCGGTACTAAAGCTAAAAGTTCAATATCGTATGTTATTATGAAAAATACAAATTTAAAAAGGATAAAAATAAAAATAAAAATGTATTTTATCTCTATTGAATATATCGCAAATTTTAATATACAATTCCAGTAAAAAAATTGGTTTCAATTCATCCTTTCCCATTTTAAATAAAATAGAAAAACAATATTCTATATAATTAATTTTAAATATTTATTGTTTTTGGTTAAAAATGATTAATTAATTAAGAATATTTTAAGAAAAATTAATTGAAGCAAAGTATAATTGAAAAATTGCCTTATAATAAAAAAAAAACCAGCGATTTTTAAGAGAATTTTTTAAATAAAGATGAAGTGGACAATATATTTACTAACAATAAACTAATGGTATTCCTCCAATAAGATAATCTTATTCTATTAGTGTAGAATCATTAAGAACAAAAATACTTTTTTAACTACTGATCTAAAAATTGAATCTGATACTACTAATTAAATTGAATTAATTTGACCTTCACTCTCCTAATCAGAACTTGTGATTTAAATGTAATTTGGGTAACAAAATAAACAAATCAAATTATAAGACACGCGAAGGAATCTAAAGAAAACTACTGAGATATGCTTTCCAGTTTTAAATATATGTTACCAATATGATTGTGTGCTACAATATTATAGAAATGGAAAAATTATTTACAAAGTTATCATGAAACATGTAATAACTATCATGTTGTAGATCTATGCACGTAAAATTAATTATAAAAACTATAGATTTAAGATTTTTGAATGAATTAATGGATATTCTAGACTTAGATTATATCAAGTGTCTTTTATATTTATTTTACTTCTCTTTTTACTAACAAAAACACAAACATAATTTAGACAAAGATTACATGTTGGATGCTATAGTGAGAAATGAAGTGTAGATTTAGATTTGATTTTGATTTAAATGAAGTAACTCTAAGTAATTTTTGTGTCAAATAAACAAATTATACTAATTTACTTTTTAGAATATTCCAAACTAATTATTTTACTCCAAAATCATTTTAACAAAAATCAATAAACAAAAGATGGAAGTATTGAAAAGGGCATACAAAAATAGATTGAGATAGGTGAAGATATACCTGAGAAATTGGAACCAAATTGATATTAATCATAGGTTCATTCAAATCAAAATCCAAATTCATTCTCTCATTAGCAGAGAAACCATGAAAGCCCCTTTCTGCAGAATTGGTTGCTGTGGTTTCATTGATGTGCTGGTGCTTGTTTTCAATGGAAGTGGACATGGTGAAAATTGAAACCTAGGTAGATACCAATGAAGCAGATTTTGCTTTCAATATATTCTATACAAATAAAAATGCTATAATGAATATATGAACAATTTGAAACATGAATTAAGGAAATACAAAACTAATAATTAGCTAATATTTTACACATACCACAGAGTAGCATCATGAAAGGAAAATGTTTAGTTTACATATGTGTTTAAGCTGTCCCAATGTGTACAAGGACACAATTAAAAATATATATTTAATTTTACAAAATCAATTTAGAAAACGAAAGTATTTTTCATTGTATATTTTGATTTAATTAAATTATGTCACTATGTATAAAATTTTATTTTCATGCAAAAAATTAATTATTTTTACAAAATTTTATCACTGATGGACTATGTGATTAGTATTAACAGCAACACAATTTTATTGTACAGGACAAAGTGGACTGTATGATCATCAAGTAGCTTAATCAGAATGGTGGTGCAATTTGATTAATTTGATTCATTTACAGTAGTTTTGTTTAATATAACTATTATAAAAATATAAAAAATAAATTGAATCAAGTTTATTTATTAAATTTTATGAATAGTTAATAATTCATTTATTATTTCTCAAAATTATTTATTAAATGTATTTTAAATTTATTTTCTATTTTAAAATTCTTCGTTTTTTTATTTTCTAAAACTATTATTTTGATAAGAAAATATACCAAAATAATTAGATTAAACTAAATATTTTAATCTATCATATTAAGGAGCTATCTTATTTATTTAATTTGTAACCAGAAAAAGAAAATTATGAAGTCAGATTCAAGAGAGTCTATGCAGCTCAAGATTCAAGTTTTGCAAACATTTATACATATGGTTCATATGAATGAGGAAAATAAAAACAAAAGTCTATATCCCATTCGTACGTTCATACACACTTATAGAGTTTATTTGTGTACATAGTATGTTTATAATAAGTCTATCATATAAACAATAAACTACTAAAATATCTATAAAAAATTCAAAATTTTAGTTCATGTAAAATGTCAAACTATATAATTACACATAGTCTTTCACTTATCTGCGTGAGATGCATATAATTAATATATATATATATATATATATATATATATATAATATTTAAAGGATGAAACTCTCCTAATATTTAGTTTTCCATTAAAGTACTAAAAGCATTTTACATTAGCTTATGTTTAAGATATACATAAGACTATTTTTGTACTTTATTATACTTTATTTTTAACGTATTTAATAACTTATTTAATATTAAATTGTTTAATGTTATTTATTAAATGATTAAATATTTTGTATTAAAATATTTAACTTGTAAAAGTTAAATAATAAATATCTTGTAGATGCTTATGCAAATTTAATATGTGATCGTATAGGTTAAAAATTGAATGCTAAGTAAATGTCATAAATATAAATGTAATTTCTTTAAATACGTTCACCAAAATTAAAACTATAAAAAAAGTGTTCGTTTTTTAAATGCACGAATAAATGAACAATCAAAATTATGAGAAACAAATAATCGAATTATTATATTAGAGGAAAAAAAGTGTAATTAAGTTAATCTTATCAAACAAAATCTCATGCTTGATTTGATTCATTAATTGTTTTATTATTTATCAAACAAAATCTCATGAGTTAATATAATCTAAGTAAAGTCTCAAATTCAAAATGAAAAAAATTAGTTGGAAATGACAATTTTATTAAAAGTGATTAATAATTTTTTATATATGATAGTTAAGGAATTTGGTGAATTTTTAAAATTGATAACATGGTGATGAAAATAAAAGATAAAATTTTAATTTATGAAATCATTTTATTATACTACTGTGAGATAAAAGGTAATTAATAAAATATCAAACAATCATTAATTATTAGGCCTTGTATGTCCACTTCCATTTGGTTCTTTAGTTATATTTGTTTCCTCTTATTCTAAATTGAATTTGATGTTTGATAGAATCTCTGTTGAGAAAATAATTGTGCTATATAAATTTCCCCTAATCTAAACAAAAATCCGTCATGAAACTACATGCAAAAAATAAAAGTTATCATTGAAATTGAATGGTACAATTGTCATCATCATAAAATGGAACTCATTCGTAATAAGTAGAATTTCAATTTAATTGATTTTATTATATACATGCAACTCCCATAGAAAAAATGTAATATATATATATATATATATATATATATATATATATATATATATCTTAGATTCTTCATGCAAAAACCAAAATATATCAAAACGATGCCACCAGATATATATAAACCAAATTTGCATTTCAACGCGAAGTCTAACTGGCGCTTTTGTACAAGCTTTCTTCTTCATACCATAGTTTGATTCAAATCATAAAACCAATATCTTAAAACACCAAAAGAAAACCGACAGAAAAACAATTCAATTGCTAACAACAAGTTGTGTGAAAAACAAACATAACTAGGAAAGATAATATCTGTTCTGCATGCATATGAAATGTGGATAAACGGATCACGATGATTTGAAGATGCAAGAAGCATTTGCATATTCCCCCACACAGAATATCGTTCTTCTGCTCTTGTTCAAGCATTAGGAGTTACAGTCTGCGATATATTGCACCCCTTAAAGGAAAGACTGAACTGGAGCCCATAGAAAAGACTTGAGAAGAAGAAGGAATGTTAAAGGGTGGTGGCATTGGAAACTCAGTTTGGGGGGCAGCAAAACGGTTAAGATCAAGTCCATAGAAACGGTAAGGCATGGTGTTGGTACTGTTCAAGAAAGAAGCATAATGCATTTGAGTGGTGTAAGAAGAAGACGTAATATTCATGTTGAAACTTCCAAAAGGCCAAACAGACCCAGCGCAGGCAAATCCAGGGTTTGTGTCATTACGAAAGAGTTGAAGAGTGTGAAGTCGATGTTGTGCAGGGTGTGGAGTGTTGAGAAAATTCATACTCTCAGATAATCTAAAATTCCATACAGCATTGGATGCAGCAGTACCAAGTTCTTCTGTGTCATCTTCTTCATCTTCATCGTCTTCTTCTTCTTCTGCATAATGTTTCTCATTAGGGTTCTTAGGGGATGGTTGTTCATGATTGTGTTTTCCCTCGTAAGTAGTGATTACGTTCTTTCTGTTGCGCGAATCTCGTTCCACGTGCTTCCTTACTGAACACCCAGAACTTGTGCATTTGTAGTAGGCCCTAGAAATTTCCCAAGGAAAAGTTTATCTTCAAGTTAATGCATATGGGCAAAACTGCATAAATATGTACTACTAAGGCAAAAGATTTTTCCATAAAGATTTTTACATAATGTCTGAAGTTTTTGTTATTAGACAAATTTGTCTCAAATATTACGGAAATAGCAAAAAAATTTTGAAATACAAAAATAAACAATTGTGTATTTCAAAAACAACTTTATGTTAATGTGATTGATTACCAAACATTGTAATCGATTACAACGTGCTGAAATCGTACAGAGACACAACTTCATCATTATAAACAAAAATGATTCTAGTAATCGATTATATTTAATAGACAAAAATTTCCTAATAAACAATTATCAAAGTCATTTTTGTCTATTTCTGTCAGTAAAATTTGCTATGGTAAAAAAAAACCATAATATGAAGAATAGATGCATTTAGATGTAGAAGCAAAAATTTCCATGTAAAGAACGAACACATACCGAGGGAACAAATTTCCCTTAATAGTTTTTTGGCCATATTTTCGCCAACGGTAACCATCATCCACTATGGTCCTTCTTCGGCTTTCAACATTCACAGTCAATGTTTTCCCACGAAATGACCTCACTTGCACTTTCTCATATTCTCCTTCTATAGATTTCTTTCTTTTCCTGCATATCATACAATACCAATATATAAATAGTTGATATCAGTGTGATGCCAATGATACTTTTGATAGAGAAAAACCTGGTTTCAGAGGTAGCCGTTCCTCCCTCGACAACACTTGCTCTATCTTCATTGTCCATGTCTGTCGGAGGAACATCTTGTGGTGTGAGCTCCGAATGAGTAGAAGGTAAAGTTGGAATGGTTTCAACAACTTTGTGACGTGCTTCCTCAGTGCGAGAAATTGAATCCTCCTCATCAAATTCAGCGTTAAGATCAAATGGAAACTTCACTGTTATGTCATGATTGGAATTGGATGAATGCACTTGTTCAATAACTTGCATAGGAGGTAACAAATCCGATGTTGTAGCAAGAGTTTGGGTTGCCACAGGGACATTATCAGCAGAAACCTGAACATTTCATATATGACAAATTCGTGTATAGGTGAATTACAAAATATATTAGTTACTAATTACTCCTAATCTATGCACTAATAATGTGTCTGTCATGGTTACTCATCAGGACATTTGATACGATATGGACATTAAGTTTCAGAAATGTTGGACACTGACAGAATTTTTCATATTAGACTATTATGATATTATTTAAATTAACAATTATAATTTATATATTCAAAATTACCTATAAACAAGTTTGGTTAAATATAATAAGTTAAATGTATTACAAAAATAAATCTAATTAATGTATCTAATATTAAAAATATAAAACGATATTTAAGATTTATTCCTTATTTTTATAATTCTTATAAAACTTATTCAATAAATTTAGAAAACAATTATACTTTTATTAACATAGTATTAAAATCATCTCAAAATTATTTCAAAAACAGAAAAATATATATTTTGAATTGAACACTACACAATAGTATGTGTTTATCGATATCCAATATATGTTAAATATATATATATATATATATATATATATATATATATATATATATATATATATATATATATGGACACACAATTATGAGACGTGCCCAAACTTCATAACTCTTTGCAAAGAATGAAATACACAGACAGATGAATGCAGTATAAGACGTTGTATACTCTTTGATACCTATATAGATCATGCAAAACATAAAAATTAAAATTCAAAATAAAAATGAAAAATAGTGTATTTTTAAAGTAATGAAAACTCTTCTAAAAATATGATGGCTAGTTATGCAATTCCTTAAAAGTGTGTGTGTGTGTGTAGCATTTAATAAAATGGAGCGTAGTTTTAGATTCCTAGTAAGACTGAAAATCTGTAAAGAATAACTACAGTGACATCATTATATTAAATATAAAGACAAGAAATAATTAGTATTTTTATAAGAAATAAAATTATAGTTGTAATATTTTTATAAGAAATAATTAGTATTTTTATAATTTTATTTTTAATTTATATAAAATTAATCTCTGACACACCCTTTCGTTTGAGCTTGATAATTGAGAGGGATTCGATCAAATATGGACTATGATAAACTTTGAATGACTTTAATAAATTATCAAAGTAGTAAAATTTAAGTTTTACTCGGTCTCACTAAATTGATTAAGATTGGTTGAGATTTGGATTTATTGTAATATTCACTATTAGGTCCATTCATATAGAATAAACTCTTAAATGACTACTGTGTTAAATCTTCAAATTAAAGGGAATGAAAATACAAAATATTAAGTTTTGGGTATTAGTATTAAGACCTCTCTACCCTTCATACACTAAGTGTATATTGTATATTGGTTTGGGCATCCTAAATTCTTCCTTTAATTAAAATTCTTTGGCAATAAAAAAAACTAATTAATTTAAACAAAAATTTACCTCTTTGATTTTATAATTCGAATTCAAGTTCAAATATTATTTTAATTTTGACTATCTGTATGTGTATCTCTGTCTATTTATCTATTAATTAGGTATGGTATGTATGAGATTAATCATTAACGCAGTTACATTTAAATATCTTTAGAAGACTAAATCATCATATCAGATTGAAGCAACTTGTTAATTTTGTGATTGAGAAAAAAATTCAGAACAGTGAAATTACTTTTAAAATAATATATACCCAAACATGAATTATTTCATTTCAAAATCAATTTTCCCCCAAATTAATTTCATACAAAAAATAGTTCTGTCAAAAACACAGTTTATGGATCAATTATTGAAAGGTAGATACAACACTTACTAGTAGCATACAGCATAAAGAAAACATTTTTATTATGAAATGAGAAAAAAAAAGAGTTTTTTTTTTATATATATATATATATATAATACCTGAGAGATTGGAACCAAATTGTTGTCCGTAAGAGGAGGAGAAGCCATTGCATCGATTTCAGGTTCATTTAAATCGAAATCGAAAACCCTTTTCTGCTGACTGCAATTGGGTTTGGAAGACAAACCATGAAAGTTGGGTTCTGAGATTTGGTTGGTGTGATGGTGTTGGTGGCTATTGTTTTCCACGAAAGAGGACATTTTGTGAAAATCGAAAACTAGGATTTGGCTAATAGAACAATGGATCTTAAACCATTGAAGTTTTTGCTGTGTTTTTACACAACTTATGCAACCAATATATGGACAATTTAGATGCAAATTAAGGAAATAAAACACTTCTTACTAATTGAAACTGTGTATAGCTACCACAACCTGTGATCATGAAAGGAAAGTACTTAGACTAAATACATAAATAAGCTGTTACATCATGTGCAAGGTTAAATGAAAAAAGAAAAAAAAATGGAGTTTAAAGTCAATGCATATAAAAAAGAAAATATCAAAACTTTGTTTCTTTGGAAAAAAAAATTGTAAATTTTGATTGTGATTATATTAAAAATCATTCATAAAACAAACTAGATGTTTGGACTTTAGCTTATATTTAGTAAAAGAAATAAAAAAACAATTTATTTTCATTAGTATAAAACTTAGTAGCTTATAGTCTTGTTCATTAATTATTTTTTTTCTTTTAACTATTCATTTATACAGTCTTAGGTAAAAATAATTGTTGCATCCAAAATAATTATCTTAAACATTTTTAGTAAACTTTTTTAAATAAAATTTGATTAATATTATAATAAATTATTACATTAATTGATTATATATATATATATATATATATATATATATTAATTAATTGTTAAAATATTCTAATTTTCCCATTTATCACAACATAACCTTAGGTTTAATTATGTGAATTACAAAAACATAGTCTAAACATGTATATAAAAAAAAGTAATTAAACCTTTAACTTTAAATTCTAAATTCTAAACAAAACGTACAAATATATAATAATAAAAAAAACTTATATATATATATATATATATATATGTGTGTGTGTGTGTGTGTAATAAAATAAATTATTCTAAGTAGATGATCATTATCATTATCTTTTTTTTTTTCAGATTTTAACAAAGCAAATACTGCACCTAATACTCCAAGTCTACTTTATCTTCTCCATTCAATATTTCCAGATAAATAAACTCCAAATTATTGCAGGAATGATGGCTTATAGTCTGTCTCAAAGTGTTAACTAAATTTGAAACTTTCCTTCTTTTATAATTCTTATTTCACACTTAAAACTCTAGTTCAGAATAATGGAATATGAAAGGAACATAATATGAATGTTTTAGTATTAAATAACATTCATATATAAGACAAGTATGTAAAAAATCATTAAAGTTTAAATTAATTATTTGCAAAAAAATTAAATTAATCCTATAGCATTATTAATGATGATTTATGATTAAGTAGAGCTAATCTCTTTGCATGCTCAGTGAAAATAGGAGTAAGACTAAGAACATGTAAGAATCATGTCCCATAAAGTTTATTCAAGAGATATGTTTTATTCTTACCAAACAAACTCTCATGAGTTTAAGGAAAATTTTGATAAAAGAAAACAATCCAATCTAAATTAATTAAATAATGGTTATGTGGATGATTAAATATTCATTAATATTATAAAATATATTAAATAATGGATGAGAACAAAATTTTATGTGAGCTTAAGTGAAATTGAAGTAAAAAATTTCAAATGAAGTATAGAATTTGAATTTTATTAAGAAAAATTACTCATTAAAGTTTCGAATTTTATTACTCTATATTTTTTTTTGCAAAATATTATGGTAACGTGGTCAATAATAATACATGTGTAATATAGTAAAAACACTTAATTGATATTGTTAAATTGAAAAAAAAAATGTATATTTAAATTGTTTTTTATTTTAATTCATAAACTATGTGAGACTATTCTAGTCAAGATCTAAGAAAAATAAGAAAGATTAAAGAAATGATAGATCTTCAAAATCTCACTTTCAGTTTCAACTATGTTAATATTTTGACTTAAAGTTTATAATGATAACATTATAAAAATCAATAGTTGTATCTGAAAAATTGTCAATTTTAAAACAGTTTTATACTTAAAAAGTATTGGAAAACATATTTAAACTGTCCTAAAGACATGAATATACTAAACAAAAATCATTATATTATATTCTTTTAAGAAAATACTATATAAAGAGAGAGAGTTATAATTAATAACTAGGCATTGAATGTGAACTTTTGTAGTTTGAAATTATAGTTTTATTTAACTAAAAATGTTGAATAAAGACTTCATAATTAAAAAAAAAAGTACTTCAAGTTGGTTCTTTCATCAAGTAATGTTATTTTAAAACATATGTATGAGTTTTGCTTAAGAGTAAGTTGAGGTGAGATCTTAATATAATTCATCTTATAAGTTTTTGCGTAAGAGTAAGTTGGTCTCACTTGAACAACAGATTGATCTCGTTGAGAGAGAAATTTTGCACAAGCTTTTGTGCGAGCGCCAAAACTGACACTAAAAGCTCTCTTTTGCGAGAGGTATTATGTTATGTTTATGTGATTTTATGATTCCTTTAAAGTGATTTACCATGGTTTTTCTGTATGGATATTATGGATTGTGACATTTCATGGATTGATAACATAATTGGGAGTATGTATGATGTGTGTGTGTCTTGTAAATACCTAGAAAATTTAGAAGTGATAATGATTTAAAATTAGTGAGACTCGACTATTTTAATATTAAAATATTTTAATATAAATAGTTTTGTTATGAACAAGTTTCATTATTTTAAAACATGTGTCTGAGTGATCATTGAGACGAAATCTTAATTATACTTCATCCGATAAGTTTCTGTGTAAGAGTAAGTTGGTCTCACTGAACGACAGGTTAGTCTCGTGGAGAGAGACATTTTGCACAAGCTTTTGTGCTAAGCGTCAGAACTAACATAAGAGCTCTCTTTTGCGAGAGGTATTATGCTATGTTTCTTTGATTCCTTTAAAGTGATTTATCATGGTTTCTATGTATGGATATTATGGATTGATAACATGATTATGAGTATATATGGTGTTTGTTCATTCATGATATATTGATGATGATGATGAGTTTGTTATTTGTTATGTGTGCATGGTATATGTATTTGGCGTAATTCCATAAATGTCATGAGAGATTCTATAATGGCGTTTTAGTCATGTAAGCATTGATGTAGTAGTCAAGACATTGGAGGTTATTATGTCGCTCTAAAAACCATTCAAACTTAATTAGAGTAGAATGAGATATGTTGTGAGAGGTGTAGGAGGTCCTAATATAAGAGCTTTACTTTGGCCAAGGACGTTAACGGATTAATCTTGTGTGTGATTTTATGATTTTATGTGATTTATCATGGTTTTTGTGATTTTATGATTCTTTGATTCCTTTAAAGTGATTTACCATGGTTTCTATGAATGGATATTATAGATTGTGACGTTTCATGGATGGATAACATGATTGTGAATATGTATCATGTTTATTCATGCATGATATTGGGATGATGATGAGTTTATTATTTGTTTATGTACATGGTATATGTATTTGGTGTAATTTCATGGATCTTATGGAAAGATTTTATGGTGTCATTTCAGTCGTGTAAGCATTGATGTAGTAGTCCAGACATTGAAGGTTACTGTGTCGCTCTAATAATTATTCAAACTTAGGTAGAGTAGAATGAGATGTGTGGTGAGAGGTGTAGGAAGTTCTGGTCTAAAAGAGTTACATTGGCCAAAGACAGTAATAGATTAACTTTGTGTGTGGTAGGGTAAAACTCATTAGTAATGACTCTACAAAACAATAGAAGTCACCACAAGTGTACTACTCCCGCGATTTCACATTAATGCTTTATCCATATATTTGAGTTTGGAATGAGTCATTACATGTGATAGAGTTGTTTTATGAATGAGTGTTTATGATGTTTATTTTTATGTCTATTTATGAAAGTTCTTTTGTTACCATATTTTATTATTTTCTTTCTGTTTATTTGTCTGCTTGTCTTTCTTATTTAAAATGATCACCTTAATGGTATAAACAAATGAAGATGTTTATGTTAATTTGGTGCATGATGAGAAAGATGCAACAACATAGTTAGAATTAGTTTCTATTGTATAAAAAATCTTTTATCTTTTGTATGTTTGTCTCAATGCTTGTGATTTATCATGCATATAATTTTTATTTGGAAGTGGGATGTTATATATATATATATATATATATATATATATATATATATATTGTATTTTGTATATATTTCTTAATTTTATGAAAGAGTATTTTTTAAGAATAATTTTTTTTTCGTGTAGTACTGTAAATACATACATGTGGTTGTTTCTTGTTTAATACCTAGTGTGTAATTGATTCTAATAAGGTCGGAATAAAAAATATTTTTTGACACACTTAAATTTTTTACATTCATTTGATATTATTCTTTCTTACTTTTTATCCACTTCTTTCTTAAAAAAAATATAAAAAGTTACATTTTTATAACAATTTTATCTTATACTATTTATATTATGTGTCAAATAAATTAAAAAGTGTGTCATAATATTATTCTTTAAGTGGAATATTGTTGAATCTCTTTTTCACTTAAAAAATGTTAGTGTCATGTTTTTCTGACAGTAAATTAAACATCTATATCTAGCCTTATATAATAAATTTCTTTTGTTCTTGGCAAATTCTACTTAAATTGGGATAAAGTAGTTGTTACGTAATTTATAAAAGGAAGAAATTAAAATAAATAGCTAATGTATGCAATTCATATTGTTGAAAATTAAATGATAGATTTATTAGAAAAAATAAAAACTATCACTAAGAAAACTATTATTACCAGTTTTGTGCCAATTAAAGCTATAATAGTAAGAAAACATATCTAAGTAATTTTAAAATTTACAGAAAATAAAATAGCTATTATCATTAACTGTTGTTATAATAAGTAAAAAGTATTAAAAAATTAACAAAGAAAAAGGATGTAAATATTAGAAATAGATTATTTTTTTTAGTTTTGGTTCATGTATGAATTTTTTCAATTAGTAAAACTTAAATTCGGATATTTAATAGGAAAATAATTAACTTTTTAATAAATAAATGGATTTTCATGGAATTTAAATATTTATACGTATTAGTATCATCTTGGGTTGTATATTTGATATCATCTCGATTTATATATTACGAATACATTAGATTGTATCGTATGTGAGTGAGATCTCCTCAGCAACAACACATCATGTTGTCAACGAGCAAATTGAACAATGCTTTTCACAAAACAACAAACATAATATCCATATTAAGCTTCACTTAAACACCAATAGCAACGACCAAAATTGATCAATTCTTTTCACAAAATAACAAGCATAATGTTCACTACCCAAAATTTCAAATTTCTGCCCAAAAAAGTATGTATGATAATAAAATAGCTTCCCTTATTGTTGTTGGAACACCTAGCAGACCACGCGATAGAGCCAAACATACATCACGGACAAGGGTCAAAGCACACTGGTACACCGCTGTGCACTTACGAACCTATCACAAAAGCAAAGCACTATAAGACCAACCACAATGAGGGCTTCACCCACCATATACAAGAGATTCAACCACGACGAACAACTTCAACAAAAGCCACCAATGACGTCAAACAATAGCTTCACCCAACCACCTTGACGACAGCTTCAACAATGGCAACGAACGTACGAGTTCATGAGAACAACGTCAACCACCGAACGAGATAACGAGAACAATGCTAACCAATGCACGAGTGAACGACAATACTAACTGATACCTATTCTCAGTACAACCGGTATAGAAAAGCTTTTCTTATTTACAAAATTGACACCGTGCCACTTTCTATACTTAGTAGATTTCAACAAGTATAAAATGTTGCTATAAAGTTAAGTCATTTTGGGTTAAATAGTCTATTTTAACAATCATATCAATCATCTTGAGTTTTAAAATTATAAATTAAGTGGTGCTATCAATTTTTTTAACTTGACTGTTAAGTCATTTTAGGTTAAACAGTCATTTTTAACACTCTTAATCATATTTAATAATCATTTATGACTACTAAAAGAATATGACAAATACATAACATTTATACATTTATAAACTAACAAATACAAATATGACAAATACATACCACATACAAAGATAAACTAAAAATTTAAACGATACATATATCATTTATACATCATATTCATTAGGGGTGGGCAAACTGTCCACAGTGTACTGCATTGTAAAAGTTTATAGTTAACTATAAACTATTTTAACAAAAAATGTACTGAACTAAAATATGGTTCAGAGTAATTGAACTAAACTACTTTTTACTTCACTCATACTGCACTGCACTACAGTTCAGTTTGCCTCAGAACAATCCTTCTCTCCAAACTGAATCCAAAAATATTACATTTTGGCTAGTGCCAAAGGGTCCCAACCTAATTCAACAACCCAAAATCTCATGATCTCATTAATTTTATCTTTGGATACCAACATTAACAGGGATGCTTCCTGAACGAATCAAAAACCATTTCCTCATACCAACCCCACATCTTAAAGGCATCAACTTTCGCATCCCACCGCGATTTCGACAGAGCACATTTGGCGTCCAAGGCAAGGACGAAAGTTATCTTGGAAGAGTCGAACCCCATTTCCTTAACTTCATCAATAATCTCCCTCAAGTTAGTAGACAAGAATATAGAGGGCCTCCCTTTGAACAAATAGCCGACGCCATTTACATTAACGAGGCAAACGATATCAGAAGCAAAAGCACCTTTTGAGCGTAAAATTGGAACTTTGGTGAAAGCCTCTCGTCAGCGTTGCATATATGTTGGGTATGCTTTTGACGATGTTGTTGATGTGAGCGTCGGTGAATCCATTTCTGTTGAAAAAGCGATGACTGGTCGGGCTTTTGAGGGGTATCGAAACTAACGTGCTTGGAAACCTTGAGAGCGGTTTGTGGTAAGAAGCCAAAGGGATGAGTGACGGCAAGACAGACCACGGCGGGATGGTCAGCTGCAGGAAGAAAGAGGGCAAAGAGAGATTCTGATGGAGAAAGGATGAAGAGAAGCATGAACCAGTTAACCAGTTAACTGTACTAAAATTATTAAGTTTCAGTTTTTTTAATCTGAATTGTAAAATAATTTAATCAATTTTTAGTAAAAATAGTTCAATTTTTTTAAGTATAAAACAATTAAGTTAATTGTAGTTTAATTAACTATGTCCACCCTTAATATTCACATTATTGCTTCTAAACCACCATTTAAGACTGTGACAATATCTTTAAATAAATCTAAGTGATTAAAAAATCTTCCACAAAATCCATATTAAACATGTTATATCAAGGACTAACATTTGATCCATTTAAAACATATTACAAAATTCATTCTCATATTTTATATCAAAGTTCATTACACTTGTTTTGTAATAGTTTGGTGTACAAACATTAAATTCTCACGTTGTCTTAATTTATGTTATCTAAATAAGTAATAAAGTTATAATATTTTATTTTTTTAATGGGTTTGTGTGCTAAATATTAGAAAGTATCCCTCATCGCTCATAAAAAAAAATTATAATATTACACTAGGAATCAACCGATTCAACCATCGTTTGAGCAACATCATAGTCACTCTTATTAGTGGCAGAGCTTCTTTAATTTTTAGGATGATTTTGACTCTTCCAATTTTTTTCTACATATAAAAATAAAAGTAATATTTCTTAATTTTAGAATATTTTATATATTTGACCCAAAACTTTTGTAGATTCATTTTGGTATTTCAATTTTTTTTAATATCTATCAGTGGCTTTTACATCATATAAAGAAACATATCTATCAAATCACTCTTGCATCTCATTACTTAAACATAACACCATCAAAGTGCATTTTGATTGAGTGAACTCATTTAGCTTGAGTGTTCCTTACTCCCTAGAATAGAGGAAGAGTTTCTTCACTTGAGTTTTAATTTATCCAAAGAAAAAGAAAATATAGGATTTTCTACTAACTTATTAGTTAGTTAGGTCAGGACATTAAATATAGGAGGATTATGGCTCATAAACTGTACCATATCAAGAATGTCGACTGATATGTTTGCTCGAGTCATTTCTAAAATACCTTTTTCATAATTATTTTGTAATCAAGCATTCCATAAATATGATACTTTGTAATAAGTATTACAGAAGAATACCTAGCTCGAAATATTTATCTTCATAAAAATTAGAGTTGTCAAAATGGATTATAATCCATGAGTTAACTTGGTTCACCACATGTTTAGATTAGGTTGAATAGAAAAAAAATGTATTTTTTTTATACGGGTCAATTTTCAACCTAGTTCATCCGTGTTGAACCTGTGGTGAGTCGGCACCCACCTAATTTTATTTTTATTAATTTATTATCTTATAAAATCCTAAAAAATACCATTTGACTCATTATACGTGGATTATATTGTACTTTTTTATTATTATTTTGAACTGTCTTGAGTTTAACAACATTTTGGGAATAAAATTTATTTAGATTTGAATTACAAAAAGTTTATAATTTTTTTATTTAAAAAAAATTGTAATTAAGTGAACTAGTGAGTTAATCCGTTTAACCCACCAACCCGTGGTGAGTCGAGCCGGGTTCGAATTTTTCTGGCTCACTAATAAATGAACCGAGTTAGATTGACTCACTAAGTGACCAACCTGTGATGGACCGGGGTGACTCGTTTTGACAAAACTAATAAAAAGTATTTTAATAATTTTTTGTTATGGAACACAAGGGTTTGTAATTAATTTTTAATGTATCACATAATGAAAATTTCCAAAGTATCAATGTAAGTGTTCTGGAGACATAATCCCCATCCATGATGCGTTTCAAAATGCCTCTTTTGAAGCACATTTAAAATGCAAAAAGAGTAGGGGGAAATAATGCGTATATGTGAAAAGTTGGTTCAGAAAATTTGAAACTACAAAAACAAATGGAGTGGAAGATGAATTTTGGAGGTCCGGAAAGGAACTGTAAAGAGATATTGTCACGTCGGCTATTGTTATATTTTTTATATTTATTTATTTTTTCAGCAAAAATGGATATGTAATTTCTTACTGTTCAAACACAATAAGCCATATAATAATAAAGGGATTCTTCTTCTTGCACCCCTTTATTACTAATTGCACTCAATATTAACTGAAAAAAAATTAAAATATCCTCTTTTCTTGTACCGTGTCACAGGTTGCCGCTGTCATCTCCACCTCTGAGTTATCACCGCTACACCTCTATTCTCCATTGCCGAGGAAGAAGAGAAAGAACATTTTTGAAAAGCTTATTTTGGAATTCTATTCTGAAAAGCTCGTTCTGAGAGTTATATTTCGAAAACTTGTTCTAGAATAATTTCGTGTATTCCAGAAAACTTGTTACTTTTTAAAATTTATACGGTGCAGCCAGAAATTATGGGGTGTAGAAAGAAAAAGCCATTATGAGGGTACAGGTAGTCGGTCACTTCGGACTTTGCTCGTGTTTATGAAAGGGTTTAACTATCAGATTTCTCGCTGTAACAGATTATGGCAACACTCACTTCTTCAATAAAAACAAATTAAGGCCATTCTAATTTAAAATCTGACTGCAAATACTAAATGTTTCTTTTGCTTTTAGATGCTGATAAACATGCACTTTGTTAACTAACGCAAGAATGAATGGAAATATTCAGTATTATCATTATAATTCAAGGAATCAACTGAAAAACAATACAAAAAATGTTAACAAAAAACTTAAAAAAATATTTGCACCTTTGTGAATTCTATCTACACCAGTAATGATTGATTATACCATATCAAGCACATTGCACACCTTATCATTCAAGGAATTATGGTACAACAAAATAAAATGAATGAAACCCCATTATATCAAAACCAAGTTAATTTAATAGTTTAGAATCGCAATTAACAACAAAAAGAAAGTCAGTATTCTTCCAATAAAACAGGTAGAAACTGAAGAAATATCGTGTGCACCCACAGTACGCACTGCTCCAGTGGCTTCATCCTTCACTTTAATGCTGGAAGAGCCTGAAAAACAAAGCACCACAATGCTAAGTAAGCTAACCCAAAAACCAATAGAAATTAACATGAGTTATACGGATAAGATAACTAACAAAAGAAATTTCTTTTGGTCAAGCTCGTGTAAATTAATTAACCTTTCTTACATTTCTAATGAGAAGATAAAAAATCATTAAAAAGTAAATTAAACTCTCATTTTGAACTAGCACATTTAGAAACTCAAAAGATGAAATAAAAGTAGGGCTCATGGTGTTTAAAAAAAAAAAAAACATTTAATTTTCATAGGCCTAAACTCCTATTTTAATAGGGTGTGTCGAAATTAGCTTGGGGCAACCCTAAAAGCTGCATAATGAAAAAATATACCCCCCAAGACTTTTTTATCTTGTCACTTTAAGAGATCCGTTTACAACAAAAATAGACTAGCATGTAGCACACTTAATTTCTTATGGTAAGAGTTTTAAAATTAGATGGAAATGAAATATAATTGAAGATTCTCTCAACCTAAAGTAGGGCCCAAAAATAAACCTTTAAAACATATCGTACGGGAGTAGATTTCAGCTAAGTATGATGAAATTAATTTAAATTAAAGAGTACTAAAAGGAAACAAGCTACGTGATTTCAACTATAAACAACTTACGAAATGTAATTACTGCTCCAATTTATATCACAATTGTTTTTTACTTAATAATAGACCTCCATTATGATTATTCCTCTCACAATTATGATAAATGAGTAAAAATATTTAGCAGTTGGGCATAATCGGAAAGGTACTGTACTAAATATTGCATTGAAGTTTAAAAAAAATCAAATGATTTTTATTATTTTAACGGACAACTAAAAAGGAACAGATGCATCAGCAACAAAGTGGGAAACAAAACGTTATGAGACGCTGCTTGGTACTTACAGTTGTAGTCGGTCCATCCAATGGCCATATTTTCAAGATCATATATCACTACTTTGTTGGATAGCACCAAATCTGCAATTGAAAATAATTCAAAGTTAATGATATTGAGATCCAACGCTGACAAAAAAAAAAAAAAAAGATTTACAAAATGAATAGAACTAGCTTTAGTTGCATAGACAAAGCAACAGAAAAGGTAAAGGTCCAAAAGTAAATTTACAAAAGTGTACTTTATTCAACACAAATTATGGAATAGATGAAAAGCTGTAAGATGAACCCTCACCATTGTTCGAATTATGGGCTATGGGTTGTGGAAGAAAGAAAATAGAAAGAGATAACCAACAATTACAAACATATTATTGATAGGATGTGATATACTTAACCTAATACACCTATTTGTAACATATATATTATTACTAGTACAAGTCGAAGCTCAATAACAGTAACACAATAATAAATTAATGACCCTGATATCTTAACAATCAGAATTTGACTTAATGCACAAATTTTGTTCGGTAAACTTACACTATGTTGATGGATTAATTTACAAAGTGTCATTTAATTCTAAATAGTACCTCCAAGAAGGGTCATGTCCTTTCCATTCTTAGCTTGTGACACACTTTTCTGCCAGCCGATACACCACATACTACCCTCCTGGGGTCAATCAAGCACAAATTAATATTTGGAAACACTATAATCAAATTCCAGTAATTGATCTTATCAACCCAAGGTACTCAAATAGATTCAAAAGATACACAATATATCAGCAACATTATCGAGATGCCGATTTAAATTTTAAACCATCATTATAGTTGAAATTGAACAATAGATACCTTTAATTTTTATACAGAAAATTTCTCAATAATTATACATGGAATTTAATTTGTATGATAAACTACGGAAAGAATCAGGTACATTGAAGAAATTGAGAAACCAGTTCAGAAAACAGGTTAATTTAAGAGTAGAAAGCCCTTTTGCCAATTGAGTATTTGTGTATCTAGCAGACAAAGCTTCACAAATAAGAAACTGAGTACATTTACAATGAAATGATGTTCCTACTCACATTAAACTCAAACAGATAGTCGTGAGGATAAACTGTCAGAGAAAGAGAATCCTCAAAATGAAACTTGACAACTGGAAATCCACGATCAACACTGCAAGATTACAACAATCAATAAAATAAGGGCCGCATATGCTAGAACTTACGATGCACTTGTTGCCTTCGTGAACTAATGGAATTGAATTGTCAAACAGAGAAATGCATTTTAATTACCCAAACAGCATTTGAACAATGAATACCAAGTTACTATTTAAAAAAAAAAAACATTTTTAATAGACGGTTCTTTTGAAATATAGTTACTTGTAAGGTATCAAGAAAAGGTTTATATACTTCTTTTGTACCTAAATAGTCAAACATGAGATTCTTTATACATAATTATCCAACCTACTCAACAGCTCCCTTCAGAAACAAAGAAAAAGGACAAATAATAAAAACCCCAAAACAGAAAATTCAAAGGACCGGTTAAGGTGATTGTCATACATTTTTCTGTAACAAAAGTCACACAATACATTCACTTCATTAAGAAGCTAATTTTAAAGTCAAAAGGTCAACATATGTCAAAGCACCATCCTTGCTAAAGCGCACAAATTTTATTACACAACCTCTTATCCTAATTACTACTGCCTTGTTTCCTTTATTTTATCACAAACTTTTTCCTCCTTCAGTTTTCAGAATATTGGATTGCCGGACATTCTCAAACAGTCATGGATAGATATTTAACAAGATACATTTAAATAGAAATATGAAGTTGACACATCAAACCCTATGAACTAAACAACCAAGAAAATAAACCTAAAGTATCTCATATAAGATATGGAATATTGTATGTCAGTTAAAAACAATGAGGAATAAACCAATACTTGTTCCAGTATAAAAGATAAAAGTAAATTTTAAATAAAAGAATGTCACAAAGATAAGCGTCATACTTTCCAGCATACTGAAAACAACTAAATTGTTGTTCAACAAGATATAATTTCAGTCCAGGCTGCCGGGTCAAAACCTATCATAAAGAACATTAATGAATACTCAAGTGGAAATATTGATTCAGTTAAACCTTTATAGATACACTTACCTTTTGCATCAGTTGGTCATAAACTAAGCCAGGAAGATAAGCCAAGGTTGTTCCACTATCTATTATTGTCCCCCTCCCATTTCCAGAGTCAAATATATCTGAGGGAAGCTGTAGTGTATCTGTATCAACCTCAATAGTCTTCAAAACCACGTTATAGTGTGCCCTATAATGGTCAAAAGATAACAGTTACGGCATAACTTTCTTATCTTAAGATCTGAATGAACTGAATATCAAAACATTATATATTGCAAGTACTTAAAAAAACATTTCACAACTCAAACCAGAGGCCTCAGATGAATATACTTTCAGAAAACTGAAGGCCATAAAAACAACAGAAACAGAAGGAAGGCCTTTATTGTGTGGCCTTATCACACACATAAATACTAGTAGTGAGATGGAATTTCCTACATGCCAATTATTATTAAAAATTTGTTAAAATGATCCCAGCAGGATCCAAAAGGGGCAATAAAAGACAAAATGTTTGAAAAGGTACTGCTCAATACTCCTGCGCTAATGACATTGACGTAAAGCAATAAAATTGATACAAATATACAAATAAAAATCTATTAGATATAATTGGTGTGAATGTTGTATTAACAAGAAGTTATTCATAAGACAATTCATTATTAGTAGCTCCAATATTGTGTGACCATCAAATTTACCCTTAGAGTTATATCATAACCAATACAATAGTATGAGTGAAACACTAAGTTATCGTACATACATTCTTGGTACCAATGGAGTTGTACTGACTTTTGGTTCCACCACTTCCCCGATGGCAAATATTCCACCACCACGAATATTGTCAAGGCAATGTGAAAATACTTTTTTCACCTTTCCAGATGCAGCAAGCTGAGAAAGTACAGAAGAATTTGCTTGTCCAAAACCCATTATTCCGTCAAGGGCTTGTTCAGAAGATGAACCCAATGTCCCAGATTGTACAGCGCCACACCTGTCAGCAAAAGATTAACCATAGAAATATAAACAGGAGAAAAAGTTGAAATGGCAACATTTTTCTTTTAATCTATAACAACCTAGGAACTTATTAACCTGAATATTTCTAATTAAAAATAGTACAGTGAAACTTCCTACTTGAGTACAAACTTTTCACATAACCAGAAATAGATGACTCAAACGAATGGAAATTGTGTTCAGAACCAAGATAGTTCTCTCATAGAAACCCCTACTCTGATTGAACACCAGACATGATCGGCCTAAAAACTATCATAACAAGACAACAATAAAGAGATTTAGTGAGAAGTTAAAACATTGGTACTTAGTAATCGTAATTATTCTCACCCAAAAATGATACTGCTATTTTGTGGCGTAGTACGAAGATTTCCATTGACACGGTTATAAGTAAGATAATCCTGGACATAGTATCCAGAAGTTGCACTTCCGTCTCCATAAGTTATGCTGTAGGGGCATGGAATTTCAGACTTGCACCCAGGCATTGGACCATCATACGTGGCAGCACAAAAGTCTTGGTCACAAGAAACCAGCTCTGCAGTTTCAGAGCTCTTTGGGTCATAAAGAGTCAATTCTATCTGTTGCAACAACCACAGATATAGGAAATTCAACAAGGGATCAAAAGTCATCGATTCAGAATTTGAATCTGCAAACTGAGGAAAAAGTTTAAAACATAGATACGTACACCGAGATCACTTTTCCTGGGACATCTCGAACACTCAACGCAATTCACCCACAGAATGTCACTTCCTGTATCAACTTGCACATAATAATCCTTCGGAGGAGAGCCAAGCCCAAGTTTTGTATAATACAGACTAAACCAAATAAACAACAACATAAGCACGAAAATAAAGAAAACCGCTGCTACCTCCTTCAAAAATCATAATAATTAAACCTACTCCTATACCACAAATCAGAATTCCCCACTTACTGGTCACAAATTCTAAAAATTCGCCACATTCTGTCCTTATAACGTATATTCAAACACTACCCCACAACAAACTAACTGGAAAAAAATCTTATCAAATATCTCACTCTATTTTCCTTGTATTATTATTATCTTTAACCGTATACTTGATTTTCTTGAGAGACCATATGTTTTAATTTATAAATAACCATATAGTAAAATTAAAGACATTCATTCTGAATCTAAAAAATATTTAGTTCCTACGAATTTTAATCCCATACAAACAAATATTCATCCAGTTAAAGCACATGTAATAAAGAAGCAAAAGAAACGAACCCAGTCCCAGTAGGGACACCATTGCCGCCAAGGTTGAGATCCACGGCGGAGAGAATTCGACCTCGACGTTGAGCATCGTGAGCTTTGATAGCGCTTAAACTCCTTTTGTGACGCTCCACCGGAAACACTAAAGTTCCCTCGGCAACGCAACTCATTTCCGCAACTAGAATCGCCACCAATATCACTAAACCTCTCGGATCCATTAATTCAGTAGCCTAACCAGTTCAATTCAACAGAAAGAATCAAAGAAATAGTAGCAACAGATCCAGCACAGCTCAATGAAGCTCGATGCGACTCGTTTCGGTGCTTTGGCGTAAAGGTGTAGTGGTTTTGCGGTGTTCGGTCCGTTCTATTGAAAAAAAGGCTAATTCGGCAATGGAGAGGATTATTGGGGAATGACAACAAAAACAACCAACTACAAAATTTAAAAAATAAAAATAAAAAACTGACCAACAGTGACCCATAGAGATTTATTATTTTTATACGTCAAACGACGCGTGTTCTACTCGTTTTGACACTGTTTTTGCTTCCTTTCATTCCGCTTTAGTTGAAGGGTATCTTTCATGCCGCTTCATCACTTTCAAAATTTATTTTCATGAAGTATCTTATATACCCATAATGAAAGCAATGTTTATCTATATATAGTATTTATAATATGTTCGATATATAAATTTCGAAGATAATATTACATATAAATAGATAAGTTTTAACCTGATTCTAATATTACGTTAAAAAATAAATTTTAAGTTTAAGATAAAATTTACACATTTATATATTTTAAATTAATGTTATCTTTAATTAATACTTGATTTTCAACAAATTGACTGAATAGTTTTTTAGTATTGACAATATAAAATCATTAAATTCGATTATTTTTTATTATAAAAGTAAGAAAATGATACTCTGTGGGACAGATATGCTTTGTTAAAAGGATTTTGACTTCTTCTTTGTCCTTGTACTTTTTATTATATATAAATCCGATGAGTTAGTATAGTAATTAAATAATTGAATATTATATATCAGTCTCTACATTAATTAATTAGAAGAAAACAAGTGATAGGAAAACAAAAGTATGGTATTGATTATACGGGTCATACATCCAAAGAAGATGACAGTGCAGTTGCATGCTATTTAATTTGTTTATTTTCTTTTTAATTAATTTATAAAAAGTAACAAAAGATTATACTTATTTATATTTTAATAAGTAAATACCAAACGAAAGCGAGCACCCATCGTTTTCTTATCTCTCTTTTTTCAGCTTTTTGGAAAGTTCAGAGGTTGTTTTATGATGCAGAGGTGAAAAATGAAAAGTTGTGTATGTGCCAACATGGTTTTAAAAACTCATAATTTTTTAGTTCTCGTATGGCAAGATAATCATAACATTTTTGTTACTAAAAATATATTACTATACTTATTTATTCTTTTTGTGTTGTCGGAATGATTCTATTGACCTTTGCATGTGAGTGATGTGTGATAGACAACATTAAAATACAAGTCGTTGAATCCTGTTGTACAGTTTTTAATTTAACATTTTTGATTGGGCATGCGGATTGTTACTTAGAGAATGTTTTGGAACTTCCTTTCCAAAGAATAATGGATTCTCTTATTTGTTTTCTTTTGGACTGTGATGTCAAAGATGTGAAAGTGTGTATGGAAAAAAAAATTACCTCTTCTTTTTTAAAATAAAAATAAAAATTTATATTTTTATAACTATTTTATCGAATATTATATATTAAATTAACGTAAAACTGTGTTATAATATCGTTATACTATGTCTAAATATGGAGTTGGTAAAGTTTTTGGATGTTTATTTTTTAATATTTTTTAAGTAAAAGAATATTTTTAATAAAAGAAAAATCACTTCAGAAGATGTTGAGAGATGTAATCGGATTAAATGTATAAATAGTTAAAATTCGTATTATTATTAGATGGAAAAAAATACATATAATCTCATTTCATAAGGAAATAGAAAAAAAAACTAAATCAATTTAATTAGCTTTTTCATCAAATTTATTGTGAATTTATGAATCTCCTCTCTCTCTCTCTCTCTCTTTTTTCCTTTTCATCTCTTATTTGCATGCATTCTGAGATTATAACTCTCTTTTTCTTCCAAAATTCTCAACTCTCTTTAATTTTAATTCATTTTTTTTATCTCTTTTACTATAGTATCCTACTGAGTATGAAATAATAGATACTTCGCAATTATTTGTATAGAACTTATATTTCATTTTTACTATATAATTTATTTGTTCTTTAATTTTACTCTTGTAAAACTCTTTTACTTTTCTTTCTTATTCATATATGCAATCACTATTTATTGTTTACCTGAAACATTTATGTTTCAATCAATATTTATTGTTTACCTGAAATAAATGATTTCACATGATCCTCCTAACATGTCAGATAATGTGGAGATTTTGTTCCTAAAAAAACATCACTCATTTATTTTATATAAATTTGAAATGCATTTAAGTTTAAAATATATTACATTTAAAAAATATTCTAAGCAAAAATATTAAATAAACATTGTAAAATTAATAATAAAATATATATATTAAATATGTTTTATTTAAAAATAATAATCAATATAAAATATCTCAGTGTGTATAAGGATTGTATGTACACTTTTTTGTTGTTGTCATTTATCTAAATCAATAGATATTTTCTCTCATTTTTATACGTTGCTTATATTTTGATTTTTTGTTTTTTAATTTCTTTCTCTTTATTATTTTTTTTCCACCACGCAGATAGAGCATAAATGAAAGTTTTGAGTTCGGTCAGAGATCAATAGAAAAAAAATCAAAATGTTTTTCAATTACAATGGAAAGTAATACTAATAACTAGTTAAAGATATAATAGAATATTTTGTTATGAATGTTTGTGGGTTGAGTTGAATGAGATTTTAATAATTTTATTACTCAACGTACTACAAAATATTAGTTGGGTTAGGTTGTTTTTTTTTTTCGTGTTAAATTCGATTTAATCCAATTCATTCCTGAAGGTGTTAGATTGTATTGGTCAAATGGGTTACATTAAGAAAAAAAAGTATATCTAATTTTATTGTAACTTTTAAGTGTCATCATAATTAAAAAAATAGTATAATATTTATAAATTTAATTAAGACTTAAGCGAGTTAATAAGTAACACATGATGAATTTGTCAAAAATAATAGACATGAAAATAAAAAACATAAAATAACTTTTGAATAATAGTATCATGACACACTTTTACATTCATTTGACACAGAATTTAAGATTAAAATAATTATAATGTAAAATTTTGTATTTTTTTAAAAAATAAACGAATAAAAAAATCGGTAAAAATATTATTAAATAAATATAAAATATTTAGGTATGTGAAAAAAAAAAATCATAACTTTTCTAGAAAGAGATATACAAATATAACCATGTCTACATGTTTCTTGTTAAACTCAACAACCAATCATTACAAAAGTAGGTTAGTTTGAGCTAGAATGACTTTATCTTCATCATAAATAAAACTTAACTACATTTAATTAAGTTGAATTAAGTTAAATGGTTGAATAGTTCGAGAATGAACATCTACATTTTATAATATTTCTAATCATCTCAATTTTATTTTATTTTAAATCATACACAATATTTGATGTAATATTAAATACTAGTTTTCATGTTTTGCTTATTTAGCATTTATAGATAGACGCGTTTTCCATAAAATTTTAAGGAATGTAAAAATAATTTAATTAATAAAAAATTAAATTTTGTAATTTTTATTTGTAGGTTAATAATCAAACATATTTTTCAATTTAAATATAGTAAATTGATTTTTGCAATGTTTTAATCAAAAATATATTAAATAAATCGATTTAATAAGAAAATTGTTCTTACCTAAATATTGAATGACTCTGAAGACCCGTGACAATATCTTAGCACTAATTTGATTATTTGTTTTGTTTGAAAAGGGTCTTTTTATTGATGAAAGGAAAGATCCACCTGTAAATAACTTTCAATGCTCAAAAGCTAGTAAAAAAATTATGATTTATAATGTGAGAATAATTAATAAATAAATATTTATTAAAAAATACTAATTATATTTATAGAATCAATGAAAAATTATGTTTATATTAAAATAATACTCATTTAGATAGTATAATAACACTATAATAAATAATAATAAAATAATAAATAATAACCAAACATATCGAATTAATATTTAGTTATAATATAAAAAAATGCCAAATAAACATAAATTGAATTGTTCCACTTTAAAAAAATATATATATATTAAACCACATTCTTTAATACATCTATTGAACAAATAAAAACAAAAATGTTTCATAATAATTTTGTTAAAATACACTCTATCTTAAAACACATTAAAATATAACCTCATACATTGAATTAAAATGGCAAAAGTTTAAAAGGAATATAAAAAATTGGTTCATAAATTTAAAACGATTTAAGAAAAAAAAAAACTAAACAATTTAGAAATTACTAGACACTGGAATATTGCGTAGCGTCAATGAAAGAAAAACTCGTAATGAATTAAAATAGACAATAACAATTTAAAAATAAGAAAAAAATTTGAAAAATAAATAATAAAGAAAATAAATTATTATATATTATTATTATTTATATCTTCCTAACTTAAGAATCGATATATATATATATATATATATATTATTTGTGTTATAGTGGCAAGAGTGCGAATATATTGAATGCAAAAAGATATGGAGGTCTTTTTGTCTTTTACATGTCATTATGGGTGCAGTGGAAGATACTGGGGTGCAAAAAGAAAAACCTTGATTGTTGGATAGCGGCATATTTTTTTATCCTTGGGATAACATGTTAACTTCACATTTCTTATTTTCAATTTTGTTGTTAAATTTAAAATTTGAAAAAAAGGCTCAATTGTTTTTTTTTTTCATTATTTAATAATAAATTTAAATTTTGATATTTCTAATATCATGTAATTATTAATCTAATAGCCCAATCATTTTTTAGTTCCTAATTAGTTGGTTATGATCTCTATCTAATTAGTTACTCATGACATGGTTTGAATGAGAATACTTATTTATTTTCCATTGATTACTCCACTAATAATTTGGAGATCTTTATGTTCCTTATTAGTTGGTGACTTGACGGATACTTCGAGTAATAATATGTCATAGAAAGTAGCTATTCCAGGGATAATATGTAATATGAAATGGTTACTCGACTTATAATGGATTTTTTATCTAACATTCTCATTTTGTATATAAATAGTTATTTTTAAATTAAAAAATTAAATTAATATTTTATGTAATTTATTTTTGAATATATATATATATATATATATATATATATATATATATATATATATTTATAACATTTCATCCAATGGAATAAATTTACTAAATAAAACATTATATAATCTGATAGGACATAATAGATAGATAGATAAAATATGTAAAATATTATCACAGTTATCCAAAGTTATAACTATATCAATAAAATATATATACAATAATGTCTCGAACACACTCAACCGCATCCTCCAACTCAATCAAAAGCAAGTCATTCCTTGTGTTATCTTCTACTCACACCAAATAGTGATCATTGTCAAAGATTTAAACAAAACACATATAGAAAAGAGAACAAAGCAAGCAGGGTAAGTTAATATACAAAGAAATTAACATATCACAACTTAATAAATCAAAATCTTAAATCAACGATTTACAACATTCTATAAAACATGTAATCATACAACAATTGACCTGGAGACTCAATTATCTGGATACGATGCCTTGACATAGACTTTAATGAATGTGTGCACTCGTGATAGTATTTATACTTTGCAAAGTTATAAACAAGTGTAACTTGATCTACTATACATGAAATTAATCTTTCACTCCTAAGACTTGAAAGTCCAGGGTAAATACCTCCAGCCATTGTCTCTGCTACCCCCATTCATCTCTACACGAGTTGAATGGTTGATAGAATATCAGGATACCTCCTTTCATAAATCTCAATGTCAAGCATTCACCACAGCCTACTCAACATAAAATCTTTTCTTAAGATTCTTCTCACAACACATATCTTTGATTCTCACCGTCACATATATACCATCCAATAAGTATTCATAGATATCAACTTGAGTATACTTTTAAACTAATTTAAGCAACGCATCATTCAAAGAACATTTAAGGAACTAAAAGAAACAACAAACAATAATTTATATTTTTTCTAAGATCGATTATTTTAAAGGTCAACAAACAACAAACAATAAAGAAGGAACTCCGACTTAAATAATCCATTATCATATAGGATAATTGATTATTCCATATTTCAAGCAAGGAAAAAACTTTGGCTGAGATAATCGATTATCAGGTAGGATAATTGATTGTTCCAAGAGTATTGAAGAAAAAAATAATATTTTACTAAAGTAATCGATTATCAGATATGATAATTGATTATTTCTATCAAATTTTTTACAACAAGCTATTTTTTTTTTATTTGGTGGTACCTAAGACTTATACAATTAACCAAAGTGGTATCCTTAACACTATAATTAATCTAAAAACTTGTTTATGACCACAATTGAATATTATTTTACTCTTTTGATAAGGAATTAGGTGCACCATATCAATTCATCATTATAAAAACCCTCATACTAAATTTTTCACATTTTAAAACAAATTTTTGCAAAGTAAGAGGTTAACCAAGTCTTAATTTATCCAAAAATAGTTCTTAAAGTTTCATATTTTTCCTAAAACCATTTCTTTAAAATTTGACCTGTCAAAACCCTAATTTTGTATCCAAAAACTCACCATTCTTCTAACTTATTTCCAATTAAAGTTTCATAACAATTCGTCAACTCATAATAACCAATCTAACATTCTCAAATTCATAAGAATCAACTTTCACATCAACAAACCAACTACACACAAACATTCATAAGTTTGAGTTTGACATACCATTTTTACAAACAACTCAACATACTAAATTTCATAAATCAATCACCATACAATCATACAAACATCAAATAAAATGTGTCTATTAATCAAAATCAAATAAATTAACTCTCTTACCTATTTGACTTTCAACTAAGAGTCTCACAAAAATATCATACCTCAAATTAACAAAGAAATCATCTACATACAAATTATTTGACTTAAAAAAAATAAAAATCAACCATTTGACTTAAAGAAAAAAAATCAACTTGATTTATTATAACTTTTAAATATGTACAAAATTTACTAGAATAATAAGGGGAAAGAGAATGGTGATGTATTTTACAATTAGTTTTAAATTAAAGCTCATTTTCATCCATTTTGAGTTATGTAATAAGAACTTACAATTACATTATATTACATAAAAACTAATATATATTTTATCAATATTAAATAATTTTAATTTTATTTCAGAGCATCGTTAATTTTTTAATATATAATTTCAAGCAAATAAATTAACATTTTCACTTTTTATACAATGTATTAATCTAACGTGATGATATTTAATATTAAGTTTTTTTTATCATAATGGGACAATTAATGTAATTTTTAAAATATTTATAAGATTAAACAAATTGTATCAAATTTGTACAATTTCATAAGGAATAAATAGCATCATGTTTCATTATAATTCAAATAAAGTCGTGCTAATTATAACTAATTATTTTAAAAAAGTTAAAATGGTAATTTAAGACGAAATTGGTCAAGGTTAATTATTTTTTTAGTCAAAATCAAAATCGTGTCATATTATATTGTGAAGTGTATTAACATTTTACAAATACAAAATCATCACAACATTTACACTTTACAATACAATTCAAATGATGTAAACATGACACAATTTTACTTTTAAAATAATTAACCTTAATTAAAGTCATTTTAAAAAATCATTAAAAATTACATGACTTCATTTTAATTGTAGTAAAATTACTTCAACATAATATAGCTTATTTATTATGAATGTGTATAAGTTTTACACGATTTAAAAAATTATTTAGAAGTTACATATTTTAGTATTTTCATACTTCTAATAAAAAACCTAATATCTATGTCACATGATTGGGGTTAGGAGTGTATATTAAATTATAATTAACTATATTTTTAATAAACAAAAAAATTGAACTACTTAATCCTATATATGAACTGTATTGTTTAATAGTTCAGTTTAAAAAAACTAAACCTATACCAATTAACTAATAATCAAATCTTTCTAAGACTGGGTATAGGTCAGTTTTACAATACTCGTTACATTTCTGCTCAAATTCTCAACGGTCATTACTGTATATATTATATTTTGGGTTTTAAATATTATTTTTTGTTTTCGTCTTTAAAATGAATTATATATTTTTAGAATTTATACAAATCATATAAAATATTATTTCTATTATTTATTACGTGCAGAATATAACTTTTACATGCTATCTATTAAAAAAAATCATATTTAACAGATTTATCATAAGTTAATATAATTTCAAGAATAAATCTAATTATTGGATTGTTTTATTTAAAAGTTTACTCTTACCTCAGCAAAATACTTTAGATTTATTTTAAATTTTATTAAATAAATAAAACTAAATAACTTTATAATATTTTCAATAAATAAATAATTAAAATTAACATATAATTCTAATAAATTTTAGGTTTAATCATTTCCGACATCCTTATTTATGCTAGGTTGTTTCAATTTGATCCCTGTATTTATAAACCTCTCGATTTGGTCTTAATTTTGCAAATTTAACTCAATTGAGGTCTTGCCGTTAAGTTGGCTAGACGACGTTACAAAAATTGAAACGTTGATTGGAGACAAGACGAAGTCTTTCTGACGTAGCATACGTTTGTCATCTTACATGGCTTTGCATCATTTTTATATTTAAAATTTATTACTTCATATCAAAACGCAAGGTTTCAATTAAAAAAAAGTGATTAGTGTTTATGTAACTCTGACGTGGGTCTGTAATTGGGGATAATTGGGGAGAGTAATTGGGATTTGAAGAAATCCCTAAATTGGAAGAAATCCCTAAATCCATAAATTGAGCGAGGTTCATCCATAAATTGAGCGAGATTGGTTTTTTGTTCGAGCTTGTTGTGGTTTTTATCGGAGTGTGTTGTGGTGCGACACAGGTGGGTGGGTGGGTGAACGTAGTTATTCGAAGACGATGTCGAAGGAAAAGACGATGTCGAAGGAGCATTCATGTTGTTCGTCGACATGCAATGTATGGATGAAGGAGAACCGTAACGTGTGTTCACCGATTTGTCACTGTGGACTGAGATGTGCGATGCGAACTGCTAAAACTTTGAAGAATCGTGGGAAGTAATTTTGGGGATGCTCGAAGTATAAGATATGATTTATTTGATGTTTGTATTATGTTGAAGTGTTTATGAGAAGAGTACAATAGTTCCTACGTCATCCAACAAAGGCTCCAGCCCATTTTCTAAGACAGAACAACCACCTACAGAGTACAACAACTCCTTAAACCCATCGTAACCTAACCCTTTTACTACACTTACTACCAGAAAATAGCTCTAAACGTCTGGGTCAAACGAATAAGTTGTACTCTCACCCTCATAGATTAATTTCCCTTCATTTACGAACTTTCCACCGTGGTGGAAAACAACTTCAAAATTTTCTTCCATAACGTAAAACACAATACTTATATTTTAACCTATAGAGTAATAACAAAAGGACCACACAAAAAAGTATTAACAATATAGGCAAACCAGAACCCAATGAAAAAGACATTTACACAACACTTTAATAATGGGGGACCACATGCCAACCGAAAACGAAACATTATACAACATGCAACATTGTCGGACAAGCATAAAAGGACAAAATCTTAAAAAACTTCAATGAAAAGCAAATTTACTAACCTTTCGCCACGAACATTTTCGTCACTGTCTTCCACGTGCTTCACCGACAATACCTTCTTGATTCCACCAAAATAGCACCGATTGATCATTTAGAAATCTTAAAAAGAAACCTATTTACTCACCAACTATTCCAAATACCAACCATATACCCAATTGTTCCCCAAATTCCAACCACAAACCCAACCCTTGACAAAACCCTATTCTCCCAATTATCCTCAATTATCACCCAGTCAGAGTTATTCTCCCCAATTACAAATCTAGGTCAGAGTTACCTAAACACTAATCACTTTTTTTTAATTGAAACGTTGCGTTTTGATATGAAATAATAAATTTTAAATAAAAAAATGATGCAAAGCCATGTAACATGACAAACGTCTGCCACGTCAGAAAGGTTTCGTCTTGTCACCAACCACGTTTAAATTTTTGTAACGCCGTCTAGCCAACTTAACGACAAAACCTAAATTTTATTTATTTTTGTTTTTTCTTTATGTTTTAATTCTTTTTCCTAATTTTATTTCTTCAAAACTTGTGCCAGCTTAGCTCCCAGACAAAAAAAATATTTAGTTTAATTATAAATTACTCTCATAAAATATAAAATATATTTAATCTTTTACCTTTAAATTATATTTGTCTCACAATCTTTCATTTTTTTATATATCATAAATTATAAAGACAAATTGGATATATAATTTAGTTTAATCAATAAACTTATTTTTTAAATAATTTGAAAGAAAAAAAATATAACGTTTTTATTTTTAACTATGATACTATATAATACTAGATATTCAAAATATTTATGGTCTATGTTAATTTTTTTTTAATAAAATAAAAATAATAATTATGAGATTAAATAATAAATAATGGATTATTTAAGTAAATGGATCGTTACGAGATGAAATAATAAATAATGAACTCTTAACAGTTAACTGAGTTAACTGAGTTTCAATTTTTTTAAACTGAACTAGAAAATAGTATTATTTATTTTTAAGTACAAATAGTTTAGTTTTTATATTATTAAAAAGTATAAATAAACCAAAGTTGAATACAATTACATTAACTATGGGAGCTAAAGTGGGGTATTACAAATTTAAGCAATGTGAAAATATTGATAGAATTCATATTCATTTGAATAAAACATCTTTAATATTTTTTCATTATCGGCATTTTTGGTGCTATAATATATATATAAAATTTCCAAGACAACTTTTTAAGTGTTGTCATTTTATTTTTTAACAATTAAATTGGTTTTCCCAAATTGTTTCTCTTATTTCCGAAATAAACCCAGTTTCTTTGTTCTCTCCAGAGAGTGTCATTTGGTATCGTAATCTTGGCCTTGGACAGCACAGACGCAGACACAGCGGAATTGTGCCCAAAATCGATGAATTCGCAAAATGGTGGCGAGGGCCACCAACCTCCGTCGCTACCGCAAGGTACTAATGGATGCACACTCTTTTTCGTTCATCTTTTTCATTTCTCAACTCTTATTCTCAGAAAGAAAGAAACAAATTAGTTTCTCTAATTTGACTGAGTTCCGTATTCGATTATGTTTCGGTAATGATTTGGTTCCATAGGCGAAAAGGTTACTGAAGTGGGATGGTATGTTCTTGGGGAGGATCAACAACAGGTTGGTCCTTACGCCTTCTCAGAGTTGCGCGGTGAGTTTTTCAATATTATATGTATTTTTTTCTTTGAGTGGTTTTGTGTTTCAAATGAAAAAAGTGGAGTGGAGCTAGGGTTAGGTATTGTATATTTTTATTTTTTTTGTTCTCTCCAACTAAGAAAGCTGAGGCAGCACTGTGTCGACTTTGAGCATACTTGTGACTTTATGTTGAAATTGAAACCTCTATTTGTGATATTTATGTTGAAAATTGACTTGGACAGAACATTTCTTGAATGGATACCTCTCCGAAAATACGTTTGTGTGGTCTGAAGGAAGGAGTGAGTGGCAGCCCTTGTCCTCAGTCTCTGACCTGTGGACTCAAATTAACCAGCAGGGACTTGATTCCTCAACTGCTGGTATGCCTTTTCTTCTCTTCCGCTTAGTATTTTTCAATGTTATTGTTGTTATTTGGGGAGCTTTAGAGTGTGACCTGTATGTAGTGTCTGCTCACGATGTTGACGAGTTTGAAAGATGGGAAAAGGAGATTAAAGAGGCAGAGGCACAGGTGGAAGGTTCAGATTTTGGATCCTTTTCTGGCAATGCTAGTGGTACTGCGGCAGGAGAAGATTCTGAGAGACCTTCGACGCCACCTGAGGGTGAAGAAGAATTTACTGATGATGATGGAACTGTATATAAGTGGGACAGGAATCTCAGGGCTTGGGTTCCACAGGTTGGTGCATGACATGTGTATCACTGTTATCATCATAATTTTTTATTGTCATACTTTGTGACTAATGATGTTCTTTGTTATATTATGATTAAATGAAGATAGGTTACTAGCTTTCCTAAATTTTGATGCCTTGGAATTTAGATTAACTTTAATCAAGTTGTTACTCTTTTGAAGTTTGAACTGTTTTTTGAGGATTAATTGATTTCATAGGGCTGATTTTACATTTGTCAAACTTATCACTTGTTTTCATTTCTGAGCATCTGAGATAGGTGACTCAGTAACACATTGCATTGAAACTATAGGATCTTTTGTTTTAGATTCTGCCATCTGCACAAGCTACATTAGCATTTGAATCCCAAGAATCAAACATTGCTGTAGTAGTTCTTGTTTAGCATCTAGCGGAATTGATCCTTCATACAGCATACTCAATCCACCTTGGGCAGAAGAAAAAAAAATGAAGTTTCTATCATGCTGATGGGATTACATGTTATGTGCTGTAATAAATGGTTAAAATTGAATATTAATTTGATACTCTACATTTCCAAAATAAATAGAATATGCGTGTCTGGTAATCTGTTACTTCCTCAAACAACACTGCTCAAGAATATTTAAACAAATGTACACTTACAAACTCAGTTCTCAAAAATTTAAACCAAACAACACTAGCTATAGGGTTCTAATGGAATCTGAAACACTCGTAAGGCAATTTATTCCCAAACCATATGAATGAATCTATTTCACTATCACTTTAATATTTAAAGTTTTAATGTATATCACAGTATTTACTTATTCAGAGGAGTTGCAGTTACTTGTAGGATTTACTGTGTAGATGTTTTATGTTGAACTTAAGTATTAAATGGTTATTGATCTTTCCTTTGAATCCATTCAATGCTTCCTCACTGTGCATTGTAGTTGCTGGTAAGTATGAAATTTTCGTGGCTACTGCTGGGTACTAGATATTACATTACAAGTTCTAGGAATTCTTTTAATTCATATGGAGTGAATACTTTCTCTTTCTCTGAACTTCTGCACAACCTGTGATAAGTGGAAAAATGCATGACAATATAATTCTGTTAAGGTTTGTGGGTTGGTAGTTAGTTGTGTTTAAAAGTTTTGTATATAGGACTGGGATGTATGGAATGGTGGTGGACTGATAAAATTGTTGAGGAAATGTTTTAATTCTCCGAGTGAGAGATCTGTGTCTGAGTTAGCAATTCAGGTGCACGGGCCTTTTTAGTTTAGGTGAGAGAGAGAGAGAAAAAATTGATATCTATCATCCATATCAATCTTTAACAGAACCACCACACTATACGGGTGTTTCTCAAGTTTAATTTTTTTAATGTCTTCTAATACATAAACAAGTCAGAATTTTTATGAAGTGTTAAATCTAAATATTCTAAAAAACTGAATAAAGCTGAAGTGCTTCTGTTCTGAATACTCATTTTTTTCTTTACTTGGATTTGATTACTTCTCTTTTTGGTTTTGTTTCTGCCAGTCACATTTTTGTTTTGTGTGAAATATGTTCTTTTTTTTATCGTGTGAATTATGTAGTGTTTCCACTTTCCTTTTCATTATAATATCAGGAAATCAGAATGTTGTCTTTTCAACGTTGAGGCCTGTTCTACTTTTTGTGTTCGTGTGAATTCTTGAAGTAATTATTCCTATAAATCTCAATAATGCCCTTGTAGTTATTCTTCGGGCCAAAGTTGTTGATATTTTTCTTGAATGTATTTTTTTATTGATTTTTTTAGTGTGATTGATAAAGTTATTATATTATAGGAGTATCCAACTGGAAGCACTGAGCCTTATGGGGTTGAGGATATGACCTTCTTGCAAGAGGAGGAAGTTTTTCCAACAATAACTAATTCTGATGCCTCTGAAAAAATTGAAGATAGTTCAGAATTGGTTATTTCTGATCCTTCGTTAAAGGAAGAAGCAAATGAAACAAATGAAACAAATAATGCCAGTGTGGTAGCAGGTGGAAAAAGGAAGCTTTCTGATCAACAAACTGACAAGAAGGTGCCCCTTTTCTTTCCATCTTGTCTATATCAATGGTTTAACCACAATGCATTTTCTTATCTTTGTTGCTTTTACATGGAAATGAGTACCTCTTTTTGAAGAGAAATGGGACCTCTATTGATCTCATTCTGTTTCAGGAAGCTAATAAACCCCCTGATAGCTGGTTTGAATTAAAGATCAATACACATGTTTATATCAATGGGTTGCCTGAGGATGTTACTACTGATGAAGTAAGTATCAACTTTTGTCTCAATTTCCCAAGTGTAAAATTTGTTGCAATAATTGACATGACAACGAGTAATATATTGCAGATTGTGGAGGTATTTTCCAAATGTGGAATTATAAAGGAGGTATGTTTCTATTCCTATATTATATGCTATCCATTCTATTGTAAATAGTAAAATGATAAACAATTGGGCTCTAATTCATGTCATTATTAGTTTCTCATGATTAGAAGGATCTTAAAATGTTATATTATCTTGGTGAAAGAAAACTCTGTCGACACTATAAATTAATAGAACAGTGACTCTACAATACTAAAAAAATATGAATTGATATTTCTAGACACGGAGGAGCAAGTTATGCTGCATATCATGCTTTTCCTGCTAGCATGTGGGTTTTGGTAGTAAGCACTGTATTTGTGATGAAAATTTCATTAGCCTGTCTTTTCTTCTTCTGGGCACGTGCACTTGCCAATACCCTAACCATAACTGAATCACAATGCCCTAGCAACTTTTCCAAATTAGTTATCGCTAAGAGTACCTTGCAAGAGACTATTTTTTCAAGTTCATTATGGGGTAACAATCTGTGAATACTTGTAAAAACGAAGGACTAGCTATTTGAGGGTATTTTAACTTGGACTGGCCTCTCACGAATTCCTGATCATGGTTATGGCTAAGAGTACCTTGCAAGAGACTATTTTTTCAAGTTCATTATGGGGTAACAATCTGTGAATACTTGTAAAAACAAGGACTAGCTATTTGAGGGTATTTTAACTTGGACTGACTTCTCACGAATTCCTGATCATGGTTATGATAGGACCCAGAAACCAAAAGACCACGTGTGAAGCTTTACGTTGATAAAGAGACAGGAAGGAAAAAGGGAGATGCTCTGGTTACATACCTTAAGGTAATTCCCTTATTGTGTTCCCTTGTGACACAAAGCTGCAATTGTAATAGAATTTCAATTATGCTGCGATTGTAATAGAACTTCAATTATGTTTGCATTTACTAGGAACCATCAGTGGCTTTGGCAATTCAAATTTTAGATGGAGCACCTTTTCGCCCTGGTGGCAAGATTCCTATGTCTGTCAGCCAGGCTAAATTTGAGCAGAAAGGTAACTGTTATTGGATTCTTTATATTTCCTATGACAACCTCTGACAATTATTGTTAGATATGGTTATATGGAATCTATGTCTTAAACTAATAATTTAGTATTTATTATGCCTGCTGTTGCTTGATTAAGCTTTCTTTAAATATGCAGGAGACAAGTTTGTATCCAAGCAAGTAGACAATAAAAAGAAAAAGAAATTGAAAAGGGTGGAAGAAAAAATGCTTGGATGGGGTATGCTTTGGTCTCCCAAAATTTTCAAGTTGGTGTTTCTGGATTATGATATGACTGATTCTCAATCCCATCTTAAATTTAGCCTAATTTCCCCTTTTCGTTTATTTATTTTTTCATTAAAATACAATTTTGATTTACCTTCTGGTAAATATTTTTACCATATTTTTCTATACAGTGAGTGGGTGAAGTCTTTACATGTGCAGTAGATTCCTGGTTGTGTACTTGCTAGGTTATCAAATTGAGATTCAAACAGTGAATCACGAAACTGATTTTTGAATTGTGAATCTTAATTTGTATTAAATCATAAGCTATAAAGACAACAAAATTACTTCAAATATATCATATAGATGATATGCAGTATTCAATGTAATATTTTGCACTAGAAATAAATAAAACAACTGAACCATAAGTCATATAGAAAAGAAATATTAGTTATATCTGAGTTTGTGAAGCCTTTATTTTAGAAGAAGGAAAGCAAATTAATGAAATTAACTATTGAGTTCATTTTGGAGTTAACTAATTGATATCTCAATGAATTCTATAATGTATTATTCTTTTGAATAGTGGAGCCATTGCAAGTGTTGAGAATAATTTATAAAATTTTGAACTAGAATGCATTCTGTTGTGTCCTTTTCAATATGAGAAATTTAGACTGTTTTGGTTGAAATATTTAGATTAATTTTTCAGAGTTATATTTCTTATTTAGCATGCATCCCTTGTAATAATTTGTTTCTCATTGTATGTCTCAGGTGGTCGTGATGATGCAAAAGTTTCAATTCCAGCAACTGTGATCCTTCGTTTTATGTTCTCTCCAGCTGAAATGAGGGTTGTGCTACTTAGTTTTGCTTATTTTCTACTACAAACTTGCTCTACTAGTGTCCATACTTCTGCCTGTGGACATGGTTATATATGTCACAGAAACAAATTGCTGCTGAAGTTTTTTATGCTTTTAAAAGTTATAGCATACATATTTAAAATATGTACATTTTGCGATCACAGTTAACCTTTTTTTTTTGTATTTTGATGGTCATAGATGGTAATGATTACACATTAGTAAGAAATAAGACCAAAATATTCTTTACAAGGCTTAGGCAAGTCTTGGTGTATAGTAGCTTGTAAACTTTCACATCCAAACGTGCAGTCCTGAGTGCTTGGGTGTGTGTTTAGATGCCCCACATTGACTAGGAATGTTATCAAAATGCTCCTTTTGGGCTCAGGCTCTCTCCCCCTTGAATTAACTTTTAAAGTTGAGTTATGCTAGGTGCCTTTTCAATAACTATAATAGGATTTCCTGCTTTTCTCATTGTACATTCAAGCTTCAATTTGCTAATTATAACTTGGTTCTTCTATTTCACACGTTGGACATTTTCTGATATTACACAATCTATGCAGGCTGATGAAAATCTGCGTTTAGAACTAGAAGAAGACGTTAAAGAGGAGTGTACAAAGCTTGGTCCTGTAGATTCTGTCAAGGTAATTGCTCTTTATTATGCCTTAAAAGATAAACAAAGTGGCTTCTCTTTCCTTTTTCTATTTTTTTCTCTCGTTTTCTAATAAATATTTCGTACCAATTAAAACAATTGAGTGAAACATACATTTATGTTTTTTTTTTCTTTTTTTTTATAATCCATTTAGGCCCCACTAAGTCTGTGATATCATAGGTGCGTCCAATCTTTTGCCGGTGGATTTAGGCGGTGTAGGTTTTAAGTAAACTTAATATTGTTTAGGAGGTCTTTTAAAATGAGGGGAGAAAAGATGAGATGTATTATCAATTTATCATGTAACCCTTGAAGCCTCTATTATTAAATTTTACGAACATATAAACTTTTCTTTTATCTATTTTTTATTATAGATTTGGAATCCTTATCTGGAACAAGAATGTTTTTAAGCTACTCCCGAACAAGAGAGTTTTTTTGAAGCTTTTCTTTGAGTGTTTTTAGAAGTTGCTAGCACTCATTGAGCCACCAGTCATGTTTTAATATCATATATTGACCATTTAATGCAAGTTTTTTCTAAAATTTCTTTTTGTTAACCCAAAACATTCCCATCTCAATGGAAGTGTTGAAAGTTGGCAAATGTGAGTGCCTGACTGGTTGCCTTGGTTAAATGATATTTTTAATTCAATACATTTTAAGAGAATATAACTACAGAACTATATGTTTGATTAGTGCATCTTCATTTAAAGTCCTAGTTCCACCTGAAGGCAGGGGAAGCATTTAATTCTAGAGTTCGTCTTTTGTAAATATTGTACCATTTCTTGCTCATGCCTCTATAGTTTGAGAGGTCTAAGCTTATAGTGTAACGTAATTCTTTATTATCATAACACAGCTTCAAATGAGTTATGACTTGGTTACATTCTGGTATGACAACTGCTGACAGAATTTACTTGGAAATTTTCCATATCTTCTAATTCATTTACTTTATTTATATATTTCCATAATTATATGTGGCATCACCCCCACCCCCATACCCTAGTTTTTAGAAATTTTGTTCTACCCACTATCCCTAGTTTTTATTGTAGAAGTGTTACTACTCAAACCAATCATATTCATGCAACTATTGTATTTGTGTTCTCTAATTTTTCTCATATTTTTCATGTTACCTGCTGGCCTTTTTCTGTAGATATGTGAGAATCATCCTCAGGGAGTTGTTTTGGTAAAATTCAAGGATAGGAAGGATGCCCAAAAGTGCATAGAATTGATGAATGGAAGATGGTAATTATACGTGCTTTTTATCCATTTTCTTCTTTTTCCAATATATGCACAACCTTCATATTTTAGCAACTTACTGCATTATATAAGCAACATACTCAATCAACCTAGACATATGATGACGTTATGTAGTTGACCATGTCCAAACATGATTCTAGACATTCATAAACAAGAGAGGGTACTATTAAAAAATTGTTGTTGAAACACTGGCAGAAACTTGAGGTGCTTATTAAAAAAATATATTTAACTCGTGGTTTTAAAAATTGGTAACCGCATGCAACATACTCAACTCAACCTAGGCATGATGACTTTCTGTAGTTGACCATCTCCAAATCTGATTATAGGCATTCACCAACAAGAAAAGGTACTAATAAAAAAATATTGTTGAAAGATCAGGGGCAGAAACTGGGGTGGTTATAAAATCCATATACTTTAGTTTAATTATATGATTCAATAGTAGAAAAAGTAGTTCCCCTAAATTTGAAAGTTTGCCGAGTAAAGGAGGAGTCAATTTTAAGCTGCCAAGTGTTAGCTCATGAAATGATTTTATATCTTGGTATATTAACAATGGGCTTCCATCCCTTTGGTTTTGTGTTGAATCCTTTGATGCCCATACTACCTTATATTTAATATTTTAACAACTGAAATATTACATCAAGTTACTGGTCAGAAAGATATAATATGTTTGTATTTTTGCATGCTTCATCTCAAATTCCTCATTCAAAGCTATTAAACCTATATTCTTCACATTTTATTGAAAACAAGAGTAGTTGGGAGAATTGTTTGCCTTGAGTACACAATCAATTTTATTATGCTAAAGATGCATTAAGGTCAAAAGCTAATGGTGGACTTGTTACAGAGCTAGCTACCATTAGTATATATTATCCAAATTAATGACTATTGTTGAAATAAAACACGTAATAATAATCCAGACTACTATTCTAACGAATGTAGAATAGTACAGTTCTTCTCATCATGTTGAAAATTACTTAAGTCAGTTTGGTACGAAAGCACAAATACAAAGAAAGATGGTATATTCCATTTTACTCACATTAAAGCAAAATCCCTTTGATTCCTATGTTGGGCTTGAAATTTCAATTTTAGAGTTAGCCAGCCTCTCCTGTCAATTCTTCAATAAAAACTATATCTTCAGCAAAAAGCATACGTCTATTAGTCTAGATTAAATTAGTAAAGACATTGAGCCCTGATGAAAACCTATCTTTATAGAAGACTCCTCTAAGAGTTCCCACTCTAGTAGCTATCCAACAAATATGTCTTGCATAGGCTTGATATAAGCCTAACTAACACCTTTCTTTTTCAAATTCTTCTTCGTTTTTTTCCATCATATGCTTTTTCCATGTTAATAAAAAACGTGTAAATATTTTTCTTTGCCTCTGCGTACCTTTCGCAAAAAAGATAAATATATTATATTGTAGATGTTGACGTAAATTCAGATTGATTCTCCACAACCTTAGTCTCTCTTAATATATGTTTAACCACCTTTTCCCATTATTTGTAATGTGTCTTGTACATTTTATCTCTCTGTAATTTACAGAATTTTAAATATCTCTCGTTTTGATACATAGGATATAAAATGTTTCTCTTTCATTAATTTGTCATTTTCTTTTATCTCAAAATGTCATTAAATAGTTTAGTGAGCCAAATGATACTTTGTTCTCCCAAGCATTTCCAATGTACAATAGGAATACCATTAGGATAAAAAACTTTATTATTATCCATCTTCTCAATGTCTCTCCAACTTGAATACTGCGATACTAAGCCAACTTTTTGTTTGTTCTTTAGATTTTTAATTCTTCCGCATCATCATTGAAAGTCTTATAACAATAGTTGTCCCTACTCTCTTTGATATCGTAATCTGTTTAAGAGATCGTACTTGGTTCAAATCTCATGATTTCCTTTCTCTATTCTTGGTTAGTTGATATATCTTAATGTTTTTCATACTGTCTTGAGATCTCAGTAAAAGTCCTCATAACGGGCAGGGCCACATTACTATAGCGACGCTATTTAAAACCCCTAAGTGAAACATTATCATTGTTCCTAAACATTATCATTTTGTTTAGGTACATTGTCTGAATGGTGTTAAAGTAAATATTCAGGTTTAAAATGTGTTGAAAGTGTTAAAGAATAGATTCATTTGAAATTGCTTTTACCTTTTCTTTTCTTTTATTTCTCTTTTGTATCATCATTTACCTTTTCCCGTGTATTTCAACTCTTGTCACTGTTTTCCTCATTTATTTTATCAGGTTTGGTGGTAGACAGATACATGCCAGTGAAGATGACGGTTCAGTAAACCATGCATTAGTCCGGGATCTGCAAGAAGATGCTATTCGACTGGAGCAATTTGGTGCTGAACTTGAAGGTGACTGAGGCAAGGACAATAAGTGAATAACATTGCACCAGATTAACAGTTCCCAGCAAGTCCGGACCAAGGAATATTTCCCAGTGGCTAAGCTTTTGGATTACTAGGTCATCACTTTTCTCAGTTTTGCAATGATATAGCAGTTTTCCTTATGCAATTGGAAGAGGAAAAAGAATATACACGAGAGAAGTTACTGATTTGGCTAGCTCACCGTATTTGGAAAATTTGTAATATACCCTGTGTGCTGTATTCAATTATTCCAGGTTATGACAATGCAGTTAAATTTAAACTTTTTCAATTAATTTAATTTATCTTAACTATTGGGTTTCATCCTATATAAGCTCCCATATTTACTACCACATGGATACAATATGACATGGATACGAGAACATGAAATTTTATTAAAAAAAGTAGTATTATGATATGCTATGTATACTTTTACAAGAATATTTATAATATATTTCAGATAAATTCAGCTGTTGTTAAAAAATTAGATTTTGATTCCTTTTTATTAATTTATAATTATGACGGTTATATTTTAAAATTTATTCATAACAAAAAAAAGTCTTGGATAATTGTATCAATAATGTCAGTTTCCTCCTCTATGTTATCAAAATTTAGAAACAAAACACCGTTTCTAAATTTGGATCATTTAGAGAATTTTACTATTTCAAGAAACTAAACACAATAGTCATTTGAATATGTTTTTCCAAATATGAACACAACTTTATCTTTCCTTTTTATACAATATTATATTTAATCTTTTCTATGTACATAAAGTAAATATTATGTCCATTCTAGATATACTCTTGTTTCTCTTAAAATATTCTAAAAAAATAAAGGTGGGACACTCTTTTAGTATTTGCAGGCATTTAAAAAATGTCTAAAAGTATTGAAGTTCATCAGAAGAAATTAAAATTAAATAAAAAAATGTAAAATATTCTTCAAATGCATAAATACGTTTCATAACAAAAATCATAATTACATGACAAAATTAAAATAAATAATACTTTAACACCCACAAATTTTTTATATCTATTTAATATTATATTGTTTTACTTTTCTTTTAAAAAATAAAAGTTATTTTTTATAACTATTTTATTTTTATAATATATATTAAATGAATATAAATATGTGTTATTTTATAATTATTCTAGCATTCAATAACATGTTATTATTGCATCGCATCTGTGCAATTTCATTTAACAGAAAAAATATGCATCGTTGAGGGTGCCAAATCTATATAGTGGTGCAGTGTAGAATAATGGAAGTAAGTATGAGGGAAAGAAAAAGGTGAAGGAAAAGTACATGTCGGGAATTGCCAGAATAAAACTTCATTTAACCTGTTTTTCTTAAGAAACAATAAACCTGTGTAGGTGGTTGTGGTTTAATTGTTTCATTATTTTTTTTCCTACCTTTCCATCCGATCATTTATGCATTTTAGTATCGGGAAATTCAAGAACTGGTCCTGCACGGACCACTAAGAAAAAACTGTCCAAACTAAACTCTGCTACTTTCAAAAATCTCAAGCCAACACCCCATTTTTATTATTAAAAGGGTACGTACTTTCAACTGCAGAACTACATTCTGGATCACTCTTTACACAATCAAAGAGGGCTGTTTGCTTTTCAAGACATGGAAAATTAATTTTTAACAAATTTTTTTATAATATTTTTATATCAGTTTATGTGACAGTTGTTATTGATTGTTTTATATATATAGTAACACAATCTATGGTTAGAAAATTGTTAAAAAAATTATTAAAAAATCATAGTACAAAAACAAAATCTTCCAAAAAAACTTTACAGGTAACATAATTTAACAGTATAATTGTAGCTTTAAATTTCACAACGTCCTGACAGAGTTAGTACTTTGTAAAATAAAAGACACAAATTTATTATTATCAAATTTTTTTATTAAAATATTACGTTGATTTGGTTCAAATTTATTCTTCAATATTTTTTTTTCTGAAATACCTAACAAAATTATAATAAGGTGACTTTTATAAGATGTTCCATAAATACCTAACAAAATTATAATAAAATGACTTTCATACGATATTCTCATAATTATTCTAGAGAGACTATTGAAATTAATCTAAATTTTTTATAATATAGATATATTATAATTTATATCTACATAAAAAAAACTCTAATGTAATTAATGACGTGGATTAATTTTTGTACCAGTTTTTTATGCATGGTTTTTACTCACATAAATCAAGTAACTCTTTCATTTCTATAATTTCTTAAAAACATTACTATGAGACTCAGTTAAAAGATCTCATACTTTCATTCATAATTATATCATTATAACAAATAATAAAAATGATTCAGTTTTACAATAACTTTTTCATGTTTTGTAATAACTTTTTTTATTTTAATAATTATTTTCTTGATTATTATTTTTAATAATCATAAAAAAAAATAGATCCACCCATTTGAATATATGTTTTTCCACTAGCTAATTTTTTTCCTGTTATAAATAATATTATGGTATTTTTTTTTATGAATTATGAAGACTATGTTTTTATTACTTGATGTAAAAGTGGACAGGGGATGCTATTATGACTGCATTCCCTGCTGGTATATAATAATAGAGTTCTACATTATAGTTATAAAGCATTGAACAGTATAAAAACATAAAAATTAAGTTCATTTAAAAAAAAATCATATAAAAAAAAGGATCTGATGCAGAGAAGGAAGTAGTTCAGTTCCACCGAAATAACCCGCAGACGCAAACATTGAAAACACATACACGCGCATCCATCAGCCCCAACATCACAACGGTAGATCCCTTCTCTCCTTCTTCATTCTCTCATATCTCATATTCTTCATCTCTCTCTCTCTTTCTCTCTCTCCCTCTCTCTCCCAATTCCTCAATAACTTTTATCTCATTTTCGTAACAACATTTCCTTCTTCTCCTTTGCAATTTTCCCTTGTCGTTTCGTTTTCCCCTATTTTTCCTTCTGATGTGTTTCACACAGCGGATTTTGATTGATTAACATACATGGTGAAATTTCAGTTTACATTGCAAACTTGTCCGAACTTGATTTAGTTATCCTTATTGTTGTTTGTTTTAAACTGTGACTAACTTGGTGTGAACACATTTGTAATGTAATAGTTCGATTTTCGTGCCCTTGGTTTGCGCGTTTGTTATCTGTGTGTGCTTGGGTTAATAGAGTGTAGCCATGTTTTGGTATCGTCTTCTCTGCCAATTAGCACGATCACAAGGTTTGGAATTGATGCGCAGGTTTCACGGAATGTCACCCTTACTTGCTCGGATTTGTTTCAAATTTAAAACAAGAATGTTGATGGTGAATGGTTCAACTGAAACCGTAGTTTGTTCGTAGTGAGTGATAAAGAAGTTGATATGATTAGTTAGAGTTTTAGCATGAGTGAGTTAGTTTCAAGAGTTGTTGGGACCAGTTATTAATTGAAAGGTCGGTTAGTATGTCTGTGGAATGTGTGCGATTTGGAAGCAGAGTTTAGAGAGATGGTGGTGATTGAAAGAATTAATGCCTTTGTATGATAGTTATAAGAGTTTTTCTTTATCTTCATTTACGCAAGCTATTATGTGAAGGCTATTAGAGTATGCATTGTCTATGGACGTGGAAATAATGAAGATCAGTAGTTGTTTAGAAAAGCTTGTGGTTGCCGTTTTTTAGAGGAAACTGGATCCTCTCCTGTCACTCTGTTCTGTCAAGTCCAAGCGATTCTCTGGTTAGTGTAACAGTAATTAGAGAGAGAGAAAATGTGATTTGAGAATATAGATTTTTCTGGAGAGAGAACCCTGCTAGAGAGATGCAGCAGTGGATCTGGTCCATTTTAAGCGTGGTGTTCAAAGGAATTTTTTGTTTGAAAAATTACAAGACATTATTGTTATAGGCTTATAGCCATAAAAAAGGTTGTTTTACTGATTATTGAGGTTTTTCACCTTGATAATCTACATTGACATTTAATGTTGTCCAATTAGAATTGGATTTTTACCTTGGTAATGTGTAAAGATATTTAATGAAATATTTATTATGATGACTGAGGTAAACTGCATTTCTAATTGGAGAAGAACACCAGCAACACATAGAAACTACATATATTTTTGTCCTTCTACATTGGTGTACATGGCTTGATTGAAATACTTTGAAGAAATTGTCTCAGTCCTTAGATCTGGTATGGACAGGATCTTTTTTTCGTTTTGTGGTCTTTCTTTGGTGTTTGGTTCACACTCTTGTCTAAGGTGGCTATACTATTTTACTATTGATGACTTTTTTTTTTTCTTTTCTATGTATTTTGTGGCTCTGTGATGGTTTTGCTTGTTCCGTTATATTTTATCCTTTGTCCTACCACCTAAAAAACAATGATAATGATTTGGCTATCTGTTGTAAAAGGTCGTTACATCCTTTATGTTCCATAAAGCTACCAGTCGTTAGATGCTGACATAATTGTTTGAGAAGTGACAATATTAGAGGATATGAATTGGTTATTTGCCCCAATATAACAACAACTACAACCCCTAATCCCATTAGATGATATTCTGCATAGGTAGAAAACTCAACACCATAATAATTGATTCCTGAAATCATCTTGTTTTTGGTTATAAAGATGGATCTGCCTGATATTTCTTATTTAATGCTTAAGTGTTTTACATTTTTGTATCATTTAAGGAAATCATCATATCTCTTGGTTCAGAATTATCTAATCTATTTTTACTTAATACCAGGGTTTGAGACTGTAAAGACTTAGTGCAAGGGTAAGCAGAAGTTGAAGGAGTTGAGGGGAGAACAGGGAGAGAAGGAGGGTGAGGTATTTATATTTGTTGACTTTGTTTTCTGTAGAATTTTCTATCAGGATATCTAAGAAAATAACAACCCAAAAGATATATTAATTTCAAGTTTTACCTTGAAATTTTTTGAACTTGTTTTCACATGGGCTGTCCTTTGCCAACAACTATTTTTGGGCATCAAATAAGTTTCCCTCAAAAAATTGATGGGTTGAATTATGCATAGAAAGTCTGTGATCTTATCCTTTTTCTTCCCTGTCCATCAAACTTGGTATTTTATCAATCTAAGTTCCAACCACAGTTCGGCCCTGTCTAGTGCCTGTTTGCAAGTCAAAATTTTACTATCAACCTCAATTTTTACCCTCTCTACTGATGTTCGTACATGAATCCATTGAAAATATCGATCACTCTGTACCTTGATTTTTATTATGCTAGGAGAAAAAGATTTAGGACTGTGATTTTGTTTTTAACTATGCTGTGAATCAAAAACAATATGCATAATATGAAACCTTTATCAAGGTTTAAGAAGGTGAGAAGCTAAGCAGTGAAACAATATTGCTATGGGTAGTTCAATGACTTCAATTGGAATTTTTCTGAATCTTTTAATCAGTCCTTCTTCTTTCCTAAAGAATTAATGTTGTTGGTCTTCCGTTTCATGTTTCTCTAGTTTTCCTTCCTGTATGCTAACCCCTACTCTTTACCCATGGGTGCTATGTCAACTCATTATTAATTTTTTTGGCCTTATCTATATGCCAAGTAATAAAATATAATGCCTAAAGGAAACATGTCCCTTTCATCCTGGACATGGTTATTTCAGACTTAGGGTATGTTGAGCTTTAAAAATGTTATTCTAAAGTATGTGTTTAAAATTGAATTTTTAAGAGATGTTAAATTGAGAAGCCATTTTATTTTACAGTTATAAAAGTAACTAATTTTTAAAAGATGTTCCTATCAGATTTTAGGATATTTCTGTGTAAAACACTGCTCCCTTTCTAGGCCTCTACTTTTTCTCCGGACAATTGATTGTGATTATTTCGAAAGACTACTCTATTTTTTTGATCCAGTCACTTAGATTTAGTTAATAATAAAGGAATAATTCCTGACATTATTTTTTTGTATCCTATTTTGTTGGCAAAGTATGGGCTTGTTAGAGAGAACTCAATAATCGTCAAGCATAAAAAAGTTATCATGAATTTCCTGAAATGTTTTTGAAATGTTTTTTTCCTTCAAGCTAATCAACATGTTTAAAAAAATTGTTGCTCTGAAGTTTCTTTCTAGGAAATTGTTGTGCTGTTCAAACACAGGAAACCATAATACTAACACACTGATATAAGCATAATGCGACCTCTGCATGCATGAGACTTAACAATTGGTTCTACAGCACTTTACCAAAAGTATGACTTTAGCATCCAAGTTTGATTGATAAGAGATTGCAACATCTTACCAGCCAGCTCCTAAGAAAAGCTGAAAATAGATTTATTTAGTCACTAATTTTTTAAAAATATCTGAGGAACCTTTTTTTCTGTATAATAACCTGAAAAGATGCACTCTTATTAGTTAATGAATAAAATTTGAAGTTTTTTATGCTTCTTTCCAATAAATTTCTTTCAACAAGAAATTTGACCTGTGTTGATGTACTACAGGTTGAGTTGTTATAATGGGATATACTATTTAGCACTCGGCGATGAGTTTTGATATTTTAGACCTGCCAATCAATTGCTTGCTTGTTGGTTGTATTTCCTGATCTGTAGTTTAATGGGCAGTTATTTCCATGTATGGACTCAATTTTCAAGTATCTTTGGACAAGGTTTTCATTTCGTTTTGACTCCCACTTGTGGGCATTTTGTTTTTCTCAAGAAACAGTTGTGGAAAAAGAACTCAAAATGTTTATCTTTTGGAAAATGCTCTCTAACTTTCAAAAGAAGTCTTAAAATTAATATAACACTTCATTGACAGTGGTGCCTATTGCAAATGATGCTGTCAGGTACTCAAGAAAGTTTTGGTAGTTTAAATTGGAGGGCCTTGATGCCGATGGTGGATACAGTTGTATTTGCTAGAAACTGTAAACTGTCACTTCATAAGGTAAATCTATTATATATCCAATATTCCTCTGGAACTGCAATGTGTGTCACCGACATTCCCTTCCTGTCTTTCCGTAATTCTTTGTTAGCAGTTGCTCTTTTGTTTCTGATCCTTGTTCTCGTCTTAGGTGGAGGTGGCATTCTAGTATTGGAATGGGCCAGATTCCGTGATGATTATATATTGTTGATTTGTTTCTACACACTGGCAATCCTTAGGTCTGACAGATGGCTTTACCTAATGAAGAAGAGAAGACTGAGGACTACCTTTTCAAGATTGTTTTAATTGGTGATTCAGCTGTTGGGAAATCAAATTTACTTGCACGATTTGCCAGGGATGAGTTTTATCCTAATTCGAAGTCAACTATAGGAGTAGAGTTTCAAACTCAAAAGATGGATATTAATGGAAAGGAAGTTAAAGCACAGATATGGGACACTGCTGGGCAGGAGAGGTTCAGAGCTGTTACATCTGCATATTATAGGGGTGCAGTTGGAGCTCTTCTGGTGTATGACATCAGCCGGCGCCAAACATTTGATAGCATAGGCCGATGGCTTAATGAACTCCACAGTAAGAATTACAATTGTCTGATCCCTTTTCTCCATGAAGTTTTTCTCATGCTTATTTTCTTTGTGAGGTTTCAAATTTAGGAAATTGTTAACTTGTCCTTCAATTTGGCACTGATACAGTATATGAAAACGTTATGTGATTGTTAAATGTGTTTGGTTAACGACTTCAGCTTGTTTTGGGATAAAATGTTTACAATTTCAGTTGTATGTTTGGGACAATAGCTGAAATTTTTAAAATTCTGAAAAATAATTTATCTTTATGAATCTGAAAATTAGTAGTTTATGATTTTTCAAAAAATTTCCCCTTTTCTTCTGTAACACTTTATATTTTATAGGTGCCATACGAAATTAACTATTTTAAAACCATTTTTCAGTAATCTTATAAAAAAATTGATTCTGATTATAGTCCATTAAGCTATCTCAAAGACCACCCCTAATGACTATTTTTATTTTTTGCACTGAGGTTAGAATCTACCACTTACATAATGATACCATCCACACCCCCTTCTCCCACTAGCTAACCCTAGTGGGTTATGGCTTATCGGTACTTAATTTGATCCTGCGGGTAAAAGAACAATGTTATAGTCTTTATTCTTTCTTAAACGTGATTGATTATGTTTCATTAGTTGACAAAACATTACCCCGTTGGATGTATCATGTGGATGCTAAATTCTGAGTTAATTGTTTTAGTTTTTCTCTTTTCTGCTTTGAATCTTTGCTAGTCTTGATCATTTTTATATTAAAGTAGATATAGGATACTTACATAAAATCTGCACTTCACCTTGTAATAAACATGGTTTAATTAATTAGTGAAAAAGGTCATTTTTTATTTAGGTATATATGGAAAAAGCTTCTCCAAAAGTACCTAGAAACGAAAAGGACAATAAGTTCCTTTACATAAAAATTAACTTGTACATAAATAGAAAGAAAAAGCCAAGTGAATATTGATAGGCCACTTAGTTTTTATTTGTTTTCTTGCTACAAAAACATATTGTAGTCACATATTTTAATTGCGCATATGATAAAACAAGGATTAAATGGAGTGTGGTTTTTTATTATCTAACAGCTCACTCAGACATGAACGTTGTCACAATACTTGTTGGGAACAAGTCAGATCTTAAAGATGCAAGGGAAGTGGCTACAGCTGAAGGCAAGTCCTTGGCTGAGGCACAGGGTTTGTTCTTCATGGAGACATCAGCTCTGGATTCATCAAATGTAGCAGCTGCTTTTGAAACCGTTGTAAAGGAGATCTACAACATCTTAAGTCGGAAGGTTATGATGTCTCAAGAGCTCAACAAATCGGATGTTTCCCATATTGAAAATGGAAAGACTGTTGTTCTACAAGGGGAAGGTGAACAAGAAGCAGCAGCAGCAGATGCTGAGCCAGCAAAAGGTTGTTGTTGATCTTAGGTTTTGATAATATGTCGGCTCCAAAACTGAGTTTTTATTATAATTATTTGACAAATCCTAAAAATGTAACTCAGATATTCAAGATTTATCTTTAAATGCTTATTGGGAGATTTTGGAGTAGAAATTCTCTTTGCATTGGAAAAATTACATAAATGAGAAAAAGAAATGATAACAAGTAGCATTAAAATGTCCAAATTTCCTTTATTTTACACATGCTTGCAAAACCACGTTAAACTATTCAGATATTTCTCTCTACTATTTCAGTGGTTAACTTCGGAAGTATCTGTTTTAAATATATATTTGAGGGCTATTTCGCTTAGCTCAACTATTTCATTTGACGGTTCAGATTTATTGAACATATAGTATTTGACAAATGTAAAAATTAAGCAAGAAAAAGAAAAAGAATGAAGATAGATTGAGGTAAAATACAACAGGAAGTCAATTAACAAAATGGACTTCCATTATACAAAATTCCAGGAAAATATTGAGATAATACAATTAAAAAGTATTTGTTGGTGGGAGAAATCATTATCCAAGCGACACACTCAATATCAACAGGTCACTGCATTTTCCTTTTGAACTGTGCAACTTTTGTTGGTTGATATGGCACATAATCATTTACACAATAAATTGGACTGGTTTCCAAATAAATTAAATAATGGATCTAGTAAAAGTTGTTTTGCTACTTTTGCTTGCATTTGCTTTCTGTACAGTTCAATCAGCTCGATGAATAGAGGTCGGACCACAAAAGCTCCCTACGAGAGCAAAAAAGTTATCAAGCGTAATTAAGATGCTTATCATAGTACATGGCATTCTAGACCATTCATTCATTTTTTTTGTTCTTCCGCCAAAAAACTAAAATACTCACATTAACTGCTACTTTAAGGGCCATGCAATTTCTGTAGCTGGTCAACCACATCATAGGAACTGCTGAATGGTTGGAAATCAGATCGGCGCAATACCGTTCCTTGGATATTCCTGGAGCCGTCTGGTTGAGAGCTAATCATAGGTTTTTTCTTGGATGAATAACAGTGGTGAACACGGACTCGGTGTTTTCTTGGCTGGATAGTGTAGTTGCCATACATCTTAACAACCAAAATAGCTTCTTTGTCTCTGGAGTCTTCACACCAAGAATTTTGTACAACACCATCAACAAACTCCTCCAGAGTCTGAAATTCCTCATGGTGCACTGATACTTCAACAATTTGATCTGGTTTTATTATGCCAGTTGCAGGACTCACCTGAATCATGAAATGATTAAGTAATTATCGCAAGGGCCATTGCAAACGAGAGATGTCCTACCCGAAGCAAGAAAAATGTATCGTGTTGATCCACATACAGAATTTGGTCCCAGGAGTAAAGATTTTTTATTTATTTATTTATTTTTCTAGTGGTGATTTTGGTTGTATCTAAAGATTTTAAATTGCAGACCACATCACAAGTTGCAGTTGCAACAGCTCAGCTATGGTGACCCCTATAAGCCACACCGATAGCAAAGCATTTCTAGTAAAGAAAAAAGAACGGGGTATGCTAATTAAAGAAGGCCTTGAATGGCCGCAAGAAATCTTCCCATGTTTAGTTTGAAAAGTTTAGTGGGGCTATAGTATCCTTGGTTGGACAAGCAAATTCAAGGTGATCATACGTTTTATATAACACGTTCTTATAAGGCGTAATTATAGTGCTTTGATTGTGCTTATTGCAAGTAATAATGAGCTCTGAAGAAATTGTGAAGGCCACTTGAGGAAGAGTAATTCTATTAAACGAGGAACTGTTGAAAATCCTATATCGATTAATGATATGAAAAATTTTAATATATAAGTGAGTGTAAATCCTATCTCACAAGTGGTTATGAACTTGAGTTAGGTTTATAGGCTATTTCCTAAAATGGTATTAGAGTTTAACCTATAACAATGTTTGTTGGATCTATCATGTATTAAACTACCCACAAATATCCAGTTTCACACTTAAGACATGAGAAAATATGTTAGAGAATTCACATTAATTGGAGATATAGTCAAACAGTAGATATAAATCGTATCTTACAAACTAGTGCGATTGAATTAGGATTACTAAGAATAAGGATGGGAATACATATGCTAACCATGTAGGTTCAATTGCTGAGAGGAGATCCTAGGATATTTATTGTATGCTTTTAAGTGGAAATTTAATGACTTGTAGGAGTAAAAGGCAAAATTTAGTTGCAAGAGTAAGTGTAGAGATAAAATTTAGAGCCATCTCTCAAGGTGGTATATGGCACTATTTTGTGATAATTGGTCTGTCATCAAATAGCATGGTCCCTTAACAGTTCAGCATGAAAGGACAGAGCATATACAGAAAAAGATTGACACTTCTTGCAATCCATTAAAGAAAAATAAGACAATGGCTTTATAGATATAATGAACATCCCTTTACAACTCTAGATGGCTAACGTATCAATCAAAACACTTCCTACAAAGCAGTTTGAAGATCTCACTATCAAGTTAGGAATGATTTTCATGCACCAGCTTGCTTGAGGGAGAATGTTATAGGGTATAATTATTGTCATTAATTCCTATTTAATCTTTATAGAAGCAATAAAGTATATAAAAGAGAAAATCATCCTTTTTTCATCATCAAACTAGAAGTAGAAATTATTTTCTAGCTTCCTCATTTCAAATTTCTATAGTTTCAAGTTCTTTCTATAACCATAAATATTGTACAAAAAAAATAAAATAAAGAATATCACCTCAAGCCACCTTGGGAAGCCAAATGAACCCCTCAACTGATGGTCAGTAGCCTTCTGATCCTCTGTAACAGTCGACTGACCTTCACAAATTATTTCAAACAAAGCATTGCCTTCTCCACATTTATTTGTAATTCGCAAAATTAATGTGTCCTGGTTTTGAAGAATTATGTTGTTTGTACTAATGATGGTTTCAGGAATCTTGTATAATTCTTTAAGACGAAATTTAATTTTCTCATTTGATTCAAGAATCTCTCCAAACTCCTGTCTGCGGATTGATTCATCTACTCGAGCAATATCAGTAGAAAATACGCAACGGACAGGCTTGTGGTCACTATCAGTGACATCCATGCAAGCTTCATACCTAGTGAAGGAGAGATTGCATTGATTAAAAAGTAAAAACTGAAAACAAAAAAGTATTTCCATAAAAGCTTTTTAAATATATTTTAGACAGCCATATTATACAATCAGAAAAGGTTAAAATATATTTTGGCCCTATAATTCAATTGGATCCCAAATGTGAAAATATTTCAATTTAGTATCTGTAGTAAAATTTTGAGGAAGGTGGAAAGGAGAGACAGGATTGAATCAATGTGTTTACTATGCAGAGGATGAATTATGTTCACAGGGCAATGATTTCAAGAATCAACCAATATCCTAATTACCTGCCGTAATAAAAGCCTACAAATAAAAAACAAAGAAAATGTAAATCTGAAAAATACTGATTGATGTTGTTTTTCTGGTTTCTTAGAGTGAGAGATACAATTTATATAATAAAATCATGAAGCTTGTAAAGCAAACTTTGCTGATGTGGGACTAAACTCCACCGAAATAATCACTTAGCCGCTGTGCTGCCTCTCAGTATTATAAAAATAGAGATTTTATTCTATCACGCTATTACATAAATACAAGATGTGGTTAGTATATTTACATTCTACAAATTGCACTTTCCCTTAAATTGGAGAATATAGATCCTATGCACCCAAGTTTGGTATACACACACACACATATATATAACTTATTTGGAGGCCTCTCAATAGGCTAAGTAAAAAATCTTTCAATTGGTCATTTGATGTGTGTAGACTAAGTACCACAATTATAGGACACGGTTAGACAATAGACATTATTTGTGTATCTTCCAACAATAACCATTTTTAATGTGATCCCAATAATTTGTTATTGTTATAACACCATTGGATTATCATGGAGTTGGTGAAGAATGGTTCAATAAAATCTTGTTAAGGTTCCTACACCAACTAACTTCGCTACACCATCTTATAGAAGATGTGTGGACAATACTGTTGGGTACAAACAAAGTCCCACATCAGAAAAATTGAGAGATGGACATGAGTTTATATACACATAAGATACCTTCATTGAAAAGAGGCATTTTGAAGTGGTACCAAAAGCAAATCCGTGGGGGCTTGGCTCAAAGTGGACAATATCTTATCAAATGTGGAGACTTATGTGTATGTGTGAGTGTTGAACTTCCCTACAAGTACAACATCTAGCTTCTTAGCACCTACTAAGACTAGTGATGTCTAGAGCAGCCGCCTAAGTAACAATTCAGCTCAATAACAAGAAGCACCACTCACATGTCCTCTCCATATGTTTAGGCACATTTCACATAAGCTAGTAATGATAGTTATGAACTATGTAGAGGAATTTGTAACGCCAGTAAAACTGAGCATTGTGAGTTCAACTATAAAACTGAAAATGGCGAGAATGGAGAGAGTTCACTAAGAGAGAAACTTTATGTTGTAATGAATAGTTAATTCTATTTTGGGTTGAGATTGAAGTTCATTAACACTTCAACTGAACCACATTATTTTTGCATGTAGTTTTATCTTATTTTTCCTTTGTTTACCTTCTAGCAAGGGGAGGAGTTTCTACCAGTGATAACAAAAGTGGTAGAAGATGGTCAAAGTCAAGGTCGCACAATGGATTTTCAATAGTAAAGATAGAAGTCCAGGAACTTGTCAACAAACATTAGGCAAGATTAATGGTTAAAGGCTTTAACTGGAGAGGAGTCAATTATAATGATGGTTTCTCTCCCGTAACAAAGCACAAACCGATTTGAATGTTGTTAGTCATGGTAGTTGAGTTTAACCTTGAGTTGTTGGAACGGATAGATGTTAAGACTACATTTCTAAATGGAGAGTTATAAGAGACCATATATATGAAGCAATCAGGAAGCTACATAGAAGGAGAAGGGATGTATTATGTTAGTAACTTAAACAAATACTTTTATGGTCGGAAACAATCCCCTAGACAATGGAACAAGCAATTTGACAAGTTCATTGAGTGTTGGCTTTGAACAAAGCAAGTATGACATCTGCATCTACTTCATGTTTCTAACATAAGATCATTTCATGGTATTATTGTAGTATGTTGATAACATTCTGATAGTTAAAAATAGAAAGCCTAAGGTTGAGAAGGTTAAGTTGAATAGCAAATTCAATATGAAGGATCTTGGAATGGGTAGAAAGATTTTAGGGTTTAAGATTGTTAGACACGTGAATTGAAGTGTCTACATGTATCGGAAGACCTACCTTAGAAAAATTATTGACAAGTTTGGATGACACACTTGAAACTTGTGACCACACCTCCTACTTCTCACTACAAGTTGAGTGATGAACAGTCTCCTAAGATAATAAAGGAACAAAGTTATATAAATGGTATTCCATATGAAACATTGTTAGTTTTGTGATGTATGCAATATCTATGTTGAATTAAGGTGGAGGTTAGAGAAGATTGGTTCAGTAAAATCTTGTTAAGATTCCTAGACCATCTAACTTCACCAAACCGAGTCTTCTAGTATCTTTGGTGGATAGTCTTAATATAATATCTAGTCCCTTAGCATATACTAAGACTAGTAATGTCTATGAAGCATCCGCCTAAGAAAAAATTAATCTCAATAACAAGAAACATTGTTCACATGTCCTCTCCATATGTTTAGACGTGTTTCATGGAAATTAGTTACAATAGTTATATATTATAAATAGAAAGCTGTAATGATAGTTAAACCAACTGAAAGTTGTGAGTTCACCTTCTTCCTTGTTTACTTTTCTATCAATTCGTTTACGGCCCCTTTTCTTTTATTTTGGCATTTATGTTTGGTAGATGATCTTATCGTGGGTTTGTCCATTTATATCCACAACAGAGTTACATGAAGTACATGGGCCAACCAGAAAATGATTGTTACGTGTAAGGACAAAAATTATAATATTCCCATTCCCCACGTGATTATACTTAGAATTGCTCCTTACTATTTAGAATATTACAAAACAAATAATTCTAGAACAAAAACATAACTTATGACCAACTTGAAAATAATTACAAACATAGGGGTAAATTACAACCTGTTTGGAATATCGATTAGAGATTAAATTATAAAAGAATACAGCATAAATATGCTTTACTCACAAGAAAAATATGGTGAAATACAACCAAAATAATGGGTGGTAGTCATTTAAGTCAATAATGATGCCAACTCACTCATGCAAAATTACTTTTGGCCATCCAAAATTTTCCTTTCACAAATCTATAATTCAATATTGACTCACAGCATGTCTCATAATAAATAAGTCCCCTATTTTATATAGGGATTAGAGACTGCATAGTCCTTCTGGCCGGGTGTTTTAATCTATATACCCAAATGGAGAAAATAAAAAGTATTAGCTAGAGCACTCACTGTAATACTGAAGTGACAACGGGGCACTCTAAACTGCATTCAGCCACCAAAGATGTGCAGCTGTCACGATACAAAATTCTGTCACACCAGGCAGGGATGCGTTTCTTTTCACCAGAATCATACCCTTCAAGAAAATAGGTCATATAGTCTGAATTCATACCCTCAAAAAAATTGTAAGCAATACTGATAACAGTTATAGCAAATATAAGCAGAAAAAATTGTAGATTGAAATTATTCTCTTTACGATATCTAATTCTTAAGAGTTCCTGATTGTGTCAACTATTAGCATTAGGTTGTTTAGAATCCTGATGTACTCTATATTTCACTGTACTGCGCCCTTAACTTAATAATATATATTCAAAGGGAGATAGTCACTTAGTTTATCCAGTCAACTGTGTGAACTTCTCCTACCTACCTCACTCGCATTACACTAATACTATAGTGAGCAAGCCTCTAGAAGTTATAAGCACCCAAAAAGAAGGAAAATTCAAATCTATTATTCAGAGCCTCTGTATCCCTCTTTTCCTCTGCCCTATGTGTTCTACAACTTTTACAATTCATATAAAGTCATCGTGTGCAGAGAGGGCTGAGGAAATCATTACTTATGAGGTGTGATTGGAATTTTGACTTCACATAAATCTGGATTACTATTTTCCTTTCCCCTCTCATGTACGATATCCTGAGCATGCTATTGGTCTACAAATAAAAAATCTTCGTAATTGGAACTGCATGATTTGCATTTTGCAGAAATGATTAGAGATGTAGTGGCCCAACCCACGTCCTTCCATCTCACTTTTTACCACTAAAGTTTACTTTAAAGTTCACTGGACCATTGTGTGTGTGTGTGTGTTTTTTGGCAGGCGACCAACCTGCCAAGCCAGCTTGGTGCCGTTCAAACTTGTATGTGGGAGGAAATGTTATAATTGCTTCACGCATTCCTTGGAAGACATTCCCAGCTCCCATTTCAGCTCGAAGTTGATCCCTTTCTCTAAGCCAGTCAAAACATCTTTGAGAAACAAAATCTCTCGCTTCATCATATGAAATGTCATCAAGTCTATAATTAAAATCTCCAAGAAATACAACCATGTCTGCCTCAGATAACTCGGGCATCCCTTCTGTGGACTGGAAACCAATCTCAAGAATCAATACCTCATCCAACTATCAGAGTGCAGCATAAAGCATTACTTAGATGAATAAAGTGGACAGCATGTACATACATTTGCACCACGAAACATCGGAACAGAAGATGACGTGCCAGCTGCAACAGAAAGGACCAATGGCAAGCCAGATCTATAAACAGGCCAAAATAAATAGATGGATAAGGCAAGTATGAAAATCGGGAAAAGGCACAGAAAAGTACCAGCTGTAGTATTTAAGACGTTTGTTGGCCGACTGAAGGACATTGTTCGGTATACATGATCAAAATCTGCATTTCTACGACCAACTGCATCTAAATGTGCTGCGAAGTGACAATTAACAAAGCACATTATCCGATCATACACTCTGATCCTCAAACCAACAGCTCCCTGGAGAAAACAACATCTCCTATGTCAATGGTCAGCATAATATGAACAGAAACAAAAATATATATTTGCACACAACACATATCATACAGTGTTATAGTCTTGTGAATTGCACAGCCATGACATGGCATTGTTGGTGGTCACAACCATGATAAAACCATTTAAGACTTGCAGATATATTTGCTTTATATGTCTGTACATATGTTGAATTAAATGACTAAATTCAGGCCAAAGACACCAACTACACTTTACTGGTTATTACTTTAGTGGACACAATTAGCGATAAAGTTTTAATGGTTATATGATAAGTTACTTGCAGACCACACAAGAAAATTATGTCATTGGCCTGCATTGCGGTACTTCTAGAACAGAAACTTGGCTTCTATCTGCTTTTACTTGGAATTGCAACATACCATAAAATCTAGTAATCAATCTAGTGATATAGGCAATATCCTGACATTTAAGTATCAATTATGAGATCTATGATCATGACCAACAGCCACATCTTAATACACCCTTTATCAGCAAAAAACTAATATGCAAAGAAAAACAGCAGAGTAGATGGTATAGGCCCACCTTATTGCCAATAGCACGTCCGAACCCACATGGAACTGCTGCCACATCAACATCCCCAACATAAAATCTAATGTTGGTTTTAACCCTGAAGAAGAAAATTTCAGTACCACTGGTGAAGAAAGCAGTAGGGAGAATTTAGATAACAAAGGCTTTTCATGAATTCAAATTGAAGAAAATAATCACTATTTTCATTCACCATACAATTAGGAACCCAACCTTAAGTGATACATATCCATATCTTTCAAACCAGAATAGCATTCATAACAGGTAGCAAGGAAAACCCACAATAATCTGACATAACAAGCAATTTAACAGACCACTACAAATTCAAATTGCTAAAATTTAACGGATATCCTATTGACTAACAATACAACAATCATTATCTCTGACATATTAAAGCCTCAACAGCTCACATGTATTTCTACTCAAAGATACTCACCATACAGCAATGACCAAGCCTGCAAGTTGTCTGGATCCAATACGTTCAAATGTTGAACCTTCATCTAATGTTTTGTCTATCATGTCCAGCCACCACTGCCCAACAGAACTTCCCTCCAATCCTACCTATATGTTTGTGAAAGATTGAGGGCAGAGGAGGGTTATGAGGAAGAAAAAGTAGGCAAACCCATTAATTATACAATATATATAAGTGTGCGTAAATACATGACAATTATCACAACAGAATGTTGACAATGACACATGAATAATCCAAGAATCCAGAAAATATCCATTGAACAACAGGACCTATAATGATTTTGTGTATTCCATGCGCTAATAGGAACAAAGACTCAACACAAAACATTCTTAATTATTTTGATGTGGCACTCTATTATAATAGATCAATCCAAGAAATTCTCTGGCTACTTCTTATTGACATATGCAATATTAAGGACTCAAGATCAACTGGACGGATTACAGAATGAAGAAGGACAGAATGACAATTGGATGAATGGGTACAGGATTAATGATCGGGAAGAATCATTTGCAGCAATGAATGATGTTCATGGCCAAGGAGGTTTCGGCTGCAGTGATATCATTGCATAGTTTCATGATTTTTTACCACAAGCACTTCATCCTTATTTTAAAGAATTCAGAGAGGCTGAGAAAAAAAAGGAATGTGTAAGTTTATTAAACTGTAAAAGTGAATTGATTTGCACATAGAAAGCTATTGAGCTCAGCTATTTATATGGAAGAATAATTGGGCTTTAAGCTATATCTAAACTCGACTAACTTCAACTGTCATAACAGAATTGCAGTTGGCTACCTCACTCTGACCAAGTGTTGACCCAGCAATCTACATAAACAAGTATAGACTATTAATTCCCCCCTAGAATAAGAATTAAAAAAAAAATTCTTAAATTCTAAAGCACCTGAAAAATTATAATTTCCAAATTACTACTATTATATAATACCATGCCCTGGGAGTTGCTTTTTGCCTCCAATGCTGGATCTTCAACAAATAACTTGAAGGTGCCAAAATTTATATATAGATTTATAAAAAATTTTAGGATACCAAATATATAAAATATATTAAAATTTAAAAAAAAGGTTTTATATATATATATATATTGAAGGGGCCAAGGCCCTCCTATGCCTCCATTATAATCTGCCGTTGTCTGCCTCCCATCTAAACCACTGCATATATTACTCCTGCTACACAAGAACCACTACAGCTCAGACAAACTTATTTTTAATACACACGCCTCCCTCCCTCCCATTATTCTGTTTCTGTTGGCCAGTTTTTATAATGAACATGTTGATCTTGTAATGGAGTTGTCTCAAAGGACATGTTGGACAAATCGATGTCCTCAAACTTAAAAATATGAAGATTGTATGACGAGTTGCTTTTTGCCTCCAATGCTGGATCTTCAACAAATAACTTGAAGGTGCCAAAATTTATATATAGATTTATAAAAAATTTTAGGATACCAAATATATAAAATATATTAAAATTTAAAAAAGAGGTTATATATATATATATATATATATATATATATATATATATATATATTGAAGGGGCCAAGGCCCTCCTATGCCTCCATTATAATCTGCCGTTGTCTGCCTCCCATCTAAACCACTGCATATATTACTCCTGCTGCACAATAACCACTACAGCTCAGACAAACTTATTTTTAGTACACACGCCTCCCTCCCTCCCATTATTCTGTTTCTGTTGGCCATCTTTTGGCCAGTTTTTATAATGAACATGTTGATCTTGTAATGGAGTTGTCTCAAAGAACATGTTGGACAAATCGATGTCCTCAAACTTAAAAATATGAAGATTGTATGACGAAGGTAAGCCAATTGACATAAAATGTTTAAAGAAAGGGTAAGGAAATGAAAGTCTTGCTCAAACTGCAATTATGGTAATAACCACAACTCTTTTTCAACCCGATTCCCTCCCCTCCCTCCCATTGCTCTATTTCTATTGGCCAGTTTTTATAATGAACATGCTCGTCTTGTACTTGAGTTGTCTCAAAGGACATGTAGGACTCATCCATGTCCTCAAACTTGAAAATATGAAGATTGTATGACGAAGGTAAGCCAATTGACATGAAATGTTGAAAGAAAGGGTAAGGAAATGAAAGTCTTTCTCAAACTGCAATTATAGCAGTAACTACAACCCTTTCTTTTCCTCCCTCCCATTGCACTGTTTCTTTTGGACAGTTTTTGTGATCAATATGTTGTCGATCTTGTACTTGAGTTGTCTCAAAGAACATGTTGAACCCATTGATGTGCTCAAACTTTAAAATATGAAGATTGTATCATGAAGATAAGCCAATTGACAAAATGTTTAAAGAAAAGGAAATGAAATAAAGGTCAGTCTTTCACAAACTGCGATTATGGCAGCAACTACAATATTATAAACTACAAAGCTTTAATGAATTTTTTTTCAGAACAATGGTATTACAGTCATTAAACTATTCTTTCATTTCAATCGTTCTTGATTCTGCAGTACCAATGGAAGGCATGACACTGATCACCATTTCATTCCTAACCATACAAAAATTAAAAAAGGAAATATCAACTGGTATTTCAAACTTGCAACTCATTAAATTACAGTCATTTCACTTTCTTAATTCCAATAATTTCCACAGCAATTCATTGCATTACGTTCCATTCATGTCAATTAGTCAAAGCAGTAACAAGATACGTGCATGTAAGTTATCGGCTGTAAATGTCAACCTAATATCTACATGTTTTTTGCAAATTCAAATGTATAGAAGTCAAACCTAAAGAAAAAGAAAACACAACTAAACATAAATCACACAGCAACTCCTTTGCTTACACTACTATTTTTCTAATAGCAATATTTTATAGTACTGATTTTCTAGTAATATTACAGAAAATGATGACTTACAGTTTCTTTAGCAGCAGACATTGCAAGAAATCCTGCACCCATTTCAACCTCTTGCAACCCAACAACAACAAGACTAACATCTGAGGCCACAGAACCCAGCCATGAAGTAAGGGAATCTTGAGATGCTTTTCCTTGTCCCACATTCCAAGTGCCACTCAATATTTTTATATTTTCTATTTTAGTGTATAAAAATTCTTTGCCACTTAATTCTGAACGCAATATACTATCAACAGGCCCAGGGGAGGTGATGTTCCATCCTCGTATACCACCATGGTTAGCCAATGCAAATATATAACCAGCACCAAATGTCATTTTTACGATTGGACTGCCATGAGCCACCCATCCCCCAATCAGATTACCCTTGAGGTCCAATACCTGGATAGTTCCAGATACATAACCTACCCAAATTTGCATGCCAAAGGTAGAAAAACACTGAACGGCAGATGAATGGTAAAGAAAATCTTGTATACGATTGCCATTTCCATCCCATTGCACCAGTAAGCCACTTGTACACCCTGTCCAAATCATTCCATCTATTGTTATCACTAGTGCTTCAGTTCTCCTATTATCATCCCCAAAGCCGCCCTTTGCTGCAACTCGACGAACAGCATCAGCTGCCCCCATTATGGCATTACGTGAACGCTGAAAGAATCCCATGGAACTTTGTGTTTTGTCTTTCCTTGAAACAAGCTCCACTGAAAAATCTTGAATTGAGGACAAATCCAACCGATTTTCAATTTGTCCATCTGAATTGAAAACTTTCAGTAGCTCCCTTGTGCGAGCATCCCTATAAATTAACAAGCACTAGCTTACATTAAATTGATATGTGGAGAAAGAGAAGCACGGCTAATGCAAAATGAAAAGAGAAAGTTCATGTGACAATGAATTGCAAGCTTGGTAACATCACAGATCCCACTTCCTCTACAATTCACATTAACTTTAATGTAAAAGCAACTAAAAGTTGCTTCTAATGACCCATGTTATGTTAGCATGCACAGAACCAAACATGTGGGAACTCTTAATCTAGTTATGATTTCTTTATACATCCCATCACGAAGAGTACCGTCAAGAGACATGTCAGAACAAAAAAGGATATACAGGATTCAGGATGACTTACCGTAAACATGCAAATATATAACCTGACTACAGTTCTTAGATATGCTTATTTTATAAGGATTTATGTCATAGAACCAATGACTTGTTCTTAGCAACGCAAGCCAGTTCATACAAGTTTAAAGGAATATCTGTCCACAAATTAAAAAGGCCAAGAAGACCCCTTCGTGAATATAATAATAATACACTAAAAAACTATATTTACTATCTTTTTACCAAAGTAAGTTGTGAGCACGAGATAGAAAAAAATCTTAAAATAATCAAATACAGTTGAATGGTTAAACAAAAAAGAATTTACCCATACTGATGTTCAATACAAACAAACACCTTGAGAGTTTAGGAGAAAACCTCACCATAAAGCAAATGAAAAATAACCAGCACTCCACACCTTTGCTCTCGAATTATCAGATACTAAGTACTTTACATCTGAAGTCAGCATGTTACTGAAGCCATTTATAGATAGTTGGCTCCTTAAGTCAATATAGGACCTTTCCACAAATATAACAGCGCTGTGCCTTTCCTCCTTCGTTAGATGAATAGATTTTTCAACAGCCTCCCAAGGCCATATTTTTACACCTCCTCCTTCTGAACCCGACCACAGATCCCCTGGAATAACAAAATGGAGAAAAAAAAAAGGAGAGAATAATGTATAACATTCACAACAAGCACATGAATCAACCAACAAACATCAGGTTGCCCGGAGAGTTTAGAATCTTGGATTAGCATTTTTGAGTAAACAATTTAATTAATCACTTATTCAGAAAGTGCTTGTCACGTTAGAGCCTATACCATTAGTACTCGAAGAACTTCAATGCAAATTTTTTTGAAATAGAATGAAAAAACTTAAAACAAAGCTATTTTTGTAAACTTCCACCAAATACCTTCCATTTTCAATTGCTTACACAATAAAACAAGACCAAAGAAGTTTAGCAAAAGTTCTTCCAAATGCTCAAGAGTCAAAACAAAACAGCTTATAATCAAAATCTTAGGTGGCATTCGACTAAACTTATTTTGGACATAACTTTCACTTAAAAGAAACTTTAGAAAAGGTAGTTTTTCTCAATAAAGAAAACTTCATGAAGTTTAAATAAACTAATAAAAATAGGTAAAAAACTAGTTTTAGGAGCTTTCGACTTCTACTTTTCCCCTTACTCCTTTATTTTAAATCTGAAGATAAAAAAATACACTACCCAGAAATTTTAAGATTAAAAACCACTTCCTCTATTTCCTTTTATCTGCCCATTTAAGAGAATAACTGAAAGATTAAGGGATGAAATGAATATCAATTTATGTTAAAATTGTTTTTCACTTCTTAAGATGACCTCTTTTATTATTTCTTTTTTATTGATGACCAGTTTGTAAAGATTTTAAAATTAACTGAAAATAAGGACAAAATGAAAGCTATAGTAGTAGGCAGCATTATCATCTTTCAGAGGTACACAACTATACAAAGTGAAAGAGTTACTAAACATCTTTAACTTTAGAGCAAACATTTCATACACTAACACTATAAAAGTCTTCTACGCAATCTACATTGTCGTTCAATTGCTACACATGATTAATTTTTCAATAGTTTAAAAATGATGTAAAGAAGATTTCTAATTGCATCGCTGGCTAACTGAAAAAACACGCCCGTCAAACTCTTGACTTTAAATTTAAACTATTATTTGTAATTTCAATTCTTTAAAATTATTTTTAAGAGTTATGTTTTAATTCTTGAAATTAGGCCTAGGATTGTTTTAAGAGTTATGTTTTAATTCTTGAAATTAGTCTTACAAGTTGATCAAAGAAATCTTTATCCTGAACATGATTAAAGATTTCACTTTGTAATACAAACAAAATACCAGCAGTTCTATTAATAAAATACCTGTATTATATGATAATTTCCATATCATTCATTTTCCTAAATTTGAGGGACGTATTTAAAATTCTATTTTAAAGCATTAGATTGTAAATAAAGAAAAAACATATATATATATATATATATATATATATATATATATATATATATGTGTGTGTGTGTGTGTATATATATATATATTTTTTTAAAGCATTAGATTGTAAATCAAAAAATAAATAAACATCTAGGGTACAGGATATGAGCTAAAAATTAACCTAATCCTACTAAAGAGATTGAACAGTAAAATTAAGGACGAAGGATTACCATAAGAGGTGAAGGTGAGGGAAAGAACAGGGCCACGGTGAGCCTGCCAAGACAAATTTTCCTTAAACCGATTGCTCCAATCGCAGCAGTTATTGTTATCCTCTAAACTCTCATCATCCATCTTCCAGCACATAATCTTCCCATCCCTGTGTCCGCTCCACACCAACCGGTTCCCCTCATCCGCAACCAAACACAGCGTCGGCGAACACCACACCGATTCCCGAAACGGCGCACTCTCCTCGTCTCCTATCCTCGCAACTTCGTCTTCTTCTCCAACGCCGCACCACGACGCGTACAGATCTTTGAAGTTCCAAAACCTCACGCCGCACTCGGAAGCCGCCCACAGCTGCGACTCAGTGGAAACAATGCTCCTCAGGAACCGCCCAATCTGCGTCTCCCGCAGCGGGTGCGGCCGCAATTCGAGGCTCGGCGGCCTCGCCGGATGCACCGCCCCGCGCACAGGGAGGCGGAATATGCCGACGCCGCCTCCCTTGGCAACGAACTCCGGTAACGAAGCGGCGCGTGAGCCGGAGGAGCGACGGTGTTCGGAGGAGAGCTTGCGGTCAAGAAACTGAAGCATGTAGTCAAGGCGACGGTTGGTGGATTGGATGGAGTTAGAAGGCGAAGCGTCGTCGTCGGAAGACGAAGAGTGCAAATATCCTGACGAAGCTTCACGGTCGAAGGAATCGACATCGTTTTGGCGTAGCGTTGATGATGAATCCATTGAATTGGAATCAATTGCACGTCGTCGACGATTGGAACAGTTGGAGAAAATCTAGCATGTGTGAACTTGTGAGAGAATTTGGGTGTGCGATGTTAATTGCGATTTGTGTTTGACTTGGAAGTTGGATTGGATGAGAGAGAAATTTAAGAACGATGTGGGAGTTCAGGACACACCAAACAAATTCCAGCTGAGACACCTCACGTCTGTTCCAAAACGATCAACCCTATTCTTTCTTTCTTTCCATTTTCTCTTTTTAATCCTAATTATTAAATGCAAATTCTGATATCTCATAGCTCTCATTTCATATTTTATTTTTAATCGATACGTTGGAATGATTTCAAGAAATATAATATATGCGCTGCTCTTTCTTTAAATTATTTTTTATTTTAATTATGTCTCTCGCGTATATAAAATATGAAAATATTAAATTATTTTTTGCCTTTTTTATATTAAAAAATATGTGTGCGTCTTTTATTATTGGGACGTGATAAAATGCCTTATAATTATTGTTGTCTGGATTGTTCTATTTATTATCCTTTTCCATTTGTTTGATGTAATATATTGAGAAACAATAGACAGGATAGAAAAGTATGCATTAAATTACTAACTTGGTATTTTATCTTTTAGTTTGTATTTAGTTTAGCTATTTCACCTGCGAAAAGTTATTTTTGGTTTTTTTATGTTTTTAAGGTGAGTTAAAGTCACTGGTCCAACAGTGCAAAATTAATTAAGCAACCGACGTAGAAATCAGTAAAATATCGGGTAAAAGAATTAATAATTTTAAATTTGGATTTTTTTAGAAGTAACTTAAAATAGTATTCATTTGTTTTTATTTCTCCATGTAAACTTGTTAGGCATTGATATATATTATTAAAATTTCAATTTAACTGTGATAATATATTTTATTTTTAAGGATCGACTTTTAATAAGTAGAAATGAAAAATTTTAAAAGTTTAAAATGAACGGAGAACGAATATTTTATTATTTTAAGTTAGAAAACTATATATTATAAAACTAATAACTAGTTTATTTTTTATTTGTCCAAAAAATGTAAAAATTTAATCTTTTAATTCCTCTCTAAAGTTCTAAATTGGTTGTCTATTATTTATAGTTTTAAAATTATTATTTACAAAATTAGGGAATATATTAAATCTGTTCCGTTAAAACTTAGCTCAAAATAATTGTTTTTTTAATTAGTTACGAGCTCATTGTTTTTATTTTTCTTTGCTAGTGAACCTTATGTCTTTGCATGTGAAATTTAACTTCAAAAAATGAAGTTGTGAAAGTTCATGATTCTGTTGATACGTTTGTTTTTAAATCAAATCTTTTAAATAAGTTAAAATAATAATAATTTTTTTTCCATTTTCTAAAAGATACTTTGAAAAATATAGTATTTAGAGGTAAATTTTATTTTGAACTACTTAATTTCAGTTTAATTTTAGAATAAATGTTGTGAGAAATGTAAATTAAAGTTTATCTTAAATATCTGGATGTATATAAAGAAAAATAAAACATTATATGATTTGAATGTGTTTGACCTGAAAATTTTGAGTGCTTAAATTATTAAAAGTATAAATATTTAAATTGATATGGGTAAGTGTGCTTTCGAGTTGGGTTGAATGAAACTGTGAATAAAAAAAAACTATAGTTGAAGGATTGCTTATTTTTATCTAACTTTAAGGTTGATTTTAAAATGTATTTTCGGTATGTATTTATTTCGATTGAGTGGTTTAAGTGTTGGAAAATCCATTGAATGAAAAATATGTTTATTTTTAAGTAAAACGTTGATTAGAAAATCATCTGAAAGTTAAATAATTTTGTCTAAGTTTTGGATTCAATTAGATCTCATGTTAACTAGTGTTGAAATATAATTTGAGTAATGAGACGTGTTTTTTTTTTATGTAAAGTTGTTGATTTAAAATAATTATACGCTTATTTATTTTAATGTTATATTTTTTTTGTGTATGTTTTTTTTCGAACTATAAAAGATACTTGTTAAGGTTGATCTGATACTAAAGTCAACTCAAGTTCGATATCAATATTGTAATAAACGTATAGTAAAAAGTTTCAACAAACATACTATCTGCATTTATAGTTTTTTTCCATGGATATTTTTATTATGATTGACCTAATTACAGTCTAATTCTGTTTAAATATGATTCCTGGCTTTTTTAAATCATAGTCTCCTTATGCTTGGACACTCGAAATATTTCAATCGATATGTTTTGACTAACACATATAGTTTCACGAACCTTGAGCTTGAGTAGAGACCACCAGCGAAAAGAGTTTATTGGCTTACCCTTGAATATATGGTTGTTGGCGATAAACGGGTATGTCGCCTCATGAATTGTATCGATATCTTACAAATCGTTCTCGGAGTGATACTAAGTATGAAGCGTCACATATCCTTTTTTTCATAGCATTGTGCAAGTTTTGACGCTTGTGAAAGTATCACATGTCACTTAAGTTTTCTATAAATAAGAATCAGAAATCCCTTAATTTTTACCATTTTTACACAGTTTAGTTTAAAAAAATTTCCACTTTCATAATAATGTTTGTCATTGATATCAAGACTCCTCTAACCATGCAGGAAATCAATTAATACTAATCTTTAATGTTATTTTATGTTTAGAGATTCATATTTCGTTAAAATCATATTACTCAATGTTAAGTAAGAAAAATATCCACAATTTCATTTTCCATTGTTGGATTCTTGGACACTTGAACGAGAAAAAAATCATAATAATTATTTTTTTAGAAGGTATGACGCTTAAACGTCTTAAATATTGCTCGCACAATAAATTTTTCGTTCAAGTATATAGCTTGAGTAAAAAATAAGTCGTTAAGTTTACTTCTTTTAAGTGAAAGAATATCGTTCAGGTGAACTATCTCAAATAAAACTTTCAAGTTAAAACTTTTCTACTTTAATAGATGAATGATTTATAATCAAGAATTGGGAATGAGTATATACAAGGTATTACGATTTATAATTGAAAAAAAGAAAACTTACAAAATTATCATTTTAATAATATTGGAAATGAGACATTCTCTTAAAAATGTCATGAATAGAAAAAAGAATGATAAGTTGAGTGACTCTAATATTTAAAATCTGACTATCTCTTTCATATTATTGTAAAAAAAATCCCATTTTCTTTACAATATTTAAAAATTTATAACATATAAAATATAATGTGAAAAAAAAAGGTAAAAGAAAATAAATGAACAATCCTGGAAATTATTTAGGTTTACTTTACGATACACTCACTTAAGTTAGTTTGTATTTTGATATGAAAAGTTTGATATAGACTTAATTGAAACACAAATTTATACAATATTAATAATTATATAATTATGAAATATTAATAATTATATAATTACAAAATATTAAAAATCATATAATTATGGAATATGAGAAATTATATAATAAATCTTATATTTACTGAAAAAAATAATTCATTTTATTGGTTTTAGATATTTTTGTTTTGTTAGAGCAATCAAAACCACACTTCATATAAAGTATTACTCGATAATGTGAAGTTCATGAGAAAAGTTATTCAAAAAATATTTCATCCGACAATTTTCTCTTTTCAAATACGGATTTAGGTAAAATCAAACATAAATAAATACAAAATTAAACGAGTATATTATATATATATTATATATATATATATATATATATATATATATATATATATGAATTAAACAAGTGCACGTAGTAAAAGTCTCTCGAATATATATATAATAGTGTATTATTTTTCTTTATGTAAGAACTCTTAAATTCAGCAGTTTAGTGGGATTCGGGTGTCTGTCAAGGAGTGGACTGATAGGTATTTTACGGTAGTATATATGTTGGGATTTTAAAATCTCCGTTACTTCCTACATGCATCTTCTTCCTCAAAGTTTCTGCAATTTTCAGTTTTTCCTCCTTCTCTCTAAAACTTTCCTTCTTCCCTCTAAAAATTCTCATTCTCGTTACTACCGATCACCAAACAGATCACGCCTGAGCTCTCCTGGTGCCAAAGGTTTTCATTCGTACCGATCAAATATCTGTTCTGAGTTGGTAAGTTCATCTTCTTTACGAGAAACTTGTTTTCGAGCACATGCAAACCAAAGTTCTGGTTGCATGTGTTTATCGGTTTTATCTACACAAAATCCTGATCATGTTTTTGATTCGTTCTCCTCGGTGGGTTATAGGTATCCTAGAAAGGGTTGATATTTGAGGGAGCACACTCTGATGTTGACTTAGCAGTTGTTATGTTCTAGAGGTAATGGAAGCTTGTATAATTTAATTATGATTCTCTGTTTGAATTATTGTATGTTTGAATGATGTTTTGGGTGATTATTTGATGAGTATGTGATATTGATGTTACTACATGTTTAGATGTATTTGTTGAAGATCGATAAATTGTGTGAAGATGGAAAGGATAGGACGTGATCATAATTCTGCAGTATTCTACAACATTATCACTTGTCACTGAGCGATCATTCGTGACCGTCCGATTTGTTGTGTGTTCGGTTTTTAACCGAGTTCTTCTTAGTAGAACTTCAGTTAATGACCAATAGGTCTTGGAATGTACGTAATGGAGTATAGCATTCAGTCTAAGTACAGTCCTCTATTTCTACTTAGTAGTTGACTCAGTTAAAGCGCTCAATATAACTTAAGCCTTAGATACTATATTTACTCTCCGTTATAACTAAGTGTTTTGTAGTGGTGGGGTCGAATCCCTTTATCCAATTCTGTATGAGCATGGTAGTGTTCGGTCATGCACTGACACTCTGTCTTGGTAGTGCTCGATCTTGTAATATCATTTGGTTCCTTAGGGTACTCGGTCTTGTACTATCATTCAGTTTCTTAGTATATTCGACCAATAAAAGTAAATATCTATTTATAAAATGTTTGGTTTAAGGTAATAGCATCTGATGTAAGTCAAAAGTGCTCAATCTCAGTTCTCATTATTTAAGTTAAGTTCTCAAGAATAGGTCTAAGATGATATTGTTCATTCTAGGTCCTAGGTGTTCGGTCTAACCTTATTAGTGATTGGTTTAGCTTTGGAAAAATTGGTTATTTGGACGTTCAATTTCAATAGTGTTCGGCTCATGCTTGAGTGATCACTCTTCACATGACCATTTGGTCATGTACACTATAGGGAACAATATTCCTTTCGGTCTTGTTCTTAGAAAGTGTTAAATCTTTCCATCTAGTTGTTTTTAATGATGACGATTGTTTTATGGTTTGATTTAATCTCACTAAGATATATCATGGATGAGGAAGTATGTTGGTATAAAAGAGAATTCCAAGGAGGAATGTCTCGGTGAATAGTTATTGAATTGGTAAAGTATGAATATGGACAGTGAAATTCACGGTGTTCATCCTGAAATTCTAATGATTATCAATTCTCAAATAGAGATGGGTAAGTCATGTGGTGAGAATGGCAGGAGGCCCTAGTCTAAGGGGGGGACCTTAGGTGAGGTATAACGGGCTAACCTCGAGTGACAACTGAGGGGTTTCCAGTTACTACACCACTCGGGTGCAAGAACGGCCACAAGCTACATATTCATACAATCCGGATGGTCGAGTCAAGTAGTCGGTCATTGTATGTATGTTACGTTCGGTCACTGCTTGAAATGCATGTTTGATAATTGTATGCTATAAAGGTTTGATTGAATTTATGGTTATGCAACTGTTATGTTTTATGATTAACTAAATTACACTAGCTTATCCTGCATTCTTTCTGTCTCGTCTTCTGTTGTCCGTTCGGTCATCCTTTCTCTTGCAATGATCATCCTTTGGATGTGAGCAGAAGTTAAAGAGTGTATGTTGGAAGAAGCATTGGAAGGCGAGAAACCGCAGTAGTCTAGGACTATTCGGTTAGTAGGTTCCATATATCTTTTATAAACTGTTCAGTTTATGCATACTTGTATAACCGTTCGGTATATATATATATATATATATATATATATATATATATATATATATATATATATATATATATATATATATATATATATATATATATATATATATATAATATTTGTACTACCGTTCAGTGTGTTCCTACGTTTTGTAATAGACTTGTGGTATCTTGTGCAGTTTTAAATTTTCGAGTAATTTAGGCCATCTTAAATATTGTTAATTTCAAAGACTGTTTTACAATATTATTATATGTTATAATATTATGTTATAATTTTTGGATGTTACAGTTTACAATAACTACATAAATTTATTGCATTTTTAAAATTTTAATATTTTGAATTTATTAGTACTAAAATTATTTTTTTTATGTAACAATTTTAGAAATACGTATAAATTTAATATTCAAAATATATTTTTTTATTCTATTTAACTATTAATGCTATAAATTATTAAGTACATTAGTAAACGTATATTTTATTTTTCAATTTAATGATTAACATATCATATATGAACAAACTACGTTTGATGCATACTATATTATATATACATAAGAGTTTATGGAAATTTACATGAAGTTGTGGCGATTAGGTATAGGTACGTAGTAGGTAGTAGCAGAGACGTATATATGTATATATATAATAAGATGATGATTACATTACATGACAGAGCAAGCATTGACATTGTCATCGTTGAACATGTTGCTAACGTTGTCGTCTCCTCGGTGAGAGACATGAACGGTGCCGTGTTTTTCTGGGAGGTTATAGCCATGTCTGTAGTAGTTATAGGTTTCTTTGAAGTCATGGGTGGTGTCTTTGAAGTAATGGTCAGCAGTGGTGAAATAGAGCGGTGGGTTAGGGTATGGCCAGAACTCCGCCCTCTTCCCAGCCCTCCTCACAGCCTTCAGCACCTTGTTCCGATCAACATACCCACCAACCGTTACCCTTTCCATCTCCAACTCAACCTCCACCGAATCAATCCCTATAAATCATTTTCAACACTCTTATAATAACTTTTCCTTTACACTCTTTATTTACATTCTTTATATACGGAATAATTATTTAGAAAAATATACAAACATATTTTTTTTATATTTATTTAACATTATTCTTTTATTTTCTTTTTTTTATATAAACAAAAAAAATTACATTTTATTTCACCATTTTATTTTTATAATGAATATCAAATGAAATGAATGTAAATTAATATCATGTTATCATTAGTTAATCATTTACTTTTTTTTACAATATATATTAAAGTGGTTTATACTGTAAAGTTTTTCGAGAAGAGATAAAAGAAAATTTGACATTAATAAATTATGAACAAAATAATCTAAATCTTAAGAAAATATAAATATAAATAATTTTATTTATATATCACTCATTTTACTTATTTTTAAATAATATAAATTTTTTAACTCACCTTAGAGTCCTAACTCATTTTTTTTAAGTGTCAATATTTGATCATATAAATGTTTGCGGATTCACTTTCTTATCTTAAAACAATAATTTTTGCTATCATATTTCTTTGTTTTCCTATCCCATAAAGAGGACAAATTAAATACAAATTAATTCCAAAATAAAATAAAGTAAAAACATAGTAAGTTAATTTTTATTTTAACTAATTCATCAAAATAATAATTCACTGGATTCTTTTTTGGTGAATAATATAATACTACGCTGATAAAAAAAACACACTAATATTATTATGACTTTTAATGGTTGAAATGGTATAAAAATTTATAAAATTTTAAATTTTTTATTTTTCTAATATATATGTGTGTGTTTGTGTAAGAACGAGAATATGTAATGGAGAATTTGAATTGGATTCCAAAAATATTTTTTGTCCTGTCCAAATGTTCCTATCATTTTTCCTTAGCCCATTTGAGCCACGAATATAATATTTTTGAGGTATGAAAGAGATTGCCGAGGGAAAGGGCATAGTATATTTTGTTTTCATTTATATTACCACAAAAAAGAAATCAATTTATGATTTTTATAGAATAAATTAACAATTTGATAGCTTATATAAAATATAACGGAAAATTCTATTTATTCATTTTTATAACTCTCTTAATTGATTAAAAATACTTATTCTTTCTTCCATTTTTCTTCAAAAATACATAATCCAAAATTCTGAACAAGTTTTAAAATCAGACATACCTTTGAGCTTGTAAATGGCGTTTTTAACAACTCTCTCGCAGCCAGTGCAGCACATCCTTACTTTCAGCTCAACGGTCTGAAAAGAATAAGTATCTCACATGTCAATTTCAGTTCGCATCTCACTTTTTTCCTAACTATATTGCTCATACCTCATATTCTGATTCTTTCATAAATCAAAGCCTCTCTAAAATTCAGCTAAATAATGAATTTGAATAGCTACTTTCTTAAGTCATTACCAGTTACAGCTTTTAAGCAAGTAATAATCAAAATACTGTTGACAAGTTCAAGGAAAAACAAAACTCTGATGGTTATATTTTCATATATTCTCTCACATGTACTGATCTGAAAAGTCACTTTTATTCACTCTTCTACTTCGTGTCTGACAAGATCATTAAACCTGTCGTACAATAAATTATATTCTTACTCTCTTTTTTTCTTCACCTTCAATTTTTTAATAAAAAGGAGATGAATTCATGTATGGCATATCGCTTTCTCTTGTACCGACGAAAGATTAATTTTTGCAGTAAGTTTGAATCCAAGACCTTACATAAACTTCGCAAATGTTTCCAAATATCATTAAAACAAACTCTGATTAAACTAATTATCATCATCATAATACTGAACACCCAGATGCGAAAAAATCTCAGTTTCATCAGTTTCGCTACTGTTCCAATATATTTATCTGATAACATCCTATGATCATGTCGAGAAATGAAGAAAAACGATCGATGAGAAAGATTGAAACATCTAACATGAAACATCGATCCCTTAAGAAAACAAAGTAATTATTAATGTTGAAAGTGAACCTGTAAGGAAAGTGGTCGACCCTTCTTTGGCATGTTGAAGTTTCTGTGAACGTCTTTGGTGTGATGAGGACGATGATGGTGATGATCTTGATGATAGATGAAAAAGCGATATATAAAGGAAGAGATGTCAAAGCGAAAAGCTTTGTCTAGCAAGGAAGCCATGGTAGATAAAAGGAAGAAAAGAAGAACAGCTAAGGAAGAAACCAGCGATGGAATATATTCCTCTGGGGCATTTACATGTCTTAAAAATGATAATGTTTTGTAATCAAGGTGAAGCTATTTAGTAGAGTATAACATATATAAGGAAAACTAATGGGAGGGAAAAGAGTATAAATATTCTTTTTTTCATTATGTGTAGTGTAGATATTTATATATATGGCATTTTGTGAGCTGAACTAAACCAAGTGATGTTACAACCTTTCAGACAGGAATGGTATCTAGGTGCATGCTTGGTGAAATGGGAATAACAAGTGTCGTGGGATATGGATGAGGTTATAGAAAAGAAAGAAGATTTTAGATGCTAAGGAAAAATATATTCTGGTAATCTTCCTTTTAGACACCATCTTTGAAAATGGCTAAACAAATGTGAACAAAGTTATATTCCCAGATTTCATTTACTTACTCTTTCAACGCTGCCCATATGCTTGTTTCCCACATTTTACAGCAGTTTCGAATAAAAGAATATATCTTTACCTCCTATCTCGACTATTTTCTGGATTTATATCAATTACATTAATGGAGTTTTCACTTCACTTGCCATGTTGATTAAAACAACTCATAAAGGCATATTATTCTCTAACTTCTAACTCTTAGTAACGTGAGTTTAAGTTTCACATTAAATAGAAATAAAAAAATAAAACATTATATAAAGATAAAAGATCCATTAACTTAATATTTTAATATTTTAGATAAAAAGTAGTATCATTCTCTTATGTGATTAGACTCGATGTTTTTGGTGTTTTTGTCTCTATAGTAAATCTCTTCTCTGATACACCCAACCAGCCTTGTCTTCACAACTCTCATATGTCCTTGCAAGATTAGGTTTTTTCATAATATTATTACATATTTTTCTTTTATAAAATTATTGAAATTTAAAAGGCATATTTGCAAGAATCCATGTGTTAGGTTGTGAATCTTATATATAGTGAATACGAATTTATAATTTAACAGTTATACTTAACGAGATTTAACATAATTAACAATTAGTGGACCTAATTACTATAAAAAAATAACGAAAAAATAAAAATAATCCCCCTTACAATTTAGTTTAAAAGTTGGAGACTCCAACAAAAAGAAAAAGATGATTATCATCGGCTACAGATAATTGGCTTCGCAGTAAATGAAAATGAAAAGTTGTCTGTTTGTTTGTTTTTTTTTTTTTTGATTCGTTGTTGTTGGTTAAAAACGTTTTTTCTATCTTAGTATGTTGTGCATACATACTCACTATAATGTACTTAGCGTGACGTGTCGCCATGCGAAGTGGCTAACATTATCATCGTATATTGAAGAAATTTGTGATCTAACGATTGCCACAGAAGTCTCCATCTAAACAAACGAGGTAAGTTAATTCAATTGATAGAATAATATTATTAATTCAATATTACGATGCTTGATTGCTAATTATATTATTTTAACTCACAAATCGTTGGTTTCAATAAGTAATTAAAACCAGCTTTTATATATATATATATATATATATATATATATATTCTGATTTTGTTAAAATTATTATTAAGTATCTTTTAAAAAATTATGCATTTTTATTGATTAAGTGGCTATTTGTGGATTGATTGATGAAAGCTTCTAATAAGATAAAATTATTTTAGCATTTTTTTAAACTTTAAATGAGAGTCTAATTGATAAACACTATCACTTAAGTAATTAAATGAAGATATAAAGTTGACTTATTATTAAAGTTAAAAGGAATGATGAAAAAATTATAGGTTTAACTTTTTTATTAATAATTATTAATAACGATTTCATTAAATATAGGGTTGAGAGACATACTTTTACAATTTATTCTTAGTTTTTAGGTTATGGATTAGTTATAATATCTACATTTTTACTTTACTTCTATAGGTTTTTGAGTGTGTCTTTGATTAATGTAAGTCCGTCTAATACTGTGTCTCAGTATGTTTTTACCTTACTAATAAGAAAGTTAATTTTTGGATCGTTCAAACGTAATCATTGTAATCGATCTTTTAGTTAATGTTTCTTCAGTTGACTTGTTATGTGATTGACCGATCAATAATCGTAACCCAATCGATCCATACAGTACAATAACTAACATTATTAATAATAATAAAAAAGCGAATAACTCGGTATCCATGTTCGAATAATGATTGTTATTAGTTGAGTGATAAAACAATAAAAAAATTAACAAAATGCATAATGTGCTTGAGGAAAATTAAACTGAAAACCTTCAACTTTTATTACACACAAATTTGACTATAAACATGTTTCCAAAAATTAACTGGTAAAATGCACTTATTCAAATATAACAAACACATTTCACCTCTTTAATTTAAGCAAATGAAATATGAACCTTTCGTATTAAAAAAAGGAAAAAGAAACTTGGGATGAGAAACTTATCTATGCCAAAATTTTAATCAATCTACTATTTCAAATATCACAGCAAATATGTGACATAATAGTGAAAAAATAAGTTACAAGCAGATAAACTAAAAGACTACAAAAAGTTTATAATTCTAGAAACACGAAATTTGATAATAAATGAAAATATAATATTTTTAATGTATTTATAATTTTTTTTAAACACATCTTCATTCTTCTTCAATTAAGTTAAACATTATTATTTGATTTTAAATAAATCAAGTCCTACATTATCGATAAAAACAATAATTAACCTTTAACATTAGTTTCATGATCACCGATTTAACTAAATTAAGTCTCACATTATACCATAAATTGATAATTAAAAAACAGTAATTAATCTCTGAGATTACTTTCAAACCTACATAAAAACTAACACAGGTTAATTCAAAATTGATAAATAATATATTTACCCTAAAAATAGTTTTCAGTTATATATATAGTAGTAGACCTTCAAATTTTGCAGTCTAAACAAGTGTTATTTGGCCAGCAATTGACTTGAAATTTTGTCATTTAGTATAACACTTTTTGGTAACCTACACTTTTGATGTCTATATGTATAGGTTTGTTCAAAATGTTGTTAAATCAATAGAGACTACACACATGGTTGGTCACAAAAGCTTTTAAGTAACAGATGTCATTCAATTGTTCATTCTGATTTCTAATTGGATTATCTTCTTTTTTATTATTTTTAGAGTTTGGCCATTCATTTATGAAAGTAGGGACCACGCATAACACATTTTCATAAGTCAAATATGATTTTTAAAAAAAAAAAAAATTAGTTTTATGACTTTGTATATTAAAAAAATATAAAAATTTAATAATTAAAAGTAAAAGATTTTTCATAATATATAATAAGTTAAAGAACCAAAAAAAGTATTGTATCAGCTCATTCATTAATAATATTCTCAACTCCAAATGTTAATATTAATTTTCTATTGATTTGTACTTTTCTAAACTTTTACAAAACAAATTCAATAATTAAATTTTTAATTGATTTTTTTAGATGGATGGGTCTATTATAGATTCAATCCAGATTAGTTGGAATGCAGGTAGGTCAAATTCACCATAATAAAAAAATTTCATTTTTCAACTTGATTTCACTCGGACATACGTGAATCAAGTTGGTCCACTTTATTAAATCCATTTCAACGAGTAAAGTAGAAGTAAATGAAATATAATAACAAAAAGTACTAAGAAATTGTTTTGAAAAAATATATATCATCACGAGACAAAAGTTCATAGAGTATTAATGGAGGGGAAATTAAAATTTCAAAATAACTATACTAATGTTTAAATTCACTTTTATATTTTTATAGTTTTATTAAGTATGCAATTTTGCTTCTTATTAATTTTTAATTATTGATTTAGTCATTTAATATTCTAATATTAGACAAATCTATTTAGCTTAAATTATTGAATGTTTTTATAGTTTTAATTATTTAATGTTTTTAACTTAGACTTCTATTTATCTTTAACAAAAGCAATTGGTAATAAGAATAGTATATGTACGAAAGTGATAATAATTTCAATAATTAACACTTGTTAGTTTGACAAATATATTAATATTTTATGTTCAATTATATATCAATGGTAAACCAAAATGATTTAATTTTAAAAAATAAAAAAATAAAATCCACAATTTAAAATTTTATAGAAATAAAAAATTCACATCTATAAAGCTTTTATTTGAGAAACATTTGAGCACAAAGTTCATTGTTGTATGAAAATGAGACAATAAACAGAATTAGTATAGTCGCGAACTATAATTATTAACAATTGAGTGAAATAAATAATATATAAATTATATTATAATGTCCATACATCAATTTATTAGTTGTTTAAAAAAGTTTTTTTTTGGAAGATACATACTGTAAAAAATTATTTAATATTTTAAATTTTATTATTTACACGTTCCCTCTCAAATCATGATAAAAGGAGAATATAATATGACGAAACCCACAATTTTTCTTTAATAAAAAGCTTCTACATTATTCCTGCGTGAATTATTAAAATCAAATATGATGTAAGTGAAGGTATCTCGTTGGACAAGGTTACAAAAGTACAATGACAATTTAACAAGAGTGCTCATAAAAGAAAATCTTCATCTATAACAACGGAATTCCCTTATTCTACATATTGTATATTTATATTTAATTTGAAACTATATATAAATCATAAATAAATAAATAAAAAGAAATCATACATGTGTCATCCCAAAATATATAGCAAAATATATATAATGTAGAATGCATAAGATATAATATGACAAAACAGTTAGAGACTCGTAACAAAGGTATTAGGATTACAGTCATCCTTCAATAGCTAGGAATTAAAACTTGAAATACTAGGGTCTTTCAAAATACATAAGCTAAACTGAATAAGAAGTACTAGGGAAATTTAAATGTTAAAGTATCTCAAAATGCAAGAAGCAAAGTAGAAATCCTATATAAGTTAAGTTGCAGCATCGTCTTCCTCCAACGCCTGCTCCAGAGGAACCTCATCTTCCTCTGCTTACATCCAAGTGAATGATCATTGCAAGGGAAAACACACACAAACATGGCACAAACACAAAAGCAAGGGTGAACTAATTATATAAAAAGCATACAACATGACAACATATATATACAATAATTAACTTCAATCAAAGTAAGATAGAACATGCATCCTAACATGTTATATACTAGACTTGACTCGTTCGGACTTTAGAATGATAGTCGAGCTATGGCGGGTCTTGCACTCGTTGTGGCTTATGAAACTTGGGTTCCCCACCCTACCACACTCACGAGGTTAGCCTGTTCCGAGCCTTGAGGCATACTGGAAGCCCCCAAGACTAAGACCTCCCGCTACTCATCACCACATGGTTCAATCCTCTCTATGTGAGAAGAAAGACCATTGGAGTTTTAGGATGACCCCAAGATTGAGCTCCTACTTTCATTCTAAACACTAAGAATCTCACCAAGAGATCCTACACTTGAAACTACTATAATTAACCTTGAAACCATGCTTCATTCTGTTTCAACTCATACACCTTCGAACTATAATCCACACACATGTTTAAGCTCTAAAAGATCAAGTCATAAGTATTAAAACATGCTCCACAAACAAGATAACTATCACTTAGTCAAACACATATCAAAAGACAAGCAAAACACACTACAAAAGAATTGTTATTTAGAGGAGGTTTATTTTCAATTTTGTGGAGATTTCTATCCTCCGCAAATTAATTTCCGCAGGTTTTTCAAACCCCCGCAATTAGAGTCGTCGCTATTAATTTGCAGAGGTTTTTATTGACCCCTGGTATCAAACCCCTGCTATTAGATTTATATTGTGAAGGATTTTTCGTGGAAGGTTTTAACCTCTTTTATTAGTGACTATTATTTTGTAGAGGTTTCAAACCTCCTTTATTTATAATTACCCATCTACATTCATAATTTCTTAATTTAATGAAATCTATTTTTTATAATAAGAAATAAAATATATAAAATAAACAAAAATTATTCAAAATTAATTTTATTGATGATTTAAAATAAAATACGACAATTAAAATGTATATATAAAAGAACTACATAATGTTAAAGAACTACATTCATTGCCCTTCTAGTCTACAATCTATGATGCTATAACGTTTTTTCTGATCTCTCAACAAAGGCCTTGCCTACTCCACTAAGCTTCTGCCATCATTCGACCGAGACTTATCCATTACCAGATTGATAAGGATACCCACAAGGACTTTAGCAGTTGGATTATCAATATGGAGAAACTTCAAGATTGTAGCCCCATCATTAGTTAAAGTAATTTCACATATGTAGACTCAAAATTTTATCCTGCTGTAATCACATCCAAGACATATGAATTTGTTAGGAGTAGAAAATAAAGCATTCATCACCACCACTTAAACAAATAAACAAAAAGATTTTACCATTCCTTTTGCCCTAAGTTTGTCTTGACCAATTTAGCAATAGTCGTGGTTCCAACAAAAAAAAGCCTGAACAAAATCAAATCATTCAATACACATAATTAGCATAAAGCAAATGTTCCTAGACTCATAAAAGTAGTAATGCATGGAAGCATATGCTTTAGTAACTTTAGTAACTCACATTTTTTCATACATATACAAATTTCGATAGGCTATAACTAAATGTGGCGAGCCACTAACAATCCTCAGTTTTCAGCAATTAAAATTACAAAATAGATTACACATTGTCAAATCATTAAGCTTAATAAAACTTCAACTTTCAAATCTTATATTGCCAACAATCTGTAATGATTTCATCTAAGAATGGAGTCTTGAAGCAAATAACTATAAACAACAACAATCACTATAAACAACAACTAGGAAAACAAATACTAATAAAATCTTAACCTGTTACCTTCACTTGTTGATAACAAACAAGAACAATGTTAAAGAGTTCCTTGCAACAACGTTGAACAAAAAAGGTGAGAAAGGAAGGCCCATCCATAGACAAAAAATAGATAAAATAAATGAGCAGTTTTATCAGCCTATTATAATTAATTCAAAAATTATCTATTTTACATAAAAGTTAATTTGAACCATGTAATTGTCTAGTTAAAAACAATATTGTTGAAATGTATCACATAACCATGCGTGATTCTAAACATCCACGGACTAAATTAAATGTTGAGTAATGTATGAGTTGCTGGGGTGAAATGAAAAACTAGGACATAAACATGAGAAGGATATCATGCAAAGATAACCTTGTATTCGAAGAAAAATGAAGATAGATCATCTTTTATTCTTTTCCAAAATGTTTCAGATTCTTTGAGTGCAAGGAAAGAATATTAATTTAAAAAAGAAATATAAATTGATGTATTAAAAATGAAATAGTTGATATTAAAATTGAAGAAGATATTATTAATCAGGGAAGTGTTAATTAAGAGACAAACATGATTTAAAAAACATAATCAGAGATTCTCTATAGACATTATTAGGTATTTGAAATAAGCAACTAGAGTGACATGATTTGGTTTCCTTCCTGTTAGATTTTTCGAGACAACTTTCTCCATCGCCATCAATCATTTCTTCATTATTAGTGTAGAGCATAAAGTGACAAAGCCTAGGAATACTCCACACCTTACCCTTGCACATAAAGTGACAATCCATTGAACATAGTCACAAGAACAACAAGGCACCCACATATATGAAGTTTTAATACTCCACTCCTTACCCCTACACGTTTCCTTGTGCCA